>CM021106.1:512176674-512614260 GCA_007115665.2 Sequoiadendron giganteum | reverse complement strand
TCTCTCCATCTCTCCCTCTCCCTCCCTCCTTCCCTCTCTCTCCCTCTCTCCCATATTTCTCTCTCTCTCCTTCCCTCTCTAATCTCTATCAAGCACAATTCTCTCTCTCCTTCCCTCTCTAATCTCTATCGAGCACAATTCTCTCTCTCTCTCTATCCCTCCCTCCCTACTCTCTCTATCTCTCTCCCTCCCTCCCTCTTTCCCTCTCTAATATTCTCTATCTCCCCCTTTCTCCCACCCACCTTCCCTCTCTACTTCTCTCTATCTAACCTATCCTTCTCTACTTCTCTTTATCACCTCTCTCTCCTTCCCTCTCTACTTCTCTTTCCTTCTCCTTCTGACCCTCTCTCAATCTCCCAAACCCTATACCAAATATCATAAATCCTAATCCCTATACCTTAAACCCTACACCCTCAACCTTATAAACTAAACCTTGAACACTATCCCTCAATCATAAACTTAAACCCTAAGCCCTACATTCAATCTTGTACCCTGAACCCTCAATCCTAAACCCAATACCCTCAACCCTCAATCCTATCTCTCCCTCTCTCCCTCTCTCTCAATACCCCAACCTTCCTCCACTCTTTGTTTCTATCTCTCTCTCCATCTCTACCTATCCCTCCCTCCTTACCTCTCTCTCCCTCTCTCTTCCTCCCTCCCTCTCTCTCCACCTCTCTCAATATCCCAACCTTGCTCCTTCCCTCTATATTTATCTCTCTCCCTTCCCTATATTTCTTTCTCACTCCCTCCTTCCTTCTCTACTCTCTATCTCACCATTATCTCTCCCTCTCTCTCTATTTAGGGTTTAGGCTTTAGGCTTTAGGGTTCAAATTTTAGGCTTTAGGGTTTAGGGTTTAAGCTTTAGGGTTTAGGCTTTATGATTTATGGCTTAGGCTTTAGGTCCAAACCCCTCTCTCCCACTCCCTCTCTCTCCCCATCTCTCTCAAGTCTATCCCTCCCACCCCCCTCTCTCTTACGTATACCTCTCACTCCCTCTCTCTCTCTTAGGTATATATGCATCTCTCTCATCCTCTCCCTCTCTCCCCCTCTCTCTTAGGTCTATCCCTCCCACCCCCTACCTCATCCCCTCTTAAGTCTCTCCCTCCCACCCTAACTAGAGAACTCTCTCTCTGGTCTCTCCCTACCACCCCCTCCCCATGTCTCAAGTCTCTCCCTCCCACCCTAACTAAAGAACAAACACTCTCTCTCTAGGTATATCTTCCCCTCTCTCTCAGATCTCTCCCTCACACCCCTTCACCCTCTCTCAAGTCTCTCTCTCTCCCTCTCTCCCTCTCTCTCCCTCTCTATCTCCTTCTCCCTCTCCCTCACACCCCCTCACCCTCTCTCAAGTCTCTCTCTATCTCTCCATCTCTCTCTTCCTCTCTCTTAGGTCTCTCCCTCACACCCCCTCACCCTCTCTCAGGTGTCTCTCTCTCTCTCTCACTCCCTATATATCTCTCCCACTCCCTCTCCCAGGTCTCTCCCTCCCACCGTAACTAGAGAACTCTCTCTCTCTCTTTCTCTCTCCCCATATCTCTCAAGTATCTCTCTCCCACCCCCTCTCCCTCTCTCAAGCCTCTCCCTCCCACCCTAAGTAGAGAACTCTATCTCTTAGGTATCTCCCTCCCACCCTAACTAGAGAAATCTCTCTCTCCCCTATCTCCCAAGTCTCTCTCCCACCCCCTCTCCCTCTCTCAAGTATCTCCCTCCCACACTAACTAGGGAACTCTCTCTCTCTCTCTCAAGTCTCTCTCTCACCCCCTCCCCATCTCTCAAGTCTCTCCCTCCCAACCCTAATCCCTCAACCCTCAACCCTAATCTTTCAACACTCAACCCTTAAACTCTCAAGCATTAAACCCTAATGCCTGTTATCTCCTAGAAATGCACCCTATACAAAGTTATGAAAACTGAGCTTTCAAGAGAAACATGGGATCATTTCAAGGCTGTGGGTCACCTAAAGTTGAAATGAACCTCTGGATAGGTCGGCTCCCAACTGGTAACCACTCTAAAACTACTAAATTGTGAGGGAAAGGGGAAGAAGATAACTTAAAATAAAAATCTACTCCTAAGGGCGATGCACCAGAACATTAGCTTGACTTGCAAACAGATTAAACACATGATTTTAAAATAAAGGAAAAGTTTAAAATACACAACCCAGTCTTATATGTTTCTTGCATAAATATTTTATAAGATGGTTTTAATGCCTATACCTAGGAGGAAAGATATTTTCACAACTAGAAACACATGCACTTTTACACAACTTATAACCTCCAACATGCACAATCTTTTGCAAAAGATGCTATCATTGAGACAAAACCACAAGGAAAAAAAAGATAATCTCACAAGTGGTTTGATCAATCAAACAAGTGCACACAAAGAATAGAAGAACTGAGAAGGTAAAGCACTTAACTTCATTAATTTTCCAAGGTAACCTCTATCATACAAGCCAAAATGAGTTACAAAAAACTGCAAGTCTGAGAAAGGATTGCAAAAATCACTAACTCTCCAAACTGCAAAGTAAGAACTAACTCATAATGAGTTACAAATGAGAATATATCATCATCTCCAAATAGCTCCACCAAATAGGAACTAGAAACTCCATGAACTCGTATGCCTCCATAAAGCCCAATAAATAGCAACTGATTCTTCTTCAAAGAAGCTCCAAAAGGGTGAAAAAGTCACCATTGACTTTGTCTAATATGATGGCACTTCAAATTGCCCTCTAAAAGCTCTCATTTGCAATCAAAACCTGCAATATATCCTCCGCATGTTTGCAAACTAATATCAACCTCCCCATATTCTCTCCAAGATCATAACTCAAAAGAAAATCCTTCTAAAAAGGATAACTCTTTGAATAAGTCTCGTAAAAGGAGCACGTATCATACTTTTTGCATAAGAATATATGATTTAATGATTTATAAGAATACCATGTAAATCATATATTTTACATTTTTATCTCCAATTCAAAAATAAAAATGAAATGGTCAAATTGACCATTCATTTTTGAAAATAACATCAAAAAGGCACTTTAATTGCATTTCCTAATTACAATTTATTTGCAAAAATAAAAGCCAAAAAATAAAAGGCTTTTATGGACCAAGTCTTAAGAAGTATTTATAAAAGACTTAAAAGAATTATAAGACATGTAAAAATGCCATGACTCAACATAATGAATAAAGTTTTTAAATAAAACTTAAATCCTAAGGAAAAAATGCCTCCCCTCCTTCGATGCATTTTAGGGTAAAACCCCTAAACAAAATGAACGCATATTCATTTTGCAGCTCTTCTTTGGTTGAGCACTGCCATGGGGTTCGACTAGAGTTCCTATAAGTGACTTTCATGGAGGAATTTGGAGCAACAAAGGCTTCTTCAACACATTTTAGGCAAAATCGGTACACTATGAGTACATATTTTCATTTCCTTTCATTCTTCAGTCATGTATGGCCACGACCATTCTGAAATTCTGCTTCTATATCTCCATCATGGGCATTAGCTTGACCAACTGCCTTTCATTTACATCAAAATATTTTTAAGAGATCTTCAAAATGAGCCACAGGTCGTGGCTTTCCAATGATATGAGATTCCTTCATTCTCTGTATTTTACCAGGCACTCTGCCAATGAATGCTCTCTTGTATTATCTAGGGCCACAGCCATATCTTCATACAAATGCTTGGTTCTTGTATTTTAGGTTGTGATTTGGACCTAGGGTTTGATTTTCATCTTAAAATGCAAGTCTCTAGTATCTTTTTATTTTACCTGGTATTCTAAATGCGATGATTGTGCGTTAATATAGAAGAACCTTTGTTTTTTCATGGCCACGGCTTCCTATCACTTTGTAGATATGCTCGAGGGTTTTCAACATGTCTAAGGCTTTGCATTACCTTTTCCATTTACTTGCAGGCCATGAGCTTTTGCATTCTCGACTAAAATTGTAATGGTATGTCCTCCAAAGGCTGATATAGGATCACTGCTTTATGCTCTTAACTGGAATATAACCATTTAATACCAATGCATTATAACACTTAATTACATAAATGTGTTTCTCCCTGAAATTTATGTCAACATTGATGATCCAAAACTGGAAACCTTCATGGTAATGAATGACACTATTCCTTTACATGCATGATGACTATTTCATTCTAACTCAAAATGACTATCCATTGTTCTTGCAATGTCATTGACTTTATTTTCTGAGATGATCATGTTGTCCTTATGAGTATGCTACTCCAAATCCATGATTCCATTTTAATACCCACTGTTTGACAGTCAAAGTTGACTGTTTCTATCATGATTATTTACTTTTATTCTCTGCATTTTGATTGCATGATAGTATTAATTGTAAGCACCTCTAAAAATCAAGAAATATATGCAGTTGGGATTTGTAAGGCTCATTTTTCTTCATCTCATTACATAAGGCTGAAATAATTAAAAGAGCACCATCCTTTTGGTTTATATGATTTGTAGCTTGGGGCTCCCCTTTAGAAAAAATCAAGAAGTTTCAAGGTAATTGTACCCTTCATGTAATTAAACAGAATCTATAACATGATAGGCTCCAAGTGCATACAAAAGGTGTTTATTGTCATTAATCAATCCTCCTTCACAATGACTTCCCTCATTATCTTTGAGCATGTTGTTCTACTTTACTGATAAACAAAAATTTCAATCATTTGATTCAAAAGTCTTCATGTGAGTTTGTGATTTCCATTGCTTAGGGCAAGATGCCTGTCATAAAAACATAGTGCAAACAAAACATGACTATATAAGATGACTTTCAAAACTGATGTCACCTACTCAGGTGTGACTATCATCTGACAAAGGCAACTGCTGCTCCTTTCATCTAGATGTTTCTCTAAAACTAAATGTCTTCATGGAATTGTGTATCAATGCATTTATGTGGCTATCTTGTGCTTCATATATGATCATGTATTCAAACTATACCAAGTAATAACTCATGATAAGATGTCTCTTATGCAATTATCTTTCTTGCATCTGCTAAATACATATGAAATGTCTTTGAAAGATAATTATGATTTGGGATCAACCCTTGTGGGAGCCACATTTACCCCACTCATAATATAACTTGATGAATCTGATGAATCACTCGTAAACAATATCTCACCTATATCTGCACATGAAGCAGACAATGTTAGAGAAACAAATGCATACCCTAGATGCATTAGATGGCTTGGTAGTTTTTCCGGTGTAGTTTTTTTGGTATATCTAAGGCATGCAAGACTGATTGTATGCATCTTGAAGAACAGTCTATACATGTATAAGATGAATGTAATCAACCATTGCTTAGAGCATTGCTCTAACCTATTTTTCATCTCTTGCAGGGAACGAGAGCAAAAGACAAAGAAGATTCAGGACAACCTACAACAAATCAGAATAGACCAGTCATTCAAGAAATGACTGGTTACCCTCATCCTATGTCCCTTCATTTATTTCTTTTACTTATTCATGTATATTCCTTTCTTCTTTTTGCATTGAATAAGTAAAAGTTAGTCTCACGACTTGTGTGAGATAATGGATATTTTTGCATTCAATAAAGACTACTTTTCTAGAAGAGATTTGTAAAATCTTTCTTATGTTTCATGCATTTGTGTAAATGTAATGATTTGAATTTTTGTAATCTTTAAAGTTATTTTATTTATACACATGAATGCAATGTAGGAGAGATAAAAATGTACCATTTTCCTTTTAAATACCAATAGGCTCTACCTGACTGAGCCATAGGTGAAAATTTGGTAACATTTTTGGCGACCTCTGTGGAGTGTTTGCCTACTAAACACTATTGACCAGTAGTATATCTTATCCATTGGGCACAGAGTCATTCAAAAACTAGGCTTATGACCTTGAAAACACACTTAGAATCTCTGTAACTCAATTTGACAGTGCGAAAGACACCCTGACACTTATTCAAAAGCAAAACAACAGAAAATAAACTAACTACCTATGTTGAAAAGCACTTAGGGAATTAAACTAAAACATTATACCTATGGTAATCTAAACTAACAAGGAAAGAAGTTTTTCAAACAAATCCATTGATAGGATGACTAAAATAACTGCCCTTTCTTCTCAAAATACAATAATTTGCATGCTCAAGGACAACTGGACAAAAATGAGCTACAGAGGAAAGCTCAATAAGATTATGCACAACCTCTTGGAAAAGGTAAACAAGTTCACTCACCTCCCCAAACAGATCATATGTAATGTTATTCAAATGAGGGTTAGTGAATTGTACATACTCATTTTTAGTCACTAGTGCATCTTTGATACCATTTTTAGCCATATTTTCATGCTTGGTTATATGTGCTTGTTTGGAATCCATGTTGGCTAAGTATCTGATAGGGAAGCCTCTTGTAAGGGAAAATCTTGAGACTTCTTTGTTGATCTCTTGCTCATGGATTGCCATTTTATCACCTCGTTGGCTGGAAAAACCTAACCCTTGTGGTTGGCTTGGTGGAAAAGTGGTAACCTCCTCAGTATGCTCATGCTTTCCCAAATGAAAACTCATTCCTTCACTAGAGAACAATGAGATGGCTTCCTCCAACACACTCTTAATCAATACATCATCCTTTGGCTCTTTTATACACCAGAAAGGCAATTGCTTATAATTCTCATTATCACTCAGAGAAATACTTTTAAAGTCAAGATTATCCTCATTAATAAAAGAAGGAAAAACTTCAAACAATGAAGAAGCTTCTAAAAATGAACTTCCATTTGATAAATCAGGTTCAAATTCTACTAAATAGCAGAAAGGAAGCTCCTCCAACCAGTTATGATCTTGTAAGTCAAGTTCATGAGGCTCTTCCTATTGTTTTAGCATTTCATCAAGCTTGTGAACTTGTTGTTCCAACTTACCATGATTGTCAACTTCTAATTATTTTCCATCCAACTTTGAACAAAAATGTTCAATTATATCCATGCCTATATCTTCATAAAGTTTAACATTAGCTTCTTCCTCTATAATATGTTCAAAAATATCACAGCTCAAATGCTGGGCAATGATGTCAAGTTGAATTTCATCATGTTGAATGAATGAAGGCAACTACTCATTCAAATTTGTAGGATTCACTTCATCATCAGTCAATTTCACCTTCTCATCATGTTGTCCTATGGGCTCATTTTCACCATCTTGAAGAGTTTTTCTTTGTGTTGACTGATAATGCTCCATAGCTAAATGCAATAAATTTGGAGTTCTAGTCTCCTCCATATTACGTGAGTTGAGCGGGTCAGTGGGCTGCTCTTCTTCTGCAACAAATCTCTATTTTTTAAAGCTCCCTTCCAGCTGCCTCTTTCAAAATTCCTCTGTTAGTTGGTGTTGATAATCTGAATAAGCTTGACTACTCTATACCCAAGCAAACAACAACCTCATTTGCCCTTGCTTAGCAGCTATCTCCCATTCAGGGCCCTCTTCGAACTGGATTCTTTTTGCCACTTCCTCTTGATCATAAAAGTAGGCTTGTTCAACCATTTCTTGTTGTTGCATAATGTTTTTTTTCTACTTCTTGATATCTACCAGCATTCTATTCATGTGAGATAACACTTTACTAATATCATCAATCTTCATACAATCAAGATTTAGGCTCAAATCCCACAACATATGATCAAACTGCTTGACCAAAACCAATACACTCCAATAAGGGTGTTCTTGAGGCTGTTTATGTGAATAGACATGTTGATTGGCATCAATAACCTCCTGTCGAGACTGATTTTGATCATATATTGGCTGATACAAAGGTTGAGCTGGAGTGGGAGGGCAGGAAACATAATGAAAATACTGGTTATCTGTTGTTACAGGGTCATTTGACATAAAAACAACAGGTTGATTTGTATAATATGGCTGATAAGAGGATGCATTTGCATGAATCTCATGGAATGGAGGTGGAAAACCACTAAATTGTTGATAACTAGACATTGCAAGGTAAAATACGAAGCATAGGCAAGCCTAGACAACAAACCTCATTTAGTTATAGGTACATGGGCTACTAAAACCAACTGATATTAAAATGGAGTCGCCATGATGTTATTTGCACTACCTCCAAAGGCTGATGATACTGAGCAAACACCAAATCTCTCAGTATGCTAAAATTCTCAATAATGCACTAGCTTTTCTGCTACTTCCCAAACTCAGAGTCACCATGATATGTGAATGTTAACCTCTAAAAGGCCTGAAACTCATTGGTTGCATATCAAAAACCAGCAGTAATATTTACTTTAAACTGTTCCGATTCAAACAGTCCCACCGAGCGTGCCAAAAACTGTTATCTCCTGGAAATGCACCCTATACAAAGTTATGAAAACTGAGCTTTCTAGAGAAACATGGGATCATTTCAAGGCTGTGGGTCACCTAAAGTTGAAATGAACCTTAGGATAGGCCGGCTCCCAGCTGGTAACCACTCTAAAACTACTAACTTGTGAGGGAAAGGGGAAGAAGATAACTTAAAATGAAAATCTACTCCTAAGGGTGATGCACCAGAACGTTAGCTTAACTTGCAAATAGATTAAACACATGAGTTTAAACAAAGGAAAAGTTTAACATACAAAACCCAGTCTTATATGTTTCTTGCATAAATATTTTATAAGATGGTAAAAATGCCTATACCTAGAAGGAAAGATATTTTCACAACTAGAAACACATGCACTTTTACACAACTTATAACCTCCAACATGCACAATCTTCTGCAAAAGATGCTATCATTGAGACAAAACCACAAGGAAAAAAAAGATAATCTCACAAGTGGTTTGATCAATCAAACAAGTGCACACAAAGAATAGAAGAACTGAGAAGGTAAAGCACTTAACTTCATTAATTTTCCAAGGTAACCTCTGTCATACAAGCCAAAATGAGTTACAAAAAACTGCAAGTCTGAGAAAGGATTGCAAAAATCACTAACTCTCCAAACTGCAAAGTAAGAACTAACTCATAATGAGTTACAAATGAGAATATATCATCATCTCCAAATAGCTCCACCAAAATAGGAACTAGAAACTCCATGAACTCGTATGCCTCCATAAAGCCCAATAAATAGTAACTAATTCTTCTTCAAAGAAGCTCCAAAAGGGTGAAAAAGTCACCATTGACTTTGTCTAATATGATGACACTTCAAATTTCCCTCTAAAAGCTCTCATTTGCAATCAAAACCTCCAATATATCCTCCACATGTTTGCAAACTAATATCAACCTCCCCATATTCTCTCCAAGATCATAACTCAAAAGAAAATCCTTCTAAAAAGGATAACTCTTTGAATAAGTCTCATAAAAGGAGCACGTATCATACTTTTTGCATGAGAATATATGATTTAATGATTTATAAGAATACCATGTAAATCATATATTTTACATTTTTATCTCCAATACAAAAATAAAAAATGAAATGGTCAAATTGACCATTCATTTTTGAAAATAACATCAAAAAGGCACTTTAATTGCATTTCCTAATTACCATTTGTTTGGAAAAATAAAAGGCTTTTATGGACCAAGTCTTAAGAAGTGTTTGTAAAACACTTAAAAGAATTATATGGAATGTAAAAATGCCACGACTCAACATAATGAATAATTTTTTTAAATAAAACTTAAATCCTAAGGCAAAAATGCCTCCCCTCCTTCGATGCATTTTAAGGTAAAAACCCTAAACAAAATGAATGCATATTCATTTTTCAGCTCTTCTTTTGCTGAGCACCACCATGGGGTTTGATTGGAGTCCTTGTAAGTGACTTTCATGGAGGAATTTGGAGCAACAAAGGCTTCTCCAACACATTTTAGGCAAAATTGGTACACTGTGAGTACATATTTTCATTTCCTTTCATTCTTCACTCATGTATGGTCGCGGCCATTTTGAAATTATGCTTCTATATCTCCATCATGGGAATTAGCTCGACCAACTAGTTTTCATTTACATCAAAATATTTTTAAGAGATCTTCAAAATGAGCCATAGGTCGTGGCTTTCCGATGCTCTGAGATTCCTTCATTCTCTGTATTTTACTAGGCACTTCGCCAATGAATGCTCTCTTGTACTATCTAGGGTGACAACCATATCTTCATACAAATGCTTGGTTCTTGTATTTTAGGCTATGATTTGGACCTAGGGTTTGATTTTCATCTTAAAATGTAGGTCTCCGGTATCTTTGTATTTTACCTAGTATTCCAAATGCCATGACTGTGCGTTAATATAGAAGAACCTTTTTTTTTTCATGGCCACAACTTCCTATCACTTTGTAGATATGCTCAAGGGTTTTCAACATGTCTAGGGCTCTACATTACCTTTTCCATTTACTTGCAGGCCATGATCTTTTCCATTCTCGACTAAAATTGTAATGGTATGTCCTCCAAAGGCTGATATAGGATCACTGCTTTATGCTCTTAACTGGAATATAACTATTTAATACCAATGTATTATAACACTTAATTACATAAATGTGTTTCTCCCTGAAATTTATGTCAACATTGATGATCCAAAATTGGAAACCTTCATGATAATGAATGGCACTATTCCTTTACATGTGTGATGACTGTTTCACTCTGACTCAAAATGACTGTCCATTGTTCTTTCAATGTCATTGACTTTATTTTCTGAGATGATCATGTTGTCCTTATGAGTATGCTGCTCCAAATCTATGATTCCATTTTAATACCCATTGTTTGATAGTCAAATTTGACTGCTTCTATCATGATTCTTTACTATGTTTATTCTCTACATTTTGACTACATGATAGTATTAACTGTAAGCACCTCTAAAACACAAGAAATATATGCAGTTGAGATTTGTAAGGCTCGTTTTTCTTCAGCTCATTACATAAGTCTGAAATAATTAAAAGAGCACCATCCTTCTGGTTTATATGATTTGTAGCTTTGGGCTCCCCTTTAGAAAAAATCAAGAATTTTAAAGGTAACTGTACCCATCATGTAATTAAATAGAATCTATAACATGATAGGCTCCAAGTGCATACAAAAGGTGTTTATTGTCATTAATCAATCCTCTTTCACAATGACTGTCCTCATTATCTTTAAGCATGTTGTTCTACTTTACTAATAAACATAACTTTCGATCATTTGATTCAAAAGTCTCAATGGCATTTTGTGATTTCCATTGCTTAGGGCAAGATGGCTGTCATAAAAACATAGTGCAAACAAAACATGACTATATAAGATGACTTTCAAAACTAATGTCACCTACTCAGGTGTGACTATCTTCTGACAGAGGCAACTGCTGCTCCTTTCATCTAGATGTTTCTTTGAAACTCAATATCTTCATGGCATTGTGTATCAATGCATTTATGTGGCTGTCTTGTGCTTCACATTTGATCATGAATTCAAACTATACCAAGTAATAACTCATGATAAGATGACTCTTATGCAATTATCTTTCTTGCATCTACTAAATACATATGAAATGTCTCTGAAAAATAATTATGAGCTGGGCTCAACCCTCGTGGGAGCCACATTTACCCCACTCATAATATAACCTGATGAATCTGACGAATCACTCAGAAACACTATCTCACCTATATCTGCACATGAAGTAGACAATGTTAGAGAAACAAATGCATACCCTAGATGCATTAGATGGCTTGGTAGTTTTTCTGGTATATCTAAAGCATGCATGACTAATTTTATGCATCTTGAAGAATAGTCTAGACATGTATAAGATGAATGTACATATGATGAATGCAATCAGCCATTGCTTAGAGAATTGCTCTAACCTATTTTTCATCTCTTGCAGGGAATGAGAGTGAAAGACAAAGAAGATTCAGGACAACCTACAACAAATGAAAACAGACTAGTCATTCAAGCAATGATTGGTTACCCTCATCCTATGTCCCTTAATTTATTTCTCTTACTTATTCATGTATATGCCTTTCTTCTTTTTGCATTGAATAAGAAAAAGTTAATCTCATGACTTGTGTGAGATAATGAATATTTTTACATTCAATAAAGACTACTTTTCTAGAAGAGATTTGTAAAATCTTTCTTATGTTTCATGCATTTGTGTAAATGTAATGATTTGAATTTTTGTAATCTTTTAAGTTATTTCATTTATACACATGAATGCAATATAGGAGAGATAAAAATGTACCATTTTCCTTTTAAATACCAATAGGCTCTACCTGATTGAGCCATAGGTGAAAATCTGGTAACAATCCCTTAACCCTCAACCCTAAAGCCTCAACCCTCAACCCTTAAACCTTCAACCCTAAACCTTCTACCCTCAACACTATGCCTTAAACCCTAATCCCTCAACCCTTAAACCCTTAATCCCTCAGACCTTAAACCCTTAAACCCTAAACTCTCAACACCTAGATACCCTTAAAACCTTAAACCCTATACCCTATACACTTAACCTTGGACCCTCAACCTTGAACATTATCCCCCAACCTTCAAACCTCTAACCTATACCCTACACCCTCAACCCTATACTTATGCCATAAATCCTCAACCCTCATCCATATACCTTATACCCTGAACCTTAAACCCTGAACCCTAATTCATTAAACCCTTATACATTAAACCATTAACCCTAATTCATTAACCTTATACCTTAAACCCTAATATCTTATCGCTCAACTCTTAAACCTTAATCCCTTAACCCCTCAACCCTTAAACCCTAAACCCTTGACCCTTAAACCTTAAAGCCTTAAACCCTCAACTCTTAAACCCTAATCCCTTAACCCTCAATCTTAAACCCTATCTCTAAAGCCTCAAACCTTAAATCTTAAACCCTCAACCCTAAACCTAATACCCTCAACCCTATACCCAATATCCGAAACCCTAATCCCTATACCCTATACCCTCAACTGTGAACACTATCCCTCAACCTTCAATGCTATAACTTAAACCCTAAACCCTACACCTTCAACCTTCAACCCCCATCCCTATACCCTATACCCTCAACCTTATAACCTAAACCATGAACATTATCCCTCAACCTTATACTTAAACTCTAAACCCTACATTCAACCTTGTACCCTATACCCAATATTCTAAACGCTAATCCCTATACCATATACACTTAACCCTATACCTCAACCTTGAACACTATCCCTCAACCCTCTATTAGGAAAAGGTGTGTTGTACATCTTGCATAATGCTTATAATGTATTTATTTATTTATTATGTGTGGTGCACCTAGGAAGTTTAGGAGTACGTGCATCATTTGGTGTTAATATTATTGGGGCCACTTTATGTTGTAACATTGGGACATAAGTTACAGTTGTAAAAATTTAATTATTTAATATTGGGGAAAATAATTAAATAAAGTACCCAATATTAAATGTAGGGACATGGTTTTGTAATCTCATGGTTTTAGTCACATGGTTTTGTGGGAGCTTGTTTCTATAAAAGAAACCACAAGGGTGGTTGTTTAGGTTGGTCACTTTGTAGGTTAGCTCTTGGTAGAATTAGTGAGGGTTTGAAGCATGGCATGGGATGTGTGGTTACATGCTTGTTCTCATGGATTGCTTGGAGAGGGCTTGTTGCTTTGATGGTGTTCATGGAGACTTTGAATATGTATTGTAATCTTTATTGTTGCATAATACATGAGTGATGTATGCTTTTGGAGGCTATGTTTTTCCCTCTTGAGGGTTTTCCCAGGGTATATCTTGTGTCATATTTGCATGGGTATGTTGTCTATTATCTTGCATGTGGATTTTTAATACTTATTTGCATAGAATTCTCTTTTGGGTTATGTGGAAATTGTCATTAGATGGATACAATTTTCCAACATTTGGTATCAAAGCCATGGTTGTGGTTGTATAACCCTTGGTTGAGAAAATATTGTTTGAGTTTTAAATCTATTCATTGCATGAGAGAATGAAAGGCATGGCAAGATATGAGGGTTTTGCAGGTTGTTTATTGCAGATCTAATGGTTTTGGGTTTGTTGTTTTGATGGGTTGTTTGCAAATTTGGGGTGTGAGAAATTTTGGGTGAAAAGGGTTTTTTGGCTATTTATTCAAATGAGGGTTTTGTGGGGGAAAAATTACATATGACCTTCTGGGACAAAACGAACCTCATAGTTGAATCTGGGTTGGTCGAGAGATGAATTTTTATATATAACTCAACCTATTTCTGTTACTGTGAAAAAATACAAAAAAAAATAGCCCCAACTCGGTTGTACGACTGTTCAGGGCATCTGCAAAAAAAAAAATCGATTTTTTTTATCCCATCGCATGTAAAATATCTGCAAAAAAAAAAGAAAAAAGAAAAATAAAATCATTGTGAAGAGGGGGCTGAAAAAAGTTTCATTTGAAATATTAAAAGAAAAATATATATAAAATAAGGGAGGGGGTGGGGCGGAGCCACCCTCGTACCCCCTGCAGGCCTGCGTCAGTAGAGCTATCGATGGTAGGTATGATGTACCTGTTGGTCGATAGGCTCTGCTAGGTGGGCCCCCACCAACCACTGTCCCCTTTAAAAAGGGGTTTAAAACTTTAAAAAAAATAATTTTTTATTAATAAAAATTTCCGCCATACTTTTTTAAATGTTGCCTGATATTAATAAGGTCGACCCATATTTTAAAGTTTTGAAAAATTAAATGGAATTTAATCAAATTTTGGGTATGCCACCCGAGAGACCACCACCATCGATGGCTTCGCCCGAGGGCCACCCCTATTGTGCCTACATACCAAAATTGTCCAATTTTTTTCTAGAGGGCATAACTTTCGCCTAGCTAGTCTGATTTTCGTCTTCTTGAACTCATTGGAAAGTTGACTCAGTGCTCTACACTGTGATGCTAGTGATTTTATGAGATTTTATAGTTTGGACAGTGTTTTTCTTACTAGAAGTCAAATGTTCGTTTTGAGTTTCAAAAGGGCATATCTTGAGCATATGGAGTCGGATTTTGGACTTCGAATATTTGATGGAAATTTTGTTTAGAGCACTTCACAATGGATCAGGTTTGGAGTTAGTTTGGCATAGTTTATTTGTTGTTTTCCTTATTTGAGTTGTTTATGGATTACTTTGACTATGGTGATATTTTGAGTTTATGGATAATTAGATCTTGGAGATTTGATGTTGGATTCATTGTATACTCAGTTGTACATCTCATATTATTCTCCTTTTTTGACATGGTTATCAATATTTGGTTGGATTTGTATGCTTCATTGTTGTATCTACAAGTTGTGTAGCATTGTAGGCGGTCTATACTTACATGTTTCATTTATGACTTTGGACATGAGTTGTCTATGCCCATAGATATTTTAGTATTGATGCATTTTTAGTTTTGGTGGCTTGGTTTAGTCACTTGGTTTGTTGGATTTGATGTCATGTTGAGGTGAGATGGTATTACCAGGTATAGTCATGATATGAGACCTATGTAGTTGACTATGTTATGTAGATATGTGGGACACAGTTGGATTGTTAGTTGCCAATACATTTGGTGGTGATCATGGTGTCATGGTTGATGTTTCTTGTGATTTCAATACTTTAGAATGTCATGATGGTTTATGCAGGTGCATTATCGGTGGTGTTGGATTGGTTCCTGATTATGGTTGTGGCAATGTATCTTCTTGGTATGATGATCATGGTTTTACTTTTCCTTTTGGGAGCTCTTATTACATTTGAGTTCTTTGATTGTGTGAGGACCTCTGTTTGATCTTCATGAGGAGATTGTTATCATGATGTCATGGATAACTTGATTACACTTTTCAGTGGGAGAATTTGATAGTGATGGATTGGTGGTGTTGGATATGTTTATGATGGTTTGGCGGTTTAGGTATCTTCTTGGCTTGGAGATTTTGGTTCTACTTGTTATGTTACTGACAGTTTAATTATGTGTGTAGACCTAGATGATCTTCATGGAGAGGATGGTATTCATGATGCCTTATGTAGCTCATACCATAGTTCAGTGGGAGTTGTTGGTAGTGACGTGGATGCATCATTGGGTATGGTTATCTTTATGTGATTGGGGATATGTTTTCCTGGTTAAGAGTGTTTGCTATTATGTCATGGTTTACTCTTGATACACATTTAGAGTTTTGCATGGTACTTGTTCTCTTGAGACCAGGATGTTTATGTATGTTATGATTCATGTCGTCTCCTTGAAGGAGATGGTTAGATCATGATGTCATGGTTATGCTCTTGATTCACTTGTTAGGATTTTGACTATTGATCTTGGTGTTTCTCTTGGTATTGGGTACATTGATCATTTGCTTGATTACTTCATGATGGTGCTATGTTGCATTTGTAGTTTGGCATGGATCGGTTGGTTACAGGTACTCATGGATACTTGGAGACATAGGTGAGGCTTGAGTTCTCTTATGGTTAGAGACATGTGTTGAGATGGTTACTCTTGATGAGATTTCAACAGGAAGTTCGAGGAGCCTACACCTTGGTTGGGCGTGAGTTCAACATGGACCTATGATGAGAATGTTCTTGGATGAGTCATGATGACTTGGATGTCTTGGAGGAGTATTCTCATTCCAAACTCTTGGTCTACTTGACGGTTTCACTTGAGAGGTATTGCTCATTGTTTCTTTCAGGTGCTTTATGATTTATGCTTTATCTTCTCATGCATATGGATCTTGAGCAATGGACATATGGTTTTGGAGGGCTCATTTGAGGAGTGTTGGCATGTTTATCTCCTTATGAATTGTGATTACATCTATTGATGTTGAGTTTAGGAGATGTAGTGGGCTTATTTATTTCATTGGGAATGGTTTTAGTTTGATCTTCTTTGGCTTGAGAGGCTTACATCCACATTGATTACATGATACATATATTATGTTTGATCTTGGTGATTGAATGGTTGGGTGTTGTTATGGCTTTTCTTTTGGGGTGTTGTGGAGGATATCATATTTGACACAATTGGCATTTAGAGGTGTATGTAGGAGGATTTTCTACAGGTATATGATGTGTAGAGTTTCTCTCTTTAGTCTTGGTTATCTTCCTAGATGTTTGGTTTCACATTACATTGGTTTGAGGTTTGGTTGGAGCTATTGTGATCGCTAGTTTGTGGTCATGTGTTTTCACTTATGTTCTTGGGTGATGAAATGTAGGTTCCTTTATCTTTTTCCTTTATTGGGTGTGGAGAACTCGAGAGAGCTATGGAGACTTGTTGTGAGAGTTGTTCTTACAAGATTTTAGTTTATAGGATTTGCATATCATTGTGGATGATTCCTTGGTACTACATGATTTTGTTTTCACTTTCTATATGATGTTATTGGTAGACTTGGTATGCCTTGATCTTTTTCAAATTTGCATTACACATGCAGTGGGAGCTCTTGGATGTGTATGTCATTCTTTGACAGGTTTTGCACATGGAGTTTATGATTGCATTTTATGGGTGTATATGTTTATGGCATGAATTTACTATGGTTAGTATACCTTGGAGGTATGGATAGTTGGATGTGTTGGCACTTGTTGTGGGTGTTATTTCAGTTATGGGTTTGTGTATCTTGATAGCTATTGGTGTATATTGTTAACTTTGGATTGAGTGTATGTGTTTGGGATATCAGTTGATGTAGAACTTATGCTTCATTATGACAAATTGTGCGGCTTCTCTATTCGATGGCTTCTTATCTTTGTGCATTGGCATGATGGAGGATGAGAGAATTCATGCTTGGGATGGTGGTCACTTTGATTCTTGTTGCAAGTATCCTGATGGAGCACATGGATCACTTTGATTCCTTGATGGTATATGTGGCTATATGGATTATTCACTTGATTCATGTTTTGAGGTCACTTGTTCCCTTATGCAATGTATACAAGTGGGAGAATGTTAGGAAAAGGTGTGTTGTACACGCATAATGCTTGTAATGTATTTATTTATTTATTATGTGTGGTGCACCTAAAGAGTCTAAGAGTACATGCATCACTTGGTGTTAATATTCTTGGGGCCACTTTATGTTGTATGTAACATTGGGACATAAGTTATAGTTGTAGAAATGTAATTATTTAATATTCGTAAAATGATTAAATAAAGTACCCAATATTAAATGTAGGGACATGGTTTTGTAATCTCATGGTTTTAGTCACATGGTTTTGTGTAATACCACTTGGTGGTTTTGTGGGAGCTTGTTTCTATAAAAGCAACCACAAGGGTAGTTGTTTAGGTTGATTAGTTTATAGGTTAGCTCTTGGTAGCATTTGTGAGGGTTTGAAGCATGGCATGGGATGTGTGGTTACATGCTTGTTCTCATGGATTGCTTGGAGAGGGCTTGTTGCTTCAATGGTGTTCATGGAGACTCTGAAGATGTATTGTAATCTTTATTGCTACATAATACATGAGTGATGGATGCTTTTGGAGGCTAGGTTTTCCCTCTTGAGGGTTTTCCCAGGGTATATCTTGTGTCATATTTTCATGGGTATGTTATCTATTCTCTTGTATGTGGATTTTGAATACGTATTTGCATAGATTTCTCTTTTGGGTTATGTGGAAATTGTCATTAGATGGCTGCAAGTTTCCAACACCCTCAACCCTATACCATAAACCCTAAAACCTACAACCTCAACCCTCATCCCTATACCCTATATGCTCAACCTTATACCCTAAACCCTAAACATTATCCCTTAACCCTATACTTAAACGGTAAACCCTACACTCTCAACCCTTAACCCTATACCTTATACCCTAAACCATACAACCTAAACCCCATACACAATATCCTAAACCCTGATCCCTATACCTTATACACTTAACCATATACCCTCAACCCTAAACATTGTCCCTCGATCCTCAACCCTAAACCCTATACCCTCATCCCTATACCCAATACCTGAAGCTTACATCCTGAACCCTTAACCCTATAATTAAACCCTAAACCCAATACCCTCAACCCTATACCCAATATCTTAAACCCTAATCCCTATATCCTATACACTTAACCCTATACTCTTAACCTTGAACACTATCCCTCAACCCTCAACCCTATACCTTGAACCCTAAACCATACACCTTCAACCCTCATCCCTATAACTTCTATTGTCAACCTTATAACTTGAACCCTGAACATTATCCCTCAACCCTATACTTAAACTCTAAACCCTACATTCAACCTTGTACCCTAAACCCTCTATCGTAAACCCAAATACCCTCAACCCTATACCCAATATTATAAACCCTATACCCTCAACCTTAAACACTATCCCTCAACCCTCAACCCTATATCATAAACCCTTAACCCTACACCCTCAACCCTCATACCTATACCCTATACCCTATACTATCAACCTTATACCCTAAACCTTGAACATTATCCCTCAACCTAATCCCTATACCCTATACACTTAACCTTATACCCTCAACCCTAAACATTATCCTTCAACCCTCAACCCTCATCCCTATACCCTATACCTCAAGCTTATACCCTAAAACCTAAACATTATCCCTCGACCCTAAACCTTATACCTAATCCCTAAACCCTACATTCAACCTTGTACCCTAAACCCCAAACCCTCAACCATGAACCCAATACCCTCAACCCTATACCTAATATCCTAAACCCTAATCCCTATACCCTATAAACTTAACCTTATACCCTCAACCCTATACCTTAAACCCTAAACCATACACCCTCAACCCTCATCTCTCTTCCTCCCTCCCTCCTCTCTCTATCTCACCTCTATCTCTCTCTCCATCCCTCCCTCTTTCCCTCTCTAATGCCTATACCCAATACACTTAAAATTATACCCTCAACCCTATACTCAAACCCTCAACCCTACATTCAACCTTGTAACCTAAACCCTCAACCCTAAACCCAATACCCTCAACCCTATACTGAATATCCTAAACCCTAATCCCTATACCCTATACCCAATATCTCAAACCTTGATGCCTATACCCTATATATTTAATCCTATACCCTCAACCCTGAACACCATCACTCAAACCTCAAACTTGTCCCTTAAACCCTAAACCCTACACCTTCAACCCTCATCCCTATACCCTATACCCTTAACCTTATACCCTAAACACTGAACATTATCCCTTAACCCTATACTTAAACTATAACCCCACACTCTCAACCCTTAACCCTATACCTTATACCCTAAATGCTACACCCTAAATCCTATACCCAATATCCTAAACCCTAATCCCTGTATCCTATACACTTTAACCTTATACCCTCAACCGTATACTTAAACCCTCAAACTCACATTTGAAACCTTGTAACCTAAAAATTCAACCATAAACCCAATATCCTCAACCATATACCGAAAATCCTAAACCTTAATCCATATACCCTATACCCTTAACCCTTAACCCTGAACACTATCCCTCAACCCTCAACCCTATACCTTAAACCCTCAACCCTAAACCATCATCCCTCATCCCTCATCCCTATAACCCATACCCATACCCTCAACCTTATACCCTAAACCCTAAACATTATCCCTCAACCTTATAACCTAAACCCTAAACATTATCCCTCAACCCTATACACTTAACCTTATACCCTCAACCCTCAACCCTCAAACTTAAACCCTAAACCCTACATTCAACCTTGTACCCTAAACCCTCAACCTTAAACCTAATATCCTCAGCCCAATACCCTCAACCATATACAGAGTATCCTAAACCATAATCCATATACCCTATACACTTAATCTTATACCCTCAACCTTGAACACTATCCCTCAACCCTCAACCCTATACCTTAAACCCTAAAACCTAAACACTAAACCCTCATCCCTCATCCCTATACCCTATACCCTCAACTTTGTATCTAATATCCCTATAACCTATACCTTAACACTAAACCTTACACCTTCAACCCTCATAGGGGGAGAGAGAAAGAGGTGGGAGGGAGGGATTGGGGAGAGAGAGAGGGAGGGAGGAAAAGGGGAAAAAAAGATAAGTAGAGAGGGAAGGAGAGGTAGAGAGACATGAGAGATAAAGAGTATATAATGAAGGACAGATGGAGGGAGAGGTATGGAGGGAGAGATGTGAGATAGAGAGAAATAGAGCTTGAGTGTGGTAGGGAGTGATGGAGGGAGAGGTAGGTAGAGAGGGATAGGTGAGATAGAGAGAAGTAGAGAGATATGGAGATAGAGGGAAGGAGGGAGGGTAGGAGATAGAGGGGAGGAAGGGAGAGGTAAAGAGGGATAGGTGAGATAAATATCAATAGAGAGAGGATGAGATATATAAGAGAGAGTTACAAAGAGAGAAAGAGAGAATGGTGAGATACAAAGGAGAGAGAGAGAGAGATGGATGGAGAGGTAGGTAGAGAGGGATTAGGGAGATAGAGAGTAGAGAGGGAAGGAGAGGGAGAGATGAGATAGAGAGTAATAGAGAGAGTTGTAGGTTGTGATGGATGGAGAGCTTTGTAGAGAGGGAGGGAGATGTAGTGAGGGAGAGAGAGGTGATACAAAGAGAAATAGAGAGTGATGGAAGGAGAGGTAGGTAGAGAGAGGGAGAGAGGATATAAATAAGTAGAGATGGAAGGAGAGGTAGAGAGAGAGGAGAGATAAAGAGAAGTAGAGAGGGAACAAAGGAAGTGTTGGGTGAAAATTATGTTATCCCTTTCATAGATTACAAAACTTGCTTTCAGCCACAACTATGTGAGATACAATCTCTCCTCTCAGAAAGGAGAGGCACCCTTCTTACTACTTATTGAAACTAAGTAAAACTAATTAAGTATTCACAATGATGTACACTATGATTAAGAGACATCTGGGGGTGTGTCACATTCATAATTCTCTATTTTTTCAGAGAATATGTTTTATAATGCCTCATGGTTTTGAGTTCTTGATTCAATATAACTTCAAACTAAAAACAAAGTAGTAATTCTGATATTCTTATCTTGTCAAAGCAAAGACCAAGAATACCAACATAATAACGATAAATGATAAAACAAGAAAACTCAAGAAGGCACAAAGTCATTTTATAGCTTTCACCAATGAATCCTTTGAGATATATAACCAGCCTCGTATTAGAAGCACAAAGTCTTCTAGATACTCCACGATAGATCCATGAACAACATGAAAAAATACAAGCACAAAGTCTTGTAGAGAGTTCACCAACAACATTCAATAAAATAACATAAATTTGAATAAAAGAGTGTAACACAAAGTTTACATGGATTTACTCAAATCCCTTCATATCTCAATTACTAATCACTACCAATTTGATCAAACCATAAGATGATTATTCCCAACACAAAGTTTGGTATGCAACTTCACTTCTTTATTGATCAAATTTAGATTCACAAAATTGAACACAAAGTTTCAATGTTCACTTCACAAATGGGAAACACTTCGTTGCAAAAGATAAAAGGTCAAACATTACAATAGAATCCTCTCTTATTTATAGATGAGAGAGGAGAGAAAATTTAGGAAAATTAGAAGAGCGAATCTAGGAGCAAATCTAGGAAAAGTAGATGAGTGAATTTAGGAAAATCTCACCTAACAAATTGACTTATTCAAAAATGTTGTCCCTCTTTTTAGGAAAACATCTTTGTTTTTACATGTAAATACATCTTGGAAAAAGACAAGTAAGATGTCGACAACTATTTACAAAATGAGTAAATGAAAGAAAAAAACTATCTAACACTGGAGATGAAAAGAAGTCTTCATGGTTCCTTGCATTGGGCGTGAAAGTCTTCATATCTCTTCTTTGTCTCTATTACAAATGCCTCATCTGGACCAACAGTGGAATCCACAATGGTGTGAACTCTGGTGATTGATCTT
The DNA here is from genome assembly GCA_007115665.2 of Sequoiadendron giganteum. Taxonomy (NCBI): domain Eukaryota; kingdom Viridiplantae; phylum Streptophyta; class Pinopsida; order Cupressales; family Cupressaceae; genus Sequoiadendron; species Sequoiadendron giganteum. The sequence continues at coordinate 512,591,630 of CM021106.1, read as the reverse complement.
CTAGCAGATGAGTGAATCTTCTTGCATCTATCAAGATGCGTCTTGAGATTATCAAGAGAAAGTCGTATGTCACAAATTCCATGCATGGAGGTCTTTGAAAAGTTTGCATCTTCTACTTGCTTCATGACTACTTCCTTGTAGATATGTGAGAGTTCACTGGCCAGGAGGAAAATATGATCTTCATGAAGGAGCTTACCCAGTAACTCCTTAATTCCATTTTCTAGGATAACAAGATGTCCTTCGACATCTTCTTGTACTCGGTGGATGTCTTCGATAAGAGACTTGATCACTTGAATGCGGTGCTTGAGAGATTCTCTTACCTCCACATATTTCTCTTTGTCGGAATTACCCCAACTTCCACCAACTTACTCAACTTTGTCTCTTTCATGCGTGACCAAAATGAGAGAAATTTTTCCATCTCTTTTTTCTCTTGGGAAAGTATGTTTTCTTCTTTATCAAGCTTTGATTTTAGCTTGGCCATCTAATTGGCCTTCTCATCCACAATAGTTATAACCTATGAACCATGTTCTATCATTTCATCAATGAAATCATACAACACCTTACCCTTGGAGGAAAAATTCTCTGCCTTTTGTATTGTTGGTTCCTCAACGCTTACCATAGCCATAGGTTGTACATTTCCTGAAGAGCCTGCAAGATTCCTCAAAATAGCTACATAACTCTCAGCTTCTTCCTTGTACATATTCCTGGCCTGTTCATTTTGTCAAGCCTTCCTGCTAATGCATCTAGGACCACTTGTGCATCTACCTTTGCACTTTCATTTGTCACTTTGTCGAGCTGGACTCTCGTGAAAGTGTATTCCTCCATGTTTACATCTCCTTCTTCCTATGGCGATTGACAAATTTCTACAAACTTATGACCATTTTTGTCAACATGAAGCCTTGAATGAACTTTTTCCTTTTTATTCCCCTTGGCTTTCAAAGGAGCTATCTCTTCAAGATCAAGCTCTTCTAGGGAGATCATTTGTTTCTTTCACTTTCATACTTGAGAGACCAACCGAGGAGGAAGGGAGGAAGTATATGCTTCTTGACTCACTGTTAACTCTTGTGTCGCAACTAATTTCATATAAATGATTGGTATGGTAACAATCAGGGTAGTATCTGTCATGATTGCTCTAGTAGACTACATACCAAGTTGACTCTACAAAGACTCATTCATAAATCTATTGAATTCAACTTCAAATGAAATATCAAAAGATGGAGATGACAAACTTGGGATGGATGAGGGAGAGCTTGAAAAGACATCAACAATTTGTAGGTTTGAAACTATAGGAGGAGTGGCAAGGATGGTTGATGATGTAGGGGGGATAGAAACATCCATTGCATGTATGGTAGATGTGGGAGGGGGTGAAGTAGGAAGAGGAGGTGGAGGAGTGTTAGGATTGGGGGGTGTATGAGGAACATTTGAAGTAATAGGCGATGACGTTCGGGGAAGATCTTCAACAATATTCTCACGAGGAGATAGTTATTGTTCATCGTCATGCCCAAGTTCCTCCTCATTAACTTCTTTTTTCTCCTTCATCTTTTTCAGATTCCTCTTCTTCTGCAAACTCTTCTTCTTTAGATTCTTCGCTTTCGTTTCCTTCTTCTTCTTCTTCAGAAGTTTTCTCTTCAAAAGTAATCTCCTTTCCTTCTGCATGTGTAGGTTCAGATTATGTTGCCTCTTGTTCTTCAACAGCCTATGTAACTTTCTTACAAACGGTGAACTTGATTCTAGGACCTCTTTGGGAAGAAGAGGGAGTAGCTGCTTGTTTGTTCTTTGAGCAGAGTTTTGGACGTTGATTGGTTTTTGCTCCTGGTGCTTCTCCTTTTGATTTGGTCTTGAAAGATTTCATTTGGAAATTGTGTTTATGCAACCATTCTATTGCGTTGTGCAAGATGGGAGCAATCCTTTCCCTGATAGAGATACTTCCCTTTTTAGACCATTGAATCGGAGGTAAGGGCCTCTTAACAATCTCATCTTCTTCATAAGCAGAGTTTAGGATGTCACCAGGATCTTGGAAACCCTCCGGTAGATCAACCAAACCAAGCTCTTTTATTTTCTCTATTGTTAGCCTGCAAAAGTCCATTTTGCAAATGTCTTCTTCATCCCTGTAGTCCACCCATATGTCTTCAAAGTGGTATACATTTTAGTGATCTTTCTTAAGTTTCCTCTTCACATCCTCGTAGTCAAAGTCAAATCTATATTTGTATGTTTTGATAGTTATGACTTGCATTTTTGCATAGAATGACTTTGCCTTTTGTACACTATGAATAGTATACCTCCCAATTGTCAGTGGAAACTTGAAACCCAATTTGTGAATTCCCATATGTTCCTTATGGACTAAGATCAGCTATCTACACAACTCCATGAGTATCCACTTATTTGAGGGATTTCTGGGCAACATGTATAGACACCAAGTATAGCGACCCACTCTCATATAGGTGAAAATTGTAAATTGCAAAAAGATACACCCAACTTTACTAACCACTTTGTATGCCTCATCCGATACTCTCTACTTTTTGAGATTTGGATCAAAACTGAACATAAGGGGTGCAAAGAAGGCATCTGCGACCCTCCTGAAATGATGAAGACTTTCTTTTAATTTCAATTGATAAAAATACTCATACATAGGTACAAAATGCTTGTTTCCCTTTGTAGACAACCCCAAAAATTGCATCATTACTACGATAGCATACACCAAATAAGAAGTCATGTAGAACTTTAGAGTGGTTGGCACATTTATCAACTACTCATGAATTTCATCACTGATTTGAGTCCCCCAATCAATATGAACTTTCTTTCTCCTGATGATCCGAATATATTCATACATCCATTCCTAAAAAATGGGATGACTCGGGAAATCCTTTAACCCTGCTCAAGAGAGTAATCATATCCCTGACATCTTCTTCGAAATCACTCCTAGGAAGCCCCTTTAGCCATCTTGAGATAGTAGGCCTAGGTGTTTTAAACCATTGGTTGTTAATCAAATTTTTAGCCTTAGTTGGATCTTGATCATTAAACTCCTGTGCATGTTGCATTGAGATATTTGTATATTGTTCCATGTGAGGAACTTGAAAAAGAATATCAAAGAATTCAGGATCTAGTCTCATTATGACTTGCCCCAAGGAATCTATTACACATCTACTATCTCTGATGTAGTGAGATGCAACCTATAGAATAAACTTCGTATTATGAGAAGAAGTTGGGAATGTGGATACCAGGTGCAAATTGCTATGGGCAATAGCTCTCAAGTTGTCTTCTAAGGGCTTTTTCTCAATTATTTTCACAAAATCTTCAAGGTCTTGATGACCAATTTCAGTGTTTTTAATTTCATCCACCTTCGAGATCACCATGGTAGGCGAAAAAATACCCTGGTATTTATACTTCATCTTGCCTTCCTTTTTAGGAGGTGATGGAGGCTTTTTTGATGTCATCTGAGAGTGCCAAGGCCAAGAAATGTCACTTCGTAGATCACCTGATGAGATCTTGAGAAGAACTACAAGAATTATGAATCGATAGATGTTAGGAGAAAATGCAGTATTGGAAAGCATGAAGCAAGCGAGCAAGTTGGAGAAACTACAAATGATCTATTTTGCACAAAAAATAGAGCATGGGCGAAGAAACGAGGTTCAGAGTGCAAGTGAAGTGATTTCAAAGTGTTAGAAGATAAAAATGATTTTTATGTAAGAGTGTTGAAAATCAACGCTCCTACACTTGGGATAATGATTTTACATGTAGGGGCACTAAAAATCAGTGCTCCTACATGTGTTTTGCATTTGGTAGAAACAAGTGTCGAGGCACTGAAATTCAACGCTTGAGCATGTAGGAGAAAACTTTAGTTTATGCTCGTGCACTGATTTTCAACACTCGAGCATAAGCTTCATCCTTCATGAGTTGAATGCATAAGTGGCCTTTTTCACCACTCGACCATTGAAGTCATGAGGTACTCCATGTAGGAGCGGTGATTTTCACCGCTCCTACATTTGGAGTTGGTGAAAATCTCTAGATGTAATGGTGGGCAAAAACACCGCTTTGACATTTGAAGTTTGAGAAGATCAAAAAAATGCAATAGCGAATATTTTCACTGCTTATACACTTAGGGGAAGAACCCATCAATGTTTGAGCAGCGAAAATATTTGCTTGAACATTGAAAAGAATTGGAGTGTTTGAAACTTCAAGATTGCCATTTGCCAAAACTAAAAAGACTTCATTGTTTCAATCAAAAGGGGAAAACTCGGTGAAAGATAAAACAAAAGGATGGTTAAAGAGGAGTAAAATGCATGCCTTCAACACACACAAAGAAAAGTATAAAACAAGGCATATTGAAAGGCAGGGCACACTTGGAAAGGAGAAATGGAGATTCAAAAAAAGAAAGATTGGAACCCTTAACAAAGTAAAACGTGTTTCCAAGGCAAATAAAAAATCTAAAGAGCTTTAAAAACAAATAGCAAGAAAAACATGATGAAGAGGAAGAGTCGACAACGTACCTAGTGAAAACTTGAAACCCTAGTTTGAAAGATTGAGGAAATCTTCACATGTGAGTCACAGGAGGTAGGAGAACATCCAACATGCAGAGAGGGAGAGAGAATGACAGTTTAGAATGAAGGAGATTAACTTAAACCAACTTAAAAGGTTACTAAGAGCAGAAATAAATGAAACTAAAGTTCACATTAATTGTGGCGAACATAAAGAAGAGAAACATGCATGAGCGGTGAAAATCACCACTCTTGCATGTAAAAACTAAGTGAAGCGAAAAAGTGCACTAGCATTGAATTTCAACGCTTGTGCATCTCAAAGTTGGTGACAAAGTGTAGGAGCGCTGATTTTCAATGCTCCAACACTTTGTGTTGAAATTCTAAGGTAAGGCTCATGTAGGAGCACTAATTTTCAATGCTCCAACATGAATCATAATTTGAGTAACTCCCAAAGGTTGAGTTAACGAAGATACTTGTTTCGAAGCTCCTCAAAAGATGGATGAGGGGGGAACACTCAAATGAACTATTTGAGGTTTTGGAGCATGCATCGAGGTGAATTGAGATTTCCCTCATTTTGCATGCTTGAAGTACATAGAAATACGAAACATACAAGTTTCGTAAGGGGTTATCTTGTGAATTTGGTGCAGCTGGATTCAAGGATAACATGAGGGAGGGAGAGGAATGTGAGATAGAGAAGTGTAGAGAGAGTGGTAGGGTGTGATGGATGCAAAGGTAGGTAGAGAGAGGGAAGAAGAGAGGGAGAGAGAGAAGTATGGAGGGAGAGAGAGGGAGGTGAGATAGAGAGAAATAGAGAGAGTGGTAGGGAGCAATGGAGAGAGAGGTAGGTAGAGAGAGAGGGGAGATAGAGAGAGAGAGAGAGAGAGAGAGAGAGAGAGAGAGAGAGAGAGTGTGTAAGGGATACAAAATGAGTGAGATAGAGAGAGAAATAATACAACTTGCTGATTATTGAAATTTGACCTCCTGATTATTAAAATTTGACATGCTGACTATTGAAATTTAACTGTCTGAAATTTGTGAGATCTTCCAAACATCCTGAAACTAGATACATGAAATATAACTTAAAGCATAAGAAAGTAAATGTCCATATGTAAATGTCAACTTATACTCAAATGTTTATTTCATGTATATAGTTTCCCTCAAAGATAACAAGAAGAAAGACAAAAAGAGAACAAAAACAAATTCAATGTAGACCAAAACGTGAGCGCATTATAATGCACTCGCATTTTTCAATGAATTCACAAAATGCGAGCATGTTATAATGCACTTGTGTTTTGTCAATGCATTCACAAAGTGCGAGTGCGTTATAATGAACTCACGTTTTGTCAATGCATTCAAATAATAAGAGAGCATTATAACACGCTCGTGTTTTGTCTTGATTTGATAATCTCCAAGCCTTTGGCTTAGATTTGCATTGGATTTCTAGCCCAAAGGCTCGGAGGGCCTTCCCAACGTCCAAACACGTGTTTTTGCATATTCTACAAAATTTCACATAATCTCGTTCGTGCTAACTGTCAGGTTTGCACATGTTTCAAGGTCAAACAAATTGAACACTTGGGTAATGTTAGGCTCTCCCTTAGCTATTTAACGATGTATTTTTTTTCACATTTTGACAATGTTAAGCCTTTCATGTTTAATGTCTTTTGTTTGTGTGTAGATGTTTTTTGGTAAAAACTAATGTTTGATGTTTTTTTCGTTATAAATTAACCATTCATCAAAATTTCAAATAAATTACAATTTTAGAAACTAGATTCCATTCTACACATTAAAAAAAAGTTTTTCAAATAGTTCAAAATTTATAGAGGTAGCACAACCAAAATTATATTTTTCAGGAAGTGTCCACTTTGAAAATCAGTAAAAAATCAAATATTCATTAAAAAATTATCAGAAAAATCGGGCATAAACTACATATTGTTAGATAATTTCTCACTAAATTGATTTAAAAAATACTAAAATAATGTTAACCTTTTGAGGAAGCCACTAAAGTTGCTATGTTATGTTTTTCTGACAAAAACAACACCAATTTCTATGGCCCCCTCTTTTGAACCCCTTAATCTCTACCATTTAAAAAAAAAAATTAGTAGTTTAGAAAGTAGAATCGGAGCACTACGATCATTGTTTTTGTTGCATCTCAAAATTTTGAGTGTAACTATCCTCAATTTCACGTCCAAGGTCAGTATTTTTTGATTTCAAAAAAAAAAAGTGGCCACTCAAGCCCCCTTTTTGGCCCCCTATCTTTTTGGACTTACCCAATAAGAAACCAAGACAAACACAATCTATTTCATCATCAATACCATTCCCACAACCTATTTTACCTAGTCCCCCTCACTTTCCTCAAAATAGTGGAAAGGAGTATGATCTTGTGGAACAAATTTGCAACACTCTTGCTAAGATCTCTCTTTGGGATTTTATTCAAACATCACCTACTTATCATGGTGTGCTTCAAAATGCTTTACAAAAATTTGTCATCCCTCCCAGTGCACAACTAAATGATGTGGCCACTTTGATTGAGAATATGAATTCACCTAGTTTGGACATCATGTTTTATCAAAGTGAATTACCTTCTTTAGAAACACAAAAACAAAATGACCCTTTGATGATATTATATGTTATTAACAAGATTGGGATTAGGCGTACCCTTATTGACAATGGTTCAAGGCTTAATGTTTGTAGTGTGTACCTTTTGGATAGAATTGGAACAGATAAAACTAAAATTCAACCAACTGATTTATCTATCCGTGGTTTTGATAAGGTAGGAGAACAATCGCTTCATGATAACATTACCTGTTAAAGTTGGCAAGGTTACGTTACATACTCCTATCCATGTCATGCCCCATGACCTTTCATATAATCTTCTCTTGATTAGACCATAGATTCATGAAATTAATGAAGTGCCATCAATGCTACATCGTCTGATGAAATACGCTTACAAAAACAAGGTTTACAAGATAAAAGTTGATCCTAAATCTGAGAATTGCTTACAAACTGAAATAGGAATGAAGAATTGTCTTAGAAGATTAACACCAACTACAAAAGTAGAACCTTTACAAGTTGAGGATATAGATAAGCGTTTCTCAAGTGTGACAAAGTTGTTGGATGATGATTAGGGATCATTAGATTTCACACCTACATTCAATGGAGAATACAATATTATACAACTAGAAAGAAGTGGCAATGATATCAATTGAATCATCAAAAGAATCTAATTCCACAAATTTTAGCAAAGAAGAGGAAAACACAACTTATACATCCACATATGATGAACAAGATCATAAAAATCCACCCTCTTCGAAAGAAATAAGAGCTATTTATGGAAGAGGATACCGAATTTTGAAACAATGTGGCTATAAGGGAAAAGGATGTGGTGTAAGTATCAGTGTCCCTATAGAGCCTAACACACAAGAAACAACAAGAGGTCTTGGATTTTGTCCTTCAAAAACAACAAGAACATCAAACAAATCTTCACTTAATCAATAGTATTAGTTGTTGCTCCTTGCCATGTGTTAGTTGTAGAATCATGGAATATTCACTACCATGCATGGGGGTATAAACTTAGCTTTGTGAAATCATATTTCATTTTGCAAGGAGCAACATATCATCATCCATTTTGGGTCACCTTTTGTCTAGTCTGCCCTTGGGGGGCAAGGGATTAGGTAGACTTGTCCTAGGTGTATTCCTTCTAGCAAGGGATCCCTTTTGTGTCTCCTTAAAACATTAGTGTAGCAAGTACACTAAAATTTTAAGGGGGGGAATATGGTCCCCCACTTGTTGTTTGAATAAGAAATAGTCCCTTATTAGTGATGATATCATACATCTCTTAGGAAGTGTGACCTAGTCAACCAAAGTGTGGCCTTCTTAATCCATGTAATGTGTATCTATATCGGTGGGTACATAGGGTTGTAGGAGAGCCTTATCTAAGACTTCCTTGTGTGCTAGATAAATTCTCAAAAGCTCTAGTATAGAAATTTGTGCAGGAGGCTTTTTGAGGTGATCAATTAAACTATAATCGGTTGGGTGCACCTTAGTTAAATTCCTTTGGACTATAGAGGATCTCCTTCAATAGTAACCTTCCCTCGTTGTGTGGTGACTCCACTCTCAGGATTTCTACCATGAATGGTGATGGCATCTTTTCCCTTACCATGATTAGGGATCAGATCCTTGTATATCCCTAGATCATTATTTTTAGATGTTCTGGGGAGTTGGTCAATGCTTACTTCCCCTTAGTCAATAAGATATTGAATTAGATTTTTAAATCTCATGCAGTTAGATGTCTTATGTCCCTTTGTTCTATGGTATTCACAGTAATTGTTCTAATTATACCATGATTGTTTGAATTACATGGTTTATCATATTGTCGAAGCTTGGGAATCTTGATGAGGTTTGATTGAATCAATTTGTTTAAGACCATTTCAATGGGTTACCCTAAGGGAATGCATTTGTGTCTTGTTGTATTATTTGGTCTTGGTGATTGTCCTCTTAGAGGATTTATATTTTGAACATTTTGTTGCTTATTTGACTGGGGTTGTGTGTTTGCACAAATTTCACGTTTATAATGTTCACAATCGTGTGTAATGTTTTTTTTAATCCCATAGGCATGGTTTATCATTAGAGCTCAAAGGATTATCCTTGTTGTTTTGTAGATTTTGACTAGCCCTTTATGAATGAGAGCCCTTTCAATTGTCAGATCCTTTTTTATAAGTTATTCAAATGTATTGGTACATTATATATGTAGGTGGAAGCCAAATTTTGTGTAATTGAGATTTTGAACAAAGATATCAACAAGTTAATTTTCTAGAATGGGTCATTTGTATTTACTAGCTTTATGTCTCCATCATTGTAAAAAGGATGTGAATGTTTCTCCTTGGTTTTTTTGGTGGTATACAAGTTGATCATAGTAACCTCGTGTTCTGTATTGTAGGAGAAGTGAGCTAAAAAAAAATTCAACAAGGCCTTGGAATGTCTTGATATTTAAAGGTAAGTGAGAGAACCATTCAATCACTTGTCCACCTCAGATTTGTGAAAAGAGGTGCATTAGATATGTATCATTTTCATGAAACCTATAAGGAAGCTACATAGAATTCCCTTACATGTTCTCACAAATCCCCATGTCCTTTGTATTTATCGAATTTTGACATCTCGAAATTTTGAGGAAAAAGTGTCATGGTTATGTTCCTGTCGAACGGATAAGAACATAAATCTTTAGGAACATATAATTTTTTTGTGTCCCAATTGTATGTCATTGTGTCTCAATAAATAATATAAAAACAATACAAAATTGCATATAAATCAATCCACCATTCAAAAATAATTCCTTTCTCTTTTTATAGTTCCCTTAACCATACCTACAAATATTTACCCATATAATTTTTTTGATCCATAATCAATAATCTAACTAAAATATAAATTTGCTATCAAAATTAAATAAAAACTTCTACACTCATGTGGAAAAAAAGCAAAAGTTAATTACATTCAACGCTGTATTTGAAAGTACAACTGAAAAACATAAGATAGAAAAAGCATCAAGTTTCCACAGTCCATGATAATCAAGTGTCAATTTCTGGATTAAATTGTGTCAATATTTTTACATCAACGTTTCAGATCATACTCCATGATCCATCATTAGGATCATGCTCTCTATTTTTCTTATTGCTTGCATATCATCCTGATGATGGATCATACTCTCTATTTTTCTTATTGCTTGCATATCACCCTCATGATGGATCAATAGGATCATGGAGTATGATCCGAAACATTGATGTAAAAATATTGACATAGTTTAATCCAGAAATTGACACTTAATAAATAAAACCAATAATCTTATAATAAATAATATTTTTAACAACAAAATATTTGTTTTAAAAAACTAATTTATTTTAATAAAATTTAGTATTGACAGATTAAATATTGAGTTGAAAATAACTAAATAGCAGTATAATTTCCTTGTCCGCAGGAACTAATGATATAACTTTCAATATAAGTACAAAAGTATTGATTTAGGGTTTATAATTGGGGTTTAGGGTTAGCGTTTTCGGTATATGAAACCCTAGCTGTTCGAGATAAATAATCGGAGGAGGCTAAATCATCTGTATACAACAAATCAACAATCGGAGCAGCACAGCATTATCGAAAATGTATGTATTCATTCGATCAATTCTTAGCCTCTCCGTGGGCTTAGAGTATGCAATTTGAATGATAAGTTTAATTAGGGTTTGAAGGACCTATGGAGAAAGTGAGATGTTAGTTTGCTTTCTTCCAAGTTTGCCTTCGCATATAAAGGTGAAATCTGTGGCCATGCTTTTAAATGCTTTGATATTTTTAATATTCTCAGCCTATTGCTCGATGGCCGTACATGTTTTCGGTATGTTCATTTTTAGGGTTTTCTTCGTTTCTCTTGAGTTGCATTTTTGTTTCCTGCGGCTTCTGTCATCTTGTGTCGCTCTGCCGGCAATCATGGTTTTAATGGCGCTTGCAAGTTTTTAGTTATGTCTCTTGTTTTGGAGATTTTGAAAGGGATTTTCGAAGGACCCAGCGGAACGGTAGATGCTCTTATTCTGCCGTCCCAACACAAATAACCTTCGTACAGTGAGGTGAAAACCTGCCACGGATTGTGTATGACCAGCATTTTTTAATGATGCTTCGTCGGTATTCGTGACTACATTTAAAAAAAAAAATGGTTAAGAGAATTGATTGCACAATTTTGATCTCAAAAGATAGTTATTTGACCTGTTTGGCAAGTATTTGTTAGACGATCAGTTTTATATACCGGTAGTATATTAGGCATAATTTCTCTTGACGTCATTTAATTCTGCAGGTATTAATTGGTTGGGATTTCGGTTCACACAGAGTTGGCGAGGATGAGGCTTTTGACACACAACATGCTGTCCTGTAACATCAGAGGGGTTACCAAGGGCTATCCCTTGGGCTTGGAAGTTGAAAGATTTGTGACAAAGGATGTTCAATTTAACCCTGATTTCTTGAAGCACATTTTCCCAAAGATTGAGTGGAAGGCTTTACACGACGCAGCAAAGAAGATGAATGTAAATGATCTCCCGGAACAAGTAGAACCAATAATGCTAGAGAATGATGATTTTATGCGACGTTTTCATCATGCTCTTCTTGAGTTGCATTTAGAAGAAGGGGTTCTTATTTGTCCAGAGACTGGGAGGAGGTTTCCAGTCACCAAGGGTATTCCAAACATGTTGCTTAATGAAGATGAGGTGTAAAAATCCATTTCATTTATTCAATATGGACAACGATGATAGGCTGACCTTTTGGTGTTGGTTTTCTGCAAGTGTAATTAAATGTAAAGTCTGTTACAAACGAACTAGCTGAACATAAAGACCAATATCTCGAGGTAGATGCTATTTGCGAACTTACTCTGATGCAGTTACCAAGTGGGATTATAAACTGGATATACCTAACCTGATGTTGAAGTTATCAACTCTGTTCTGGGAGTGGTGGGCAGGTTAGACTGCAAAAAGACAACCTATGATGACTTTTGCAAAATTTCATATCGTAGTTGCCTGCAATGCGAGTACTGTTCTGTTATATTATTTTTGGGTTTTTTATGTATCATCTTTTTTCTAAGAGTAATCTACCATTGCTTAGCTTAATTAGTTTGGAGTTCTTTTTAGGGCTAGTAGTTCCATGGTTATTTTTCTGTATATATTGTGTCAATAAAGTAACTGAGGTATAATTTGAAGGGAAATGTGAAAGAAGAGAATTTGTTCAACTATTAATATATTTTTCATTAGGTAATGGCACATATTTCAATCCCTTCTATTTTGTCACAGTTAATTAAAATAATTGAGGTAGGGTTTTGAAGGAAAATATAAAAGAAGAAAATGTGTGCAACCATTAAGATAGATATCAACCCCTTTCTATTTTGCTACAGTTTTGTTTCAATTCTTATAATGTAACTGCTGTACCATACTGGGAGAAGGTTCCACAATATTCGTTGTGCTCAACTTTAAAGTAGCTTGGAACCTTTTGTGATCTGTTATTTCAGGAGAATCTTCCAAATTATTTATTGTGCTTAATTCAAAATAAACACGGAACCTCTTATACAGGAAAGACTGAAGTATCAATCTTAGATAAGCAGCTGCATAGGATCACCTTGTAATGAAGCATGTAGCACTGCCTTGTGAAGCCAAACCTAGTAGCAAAAACTTAGATTAGCAGCTGCATAGGACCACCCTTGTAATGAAGCATGTAGCACTCCCTTGTGAAGCCAAAACTAGTAGCAAACTTAGATTAGCAGCTGCATAGGACCACCTTATGATAGAGCATAAAGCACTCCTGTATTGCTGATCCAGAGCTATGGAAAAGTACTGGTATTTTAATGAAAATTTAATCTTTTGAGAAGGAAAACTAATCAATTACAGTTGGTTTTCAATACTTATGAACGTATTCTGATTGAATGCAGTTTCTTTATGAAAATGTAATAACATCATATGGGAGGCCAAAGAAACACCCTCTTTTAATTATTTTGATTAGAAGTCCTAGACTCCCTGTTCTCTCTTGTTAACCCGTAAATTTCTAATGCCCTCTTGGTGCGAAGTTGGGAGAACTACAAGCATTCAAGCTAAATGCTTGTTCTATTTTAAATTCAATTTTGAAAATGTAATTTTACCATTGGGATAACTACAAGAATTTAAGCTAAATGTTCAAGGACAAAATGCTTCAGGAAATTTGCTGCTTGGTTGAAAAGTTACAAAATGGAAAACCATCATGATGCTTGTTTGGAAATGCCTGCTTACTTATAACAAATCATAAGTAGATTTCCACAGCATTCACTTTTTTTCCATAACCAAATAAAAGTGGCAATCAAATGTTTGAGAGATTTATATAACCAACTGATTTTTTGTGCGATCTGTTGCTTTTGACTATACGATCATAGGCAGGAACCTACCCACCATTAGTTGTTCTTTGACAGAACAAATAAAAGGCGTTTATAGAATGAGTGGTAACAAGCTTATACCAACCGAATTGCTTAGAAAATTAACTTTCAAGCAAGCCATCTGTTAGACAAGATGTGGAAGTAGCAACAATATTTGAAGATAGAAACTCCGTTCCGAGAGACCAATGGTCAGGTTCTGAAAGAAATCATGTATTTCTTAAAAATTTTGCAGGGCAGCTACGGCATGAATTATCTTTTAACTTGAGATAAAAAACATCACAGTTTTTTGTTTGTGTATTGAATAAAAAAGCAATCTTAGTCATCAATTCTTAATCTCACAGATCGATTGAAGGCAGTGATTGGATATCCTCCATTTGTGAAATGTTCTAAGTTTCTACATATAAAAACTTGAATGGTGAGTTAATGAACATTGTGTATTGAATAAAAAAGCAATCTTAGTCATCAATTCTTAATCTCACAGATCGATTGAAGGCAGTGATTGGATATCCTCCATTTGTGAAATGTTCTAAGTTTCTACATATAAAAACTTGAATGGTGAGTTAATGAACAATTTTTGGTTTTTTTGCTATTATCATAATTTGTAGGTCAAATTTGGACCAACAATGTTAACAACCAATAAAAACTTGAATGGTGAGTTAATGAACAATTTTTGGTTATTTTGCTATTATCATAACTTGTAGATGGATTATGTTAACAACCAAAAAAAGAAGTCCAGTGCAGATGGATTATGTTTTCCCTATACACATTCATGGTAGAAGTAAAACATAAAATTACCAAACCGGTGCTAGTCAGGGGTATTTATAAATTGACACATTTTGATGCCATTTCTTAGCGAAGGAATGATATTTCTAAATCTTTACAATTGTTGGCATAATGTTGCTGTGTCTCTAGCTTCTGGATTTGTACTTCCCCATGGCTGGGCTTCTAGGATGACAAGTTTTAAAAAATTAATATTAAAATATTAATAGTTTACATAAATCTATGTGAAATATGTCTTTATCATTAGAATAGATATTTGCGTTTTTCACATGATCTATTTTAAATAAAAAATCAAGATCTTTATATTTGAAAAGAAACATACATGAGATTGCATCTTCCAATAAAATATGTCTAAGTAAAACAGAAACCAATGAAAACAATTGTGAAAAATAAAATTGTTAGCTCTATTAAACTTTAGAAAACCATAATATTAAAGCATGAAAAACAAGTTAAAAATAAAAATAAATATTTAAACTGTAATTCATTGATGATTATAATCATGTTAGAATGTGATGTCTTATTATTATTTATAAAGCTAAGAGCAAGTCATCCAAGTTCGTACTCTTTGTTGTGGTGAAATACCGATGTTACACAGGGTCAATGTAGGACGTAAGTAATCTACGACTACCTCCTACTTAAAATGGTGCGAACCATGATGATTCATAAACATTAAAAGGTTTTGTTAATTTAGGACTAATGCTTGAGAGAATTACTATCAATCTTAGGGCTTAACATTAAAAAGGTTTTGTCATCAAACAAATTTAAGCCACACCTCTACTATTGGCTCTAACATCGATAGGATTGTCTCCATACAATGTCATATAGTCGACGCTTATATTATTGCCTACTTGCTTAACATATTCAAGATGCAAAATTGAGCTGTTAAAATGTTTTAATAGATTTAATTTTTTATTGGAATTTTGTTGTTTCAAGGCAACAAAAATATTTGGTCAATAGACTTTTAAAGTAGACTAGGAAGTCCACAGATAGCTGAAACCTATCTCACAATTCTATGGTATGGAAAAGAAGAATTGATCACTTTTTATAGTGCAACATCTCAACTAAGGTAAAGGATGTCTAGTGCAACCTGTCTACAATGTGGCATTCAAAATACAAAGCTATCAAAACTAAACATATATAATCTATAATATGTCTTCACTTCACTTTTGTTGTGCATTGAAGATTTTAATTACATATTAAATATATATATGGTTTGATCTCTCCCGCTACATTTAATCATGGTTTGTTATGAAACTTTTTCCCTAAGGTGAAAAGAAAGTTATGAAAGAATTAAAGGGTGATATAAAATTAAAGGATAATATGTTCTTTTGTTTAGAATGCAGATTAATGAATAATGTTTAAAAAAGCTCTTTTAAAAGAGGAATAATTATATTTTATTAAATAAGAATTAAATGCAACATTTGTGAAAGGGTGTGATGGATTCAAAACCAACCCTTAAGGCTTATATAAAGTATTTATGTGACACTTGGAAAGGATATATGGAAGAACCTTCAAGGAAGAAGAGAGGTTTGGTGAGCTATGGACATTGGAGAAGGGCACATAATGGTGAGCTATGGGCATTGGAGAAGGGGCACATAGAGTGTGTTCAATTCAAGAGTATAGAGTACACTTTGGATTAATCTCGTTTTTCGAAAGGGTAACTTGTATTAAACAATTATAAACATTAATTAAATTGCCTTGAAATTGGTGTGTCCTAGGTTTGCCAATGGCCCCCCCTTAAGTTTAGGATCCTAATTTTTAATATGTTTTTGGTAGCATTTTTATGATTCAAATTCAATTTACAATTATTGGCCTTTGATGTTTAATTTTCGGGAAATTAGGAAATTACCTATAAATATAAGGTCTTTTTATCAATTCAATACCTAGAAGCAAGAGGTGAACTTTCACAAGAGCTAAGATTATTGTCAAAAGTGTTCAAGAGTAGATTTCTTAATCATTTGTTGCAACATTCAAGATCGCAAGCATCATGTCAAAGTTATTTGCATTCATGCATGTTTTTGGAGTTAACATTGTGATGTAGGTTTCAAACATTCAAGTCAAGATTCAAGCATCAAGATCAACATCCAATCAAGCCAGATCAAGACCTTGGAGAGATGTGTTATATTTTAGTCCTTCAAGGGTTTCATTCAAAGGTTTGGTGAGTTGCAACATAGCATTGTTCATTCATCATTCCTTCCATTCACGTTTCATTTCATTTCAAGGTTTAATTACCAAAACGGGGTTTGACCAAGGAAAAACCCCATTCACCAAAAACAAACAATTTTTTCCTTTTGTGTGTTGCACATCTTAGGTTGAAGATGTTAATGTCTAATCTTTCGGGTGTTCCTGTTTTTGTTTTGGTTTTCTTGTATTAGTTTTTGTTTATTTTCTGTTTGGGCAGTTTCTTTAACAATTTTTTAACTGTTATCTATTTGTGGTTGTTATATTTATGTCATGCTTCTTTATTGAGGGCAAGTGTTGTGTAACAGGAATAAGAGCTGTGTAACAGGAGGTTTGTCATTCATATGAAATAAATAAAATCACTTATAGTTTGCCACTTTCAATCTCATTTTCAATTCTGGGCCAACAGTGGTATCAAAGCACAGGTTTACTTTTATATGCGAAGCCTTTGAAGATTGGAGCGCTCTACAGAAATAGTCAATTGATTCAGGTGAAATCAATCAATTTATGTTTACAAGGGCTTCATATCTCTATATTTGAGCAAGAAAATTGAGCAGTTTTTTAAAAAATTTGCAGTGTGTATATTTCTTCTTGATTCACAATGCAGTCTATTGTTTCAATGATTGGGGAAATGATTGGGGAAACTTTAACTGGAAAAGATACTTGGTTGGAATGGCATAGAAAAGTAGAAAATGCACTAATTTTTAATGATTTATGGTGTAAACTTCGTGATGGAAATACTCAACCTACAAAACCAACTGATGCTAAAGAAAAATAAATTTGGCAATATAAAAATTCAAAAGCTTTGGCTTTAATAAGAGCTTCTGTTAATGGAGATGTGTATCGACATATACAAGGATGCACATATGTTGTAATACCCCTCTGTTTTGCTTCTTGTTCAAGTTGCTTTATGCTATGTTTGGTTGCAGTTACTTTGATATTGGATACATTTTGGTATGATGATTTGATCGCTACTATTGAGCGACAACTATTATTGTGGGATGTAGTTATCTGATTATTGTTTCACATGCATTATGGATTAATGATGTTGTAGAATTAACACGAGATGTTATTATGAGATTACTGGATTATGATGGAAGTGTCAGTTTCAATGAGTGTATTGGTGAAAAAGACGATTTCGAATCACTCGCTTGCGAGCGCCCTGCGAATCCATAATTTTTTCTTCACGATGTGTATTATATGCTGAATATATTGTATGATGTTGTTTACTTGGTTGCAAGATTGCAGGTACATGACATCGACTCCACCTGGTTTCACAGGTTTGAGCGTGTCGATCCAACGGTTAAGTTGAACGGGAGATAGTAGCTAGGTAACATGTGTCAAGTTTACACCCTAGCTTTAGTGTGTCGTCAGTTGTGTGTGTCGAGTCATTGTCTGTCTTGCTTTGATATTATTTAATTCTAAAGAATTCTTGATTTGGAAATAGATACTTAGAATAATTGCATTTAAATCACGTTGATGGTTATTTAATTTAAATAATACAATGTGGATAAAAGTTTATATTTAAATTAATTAATTATATTTAAATTATTTAATTAATTGAATTTAATCCAAGGGGGTTGAGTTTAGTTATTAAATAATTAAATTAATTAATTAAACGTGATGCAAGAGAATGAAAGGAAATAAAAGAATTAGAATTAATTTTGGAATTTAATTCCAACGTGTGGGAATTAAATTAGAAATTGTAATTAAATGTTTATTTGAGAAATTGGTTGCAACTTTGGAAATTAATTTATTAATTCAAATTGCATTTTAAATTGAAAGTGGGTTTTCCAAAAGTGAAATTGAAATTGAAATTGAAATATCTAATTTGCATGCAATGTGAATTAGGGTTGTAAGAATTGAAATTGAAATTGAAATTGAAATATCTAATTTGCATGTAATGTGAATTAGGGTTGTATTAGGTATTTTTGATTTATAAAGAATACATGTTTTAATTTTAAGGGAGAAAGGTTTTAGAAAAATACATTTTTACAGCAGGGAAGAAATTTTGAAAAATTTGCACAAGGGTTTGAAGAAAGTTTGATTGTAGAATTGATTGAAGGAAAGATTGTTTGCATTTGTTGGATTTTGGATTGGATTCTTTGGAGGATTGAAGAAAATTTAGGAAATCTTTGGAGGAGGCTTGCATCAGAAATTCATCTCTTCCTATAGCTTCTTGTACCAAGTTTTCTTCTTTGTATTTTATTGTTCTTGATTATTTTTTTTAAATAGTAGTGATTAAAGATTTGTTTGTTAAATCTATTTTATGAAATAAATTTGATATTAGAAGAAAATAATTAAACAAATTTACAGCCTTTGTTTGTGAAAATTCTTGAGTGAAAATTGTGAAAACCTTAGTTGAATTTAAATTATTTAGGGAAATCGATTTTGTTGTTATTGAAATCAAACATAGAGATTGAACAATGCATTTAGAATGTTTTTTAGAAAATGAAACCTTCTGTTTATTATTAAAAAACGGATTTAAAAATCTGCAGTATAGTTATATTTTTCATGGTAAAATGGTTTGGTTGTGTCGCCTATAACTCCATTTTCATAAACTGGGTTGTCAGGAAATTTAAAGGGTTTTTGCATTTTGAAATTTTTTCTTACCCCTGTCCAAAAATCGCAAATACCCAGATCGTAGTTTTTGAGTTATGCTTGAAACATGAGACTACTGTTAAATTATTTTCCCATGGCTATTCTGAAAATAAAATAATAATAAATTGATATTTATAAATATTAATATTTTATGTATTGTTATTATAATATTAAAATATTATTTAATAATATTTAATATTATAATTTATAATACTAAAGTATTATATTTATTTATATTATTTTAAATAAAATTTGTATATTAGATTAGTGGAATTAAAATTATAAACGTATGGGGAAATTATTGTTTATTTTAAAATGGCATGTTAAAGTTTAATTAAAGGAGTTAAATATTTGACTAAAGAATGCATAATTTAAAATTTAATTGTGGAATTTAAATTCACATGTAAAAGGTCCAATTATTAATTTGATTTAATTGGAAAAATATATTTATATTTTGGAAAATTGATGATAAGGGATATTTTATTTTGAATTAAACAATTTGATATTCTGTAAAGAATAGAAGATATGTTAATGATTAAATATATTTAAATATATTAATTTATATTTAGTATATATATATTGAAGGTATATATCCATTTAAGAGATTAAATAATATTTTATATTATTTTATTCTGTTGTTGCAAATTGGGTATTATTAGTGTTCTAAAAGAAATGATTAGTATGCGTAGAAAATGAATAGAGAAATATATTTTTTTAATAGAAGTAATTACTTGATTTAAAAGGAAACATTTATTTTGTTAATATGATTGAAGAAAATATATTGAAATGTTTATATATATCCATGAGTATTTCCAATCAGTATTTGCCTTGTTTTATTTGAGTGCGTGTAATTTAGATTTGCATGAAGAATTTAAATGATAAGTTTTGAATGTATGGTCAAAATTGATAAGGAAAAAGATATTTAAATATATTGAAGAATTATAGAAATATTTATATTTAAATGTTTGTTTTAATTAATGAGATTTAATTAGAAACAATATGAATGCGTGGTCAAATAGATAAGCCAAAAGATATTTTTTTATACATTGGTGAAATTGCATGTTTTTAAATGGATAAAGAAACAATATGTTATTATATTAAAGTGATTGAATGTTTTAAATAGAAAAGTGAATGAGATGTAAGATTTGGTTAGGAAATAGAAAGAGTTTACTTGCATGGATTTGTATCGATTCAAAAATAAATTAAGAAGTTTTATTGATGAGACAATCAATTATGTTATTTATTAATTTCTATTTAGATTAATTGAATCATTGTGATTGGATTATGAAAGAGGTATGGATTTAGTATATCCAAAAGTAGTATCTTCCTCATGATTATCTTAAAGGATTTAATTCTCTGTATTCAGTAAAGGGAAGTAAGTTTAATTATTTTAGATTTTCAATAATGAAAAGGGAAATAGGGGTTATGATTATTTTAGATGATCTAGTTATCATGTCTTTGACTTTGTCAACACTACCTATTGAATGAGTATGGATTTAGGAAATCCAAATATTAAATTTGATTGATGACTTGAATGCTTTTGTTGTTATGTCGTCAAGTTGCATTGTTGGTTTTGGGATTTAGTGTTAGTCCTAAATTTTAAGTGTTCCAGAAGAACTTAGAGGATAAGGGTTGTTGAATCTTTAGGCCATCCAGTTGTTTTCCCTTGGGTAGTGCATGGCGTCTTTTAGTTTTACCCGATTTTCATGAACGAGGATGTTTGCACCTCCTTGGTTTAGGAGCGGATTATGGGATCCGTGTCTCCTTGTATAGAGTGACCTTGTTATGTGGTTTCATCTTGTTGCCTCCTGTGAAAGGAGTGGACTATGTGTTGTTGCCTCCAAGATGTTTGGAGTGAGATCTTTTGTACCTCCTGTGAAAGGAGTGGACTGTGTTGTTGCCTCCAAGATGTTTGGAGTGAGATATTTTGTACCTCCTGTGAAAGGAGTGGACTATGTGTTGTTTCCTCCAAGATGTTTGGAGTGAGTTTCTATTATTTGTATCCTCCTTGTGTTGGAGTGGATTATGATGCCTAGTTGGTATGCACTTGTGGTTCCCTTGGTGGATTGTTTGGGTGTGTGTTGTCGAATAGAAGAGTGGCTTCTGTTAGGTGCCAGAACCCAAAGAAGTAAACTAGATAACTTTCAGGAGTGATTTAAACAAGTGATAATTAAAATAATGTACTTGGAAGATTAGGACTAACTTCTCACTAATCAAGATAATTTAATCCTCACTCATAGACGCAAAGGCTTGTTTAGACTTGGGATGAGTGAGAAGGCTTGGAATGGCAAGATCAACTATCTAGTTCTTGCGAGAGGTAGTTGATTCCGCATGAGTGAGTATGAGTGCCGGGATTCGGTTGAGGCCACCAGGATTACTTGTGTCAGAGCCTATGAAGAATGCCCAGAGGAGATCTCATGACAAACCTTGCGATGACACTCTATCTAGGACAACAGTTGTTAATTGTTTTATATGTATGGTTCTGTGAACATACTTGATCTATTTTATGTCTGGAAGCAATGTGACCTATGTCAATGATGTTGGAGTTGTACTTGTATTGTATTTGATTTGTACTTGTATTGCACTTGAGTTGTACTTGATTCGTACTTGTATGGTGAATGAGTTGTGCTTGTTAATTCATTTAGTTGGTTATAACAGTATGAGTCAGTTTGAGTCTGCCTTTGGTTAGAGGTAGTAGAATCTTTGTCCATGTTACTTTGTTACTATCTCATAGCATGGGGGGTGGGCCTTCGGGTACCACATTGGTAGGGTGGAACATGCACCAAAACCGTTGGGTCCCCATCTATCTTCAGTACTTGGTGGCGAGACATCCAGATGGACAACTCGTGGTTCTGGTTGTAATTTCTTGCATTGTAATATTTCAGTTTGTATATGATACTTTATCCCTCTTTTGTAAGAGGTGGAGTTATGTAATTGTAATACATTTGTACTACTGTCTCATTCTAGGAATGAGTGATGTAACTATTGGATTAAGATAATGATTATAAGATTGTATCTTGGTTGATTATCTTATTATGTTATGTGGTATTCTTATGATGTATGATTTTTATTTCATAAAGTTCATAAGGCTATGGTTATATGTATTATGTATGTGTGGGTTTAAGTAATCCTAACCTTGTAGTCTTAGAGGTTGTTGTTAATTAGTAAGTGAATGTGTATGTTAAATGCACTTTATAAAAAAAATTGGTTCGCTTATGATGTTAATTGCAACTTCCTTTAAGGTTACTTGGCGAGGCATTACACTGCTTGGGAAGCCCTTCATAAATTAAAAGATTTGTTTGATTCTCATTCTGAATTAGAGTTTATTCAGTTACAGTTAAAATTATTTAATCTTGAGTTGCAGAATGGTGATGTTATGAGTCTGGCTTCAGAAATCAGAGCCATAAAACAAGATGTTGATGCTGGTGGTGGGAAAGTTGATATCTATCTCACAGCCTTTATTAAGGCACTTCTTCCAACACATTCCACTTATCTAGAGTCCCTTCAAGCAAGCAATCAATTGAAAACCATTACCTTTGATCAATTGGTTGAAAAGTTAGCAGAACGTGAAAAAGCTTTTGGAAGGAAAATAGATAATATTAGTGAAAATGTTTGTCTTGCTTATCAAAAAGAAAAACCTCTAAACGAAAATTCTTCAAGAGGTGGTTATAGTGATAAAGGAAAAGGTAGAGGCCAATGGAGACAAAATGATAATCAAAATGATAGGCAACATTTATATTGTAAAAGATGTGGTAGAAAAGGTAGTCATGAAGCACATGGGTGCAAGCTCTCATGGGATAAGATAGAAATTTTTAAAGAAAATTCTTTTAAACAAAAAGATAAAACAAAAATATACAATGATGATAAAATTTCAGGAGTAGCCCAAAGAAAAACTCACAATGATGATAAAATTTCAGGAGCAGCCCAATTTGCTTGTGACAGTGATAGTGATCAATATGTGCTTACTGTTTTAGACTTTGCATCTAATTTTTCATGGCGTGATTCTTGGGTTCTAGATATTGGAGCAACGCAACATATGACATTTCAGCGTGATTACTTTGAAGAATTTCATGAAGATGACTATGGTCTAATTTACTTTGCAGATAAATCAAGCCTCAAGCCTATTGGAAAAGGAATTGTTATACTTAAGTTGCCTGATCTCCTAGACTTTGTGCTTCATGATGTGTTGTTTCTTCCTCAGTTGCAACGTAATTTGTTATCACTAGTATTGATTTGACAACAAGGCTACTCTGTTTTGTTAAAAGATGGACAAGTTTTTGTTAGAAAAATATCTAATAATCAAGTTGCATTTACTGGTTATGAAGATGGAAGTTTATTAAAACTCAATGGTACTTTTTCTCTTTCTAGAAGTTTTGCATATCTTACTGAAGAAGCTAGTCTATCTCCTAGTCTTTTGTGGCATGCAAGATTTGGACATATTAGTTATGATAGAATTCATATCATGCAAAAGAATGGTGTTGATGGTTTTCCTATTCTGCCTAAAACAATTGAACAATGTGAAGCATGTATTCTTTCCAAACAACATAGAAATCCATTTCCATGCTCAACTTGGCGAGCACATAGAAAATTGCAACTCATTCATTCTGATTTATGTGGGCCTTTACCAGTAACTTTTGTTGGAGGATCGAAGTATTTTATGTTGTTCATTGATGATTATAGTCGTATGACTTGGATTTATTTCTTGCAGCAAAAATCAGAAGCTTTTGGAATTTTTAAAAGGTTTCGTGTTATGATTGAAAATCAAACCCAATCTCAAATTGGTACTCTTCGAATAGACAATGGTGGAGAATTTACTTCTCTAGTTTTTGAGGATTATCTTCGTCAAAATGGGATACAACATCATCTCACTATTCCAGGTACTCCTCAACAAAACGGTGGGTTTGAAAGAATGAATAGAACCATCGTGAACATGGTTCGAGCATTGCTATATTTCAAAGGAATCAAGTTACATTTTTGGGCTGAAGTAGCAAGAACTCCAGTCTATCTTCGTAATAGGTCTCCATCATCTATACTTCAACATGCCATTCCATATGAAGTTTGGTTTGGGTATCCTCCATCCATTCAACATCTTCGGATTTTTGGGTCTACTTGCTATGCTTTATTTCCTAAGGACAAAAGAAGTAAGTTGCATAATCACAGTTATAAGTGCATTTTTCTTGGTTATTCTGACTCATCCAAAGCCTATAGGATATATGATGAAGCTAACAAGAAATTATTTATTACACATGATGTTGTATTTTGTGAATCTTCCAAAAGTGATGCAGATGTTGAATGTTAATTAAAACAACTTGATAAATGTGCAATATTTTCTCCTTGGATAGAAAATCTTTGTGAGGAGAAGCCAACTCATTTAGACACACCTTTAATAGATTCACATGTAGAATCTATATCCCAAGTTGTCCCAACTCAAGATACTCCTTCTATAAATGTGCAAGAAGAAACATGCTCTTATAATGATGAGTTTGAAATGATAGATGCATTAGTCACTAATGAAGCATCTAAATAACAAATGGAAACATCTTCTGTGCAACCCAAATCTTCACATAGGTGGGCCAAACAAGTACAACAAACTTTGAAAGATTTAAGACCTGATGAAATAGGTAAAACAGGTACAAGAAGCTCTTACAGAGCAAGGTTGCAGGCTCAATCCAATATTGTAGATAACTTAGAGACCATTGATGAGCTCAATTTCATGATAGATTCAGAACCAAATTCCTATAATGAAGCTAAGAATATTGCAGTATGGAGGAAAGCAATGCAAAATGAGTATGACACACTTTTGAAAAATGGCACATGGGAGTTGGTTGATCCTCCACTTGGTTGTAAACCTATTGGTTGCAAGTGGATTTATAGAAATAAATATAAAGGAGATGGTTCACTTGACAAACATAAAGCCCGACTTGTTGCCAAAGGATATGCTCAAAAAGAGGGCATAGACTATGATGAATCCTTTGCACCTACAACTAAATGGACTACCATTCGTGCTTTGCTGGCTCTTGCAACCCAAAATGGGTGGACAGTTCATCAAATGGATGTCAAGATTGCGTTCTTAAATGGTGATCTCAAAGAAACAGTGTATATGACTCAACCTAAAGGCTATGTCATCAATGGTAAAGAACATCAGGTATGTAAACTTGTCAAATATTTGTATGGTTTAAAACAGGCCCCCCGAGCCTGGTATGACAAACTTACCGAGCATCTCCTACAACTGAATTTCAAGCATTTTGAATTTGATGATGCAACTCGTTTTGTTACAATGGTTGACAACATGGTTGTCTATCTTGTTGTTTATGTGGATGATTTGTTTATCACTGGTACTAAGAGGATACTATTCAAGATGTCAAAAAACAATTGAAGCACAGATTTGATATGACTGATTTGGGCCATCTTCATTACTATTTGGGTATTGAGGTGATTCAACAACCCCATTCTATCTTCATCACCCAACAAAAATATATTGGTGAACTTTTAAATAAGTTTGGCATGGCTGATTGCAAACCCCTTAGTACTCCTATGGAGCAAAATCTTAAACTCACATCAGATGATTCTTCAACATTGGTTGATGCAACTACCTACATGAAACTTGTTGGCAGCTTGATTTATGCTACCACTACTCATCCAGATATTTCATTTTCTATTGGGGTTCTTTCCAGATTCATACAGCAGCCTAGAGAACCTCATTGGTTGGCAGCCAAATGGGTTCTTCGATATCTCCAAGGTACTCAAAATTATGGGCTCTAGTACTACAGGACTAAACAATTTTCTTTGCTTGGATTTCTGATTCAAATTATGTAGGTGACTTGGAAAATGGTAAATCTACATCTGGTTTTTAAATGTATCTTGGGTCTGCTGTCATTTCATGGAAATCTAAAAAGCAACCAGTCCCAACCCTCTCTTCTTCCAAAGCTGAATATATGGCAGCTTCTGAAGCAACTTGGGAAATTTTATGGCTTCGCAAAATTCTTGTAGACTTGCAGGCACCACAAGTTTCTTCAGCACCACTCTTTCTTGACAATCAATTTGCTATTAAAATGGCAAAAAATCCTGTCTTTCATGATCATACCAAACACATTAATACAAAGTTTCATTTGATTCAGCATCATGTGAAAGCTGGTCTTGTACAACTCAAATATTGTCCTACTGCAGATCAACCCGTTGATATTCTTACCAAGGCATTGTGCAGAGAAAATTTTGAGACGTTCCGAGGACTGCTTGGCTTAACCCCTTCAGATTACAAGGGGGATGTTAATGTCTAATCTTCCGGGTGTTCCCGTATTTGGGTGTTCCCGTTTTTGTTTTGGTTTTCTCATATTAGTTTTTGTTTATTTTATGTTTGGGCAGTTTCTTTAACAGTTTTTTAACTATTATATGTTTGTGGTTCTTATATTTATGTCATGCTTCTTTATTGAGGGCAAGTGCTGTGTAATAGGAGTAAGAGCTGTATAACAGGAGGTTTGTCATTCATATGAAATAAATAAAATCACTTATAGTTTGCCACTTTCAATTTCATTTTCATTACATAGACTACTCCTTCAACACTTTTTTAGGAACTAATATTCGTCTCATTACCATAGTACAGATAAAATTATCCGCCATGCCGAAGAAAAAGACAAAGAGGAAACTAATAGATGAAGAGAACGAAACCTTGAAAGAAAAGGAGAGAGTTCGAGTGGTGGCATATCATGAAAAGAAGAAATTGGAAACGATTGATGAAAACAAACCGATTGTAGAGGAACCTCAACCGTCAAAAAGAGAATTGGAATTGGCAGCACAATAAGCATGAGTGCGAAAGCATCATCGTAAGACAAATTCAGATACCGTAGTTGGAGACACACCCTCTACGACAAGTGAATACGAAGGGACACCATTAAGCACAAGCGAATATGGAGGGACACCATGTAATACAAGTGAATATGGACATACACCATCTACTGCAAGTGAATATGGAGGGACACCATTTATCGCAAGTGAATATTGTTGGACACCATCCAACACATCTCAAGTTGAGAGTATATCATCACTCAAAATTGACGAAGAAGGTATGCCATTGTTCCCATGTGAACCTCAAGGTATGTCTTCTTCTCCACCCTCGATCGAAGGTATGCAATCTAGCCCACCTCAATTAAATATTGATGAAATTCCTAATGTTGAGATGTATGTACTTAAGAGAACACCACCAAGAATTTTGCGTAGAAAGCCAAAGTATTTGATTAATATTGATGATGAGATTTTGCAACACATGGAAGGTAATATTTCAACACGCACTTGTAGAAGATATGCTGATAAGATTTGGGAACGATTCTTTGAAAGGCTAAATGAGACTGCAAGATGTCAACTATTTGTTGAAATGATGCGGGGTGTAAAGTATAGGAACATCATGAAGACTCTTGGGTTGAGAACATCGAATGCATCGAGTGAAGACACTATTGTGAAG
This sequence comes from Sequoiadendron giganteum, assembly GCA_007115665.2. Lineage (NCBI taxonomy): Eukaryota > Viridiplantae > Streptophyta > Pinopsida > Cupressales > Cupressaceae > Sequoiadendron > Sequoiadendron giganteum. Next base: position 512,564,221 of record CM021106.1, on the reverse strand, counting down.
AATCTAATGGATGCTTATGAGAGTGTGGGTAAGACCTCACACTCAAAGGATAGTAATGTCACCTGACGTGTCATTACATCGACTTTGGTAAGTTGTCAAACAAAGAGAGCTCGCCTAATTAAAAAGACTAGTGAAAAAATGGGAATTAGTAGAAAAACTTTATCAAGAGCCATTCAAAGGCGACAAAGAATTGAGGGCAATGATACAAATGAATTATGGGCATTCTCGGGGAGACTGTCATGAAAAGATAAAGAAGTTGTTGAAGCCTTGAGAACACTAATTGAAGAGTATTGGAAGAATAACACAAGGCCATCTCCGAATCAAAGGGATGTGGTAAGAAGGAGAATTGGTAGTCGGAATCGTGAGCCACATCCAAAGCATTTTTTGGATATGACTCAAACCCAATTTTTTCGGAAATTTGAAAATGATTATCCTCAAATTAGTATTTCTCAAAGATTTTTTGAACTGCTTAAACCTTTTTATGTCAAGGTAAATCACACACACACTACTTGTTGTTGTAGACTACATATTGATTTTTCTAACCATTACGATGTTTATCGTTCTATATGTTTAGATTTGCATACTAACGATGTTTTGCAGGATTGTGGCATAGAAGCCCCACCAAAATCTTCAAGAGAGTTCTTATCAAATTTTTTATGTGAAATAGAGGATGGCCAGATATTCTATAGGACAACATGCTTGGATGGTTCATGCGAGCATTGCAGTGGCTTCCGGCGTATGCCAGTATGTCAACAAATGGAAAGCACAGATGAGGTGGGAAAAAAACTAGTAGAGTTCGGGAAGTACAAAACAGTGGCATATGCTACAAAAGATGGGTCTCAAGCAAAAAGGTGTGATTTGGTTATTGAGAAGATTCTAGTGTACAAATTTATGACCACATTTCGTGACAGTATACTGTCTGAGTATGCAATGCATACGCATAGAGCCTGATGGTTGGACACACAGTTCAAGCTATGCAAGGACACCTTTCTAGTTGGAAGCATAGTATCCATGGTTGACTTTGTAGAAAACTACACTCTATAGCCACAACATGAGGTGAAGTCACAGTATTACAACTCCACACAAGTTTTGATATTTGTGCACATAGCATTCATTCATGCATCTGATAGTATAGATGAGCAAAGGAAGGTATTGAGGGGGTACCACTTTTACATTAGTGATGATCGCACATATTCTCCAGAGTTCGTGCAAGGTTGCTTCCAGATGTTCTATAGTGGTTTGGCTCAGAGGGGCATAGAATACGATCAACATATAATATGGTCTGATAACTGTGCAGCACAGTTCAAGAACTCGCACATGTTCTACTGGTTGTGCAGGATGCATGTCATAACATGTGTTCAACATATGTGGAACTTTTGTGAGGCTGGACATGGAAAGGGGGAGCATGATGGTGCAGGAGCATGCATGAAAAGAGCATTAGCACGAGAAGAGTTAAAGTATAAAGACAGTGCAAAGTTGACAGATGCAAAATCAATCGTCGAGTGGTGTAATGCTTTGATGGGTCCAGGTAATGAAGGTACGTCTTCAGTTCATATATTTTTTTGGTTGATGGATGATACTAACATTGCACCATATGAAGATTGTTGTGCACTAATAGGATCGAGTGAGGTACACTCTTTCCTTAGCTCAAATACAGGTTCATGGAGTATCGATACATGAAAGATGGCATGCTATTGTTCTTCATGTACAATGCAAGACTAGAATGATTGTGAGTAAGGGGAGTGGGTTGACAAATGGTTCACAAGTTATCTTAGCTCACTTCACACGTATCGGCCTCTGACGACATTGGAACTGACACAGATAGAATCATCGGTCGACTTTGACCACATATCAGATCTAGTTCAACGAGGTGATATATCTACTTTCTTAGTTGTTGAAATTCCATATCGTTAGATCTTACTTTGTACTATATTCATAATGTTGACAAATTTCAAGAGGATTTTTGCACATATCAATGCAGGGCATGTTTATGCAGTTATTGCAGATGAAGACAATGAAGAGGGAACATACTATCACTTGTGTCGTTGTGTTGAGACAAAAAATAAATTGGAGGCCCCATTTATAGATGGAGAAAACATCGAATACCCTATAGGCTCAGTTGTGGTTACTGGAAAATGGCTTAGAAGGTACCCACATTCAAGTGTTAAACATTGGCTATTTCAGGACTTTGACATGCATCGTAAGATTCTTCATTACTCGAACCTTGTCGTGGCATCCAATGTTCATTTGACGAAATATGGGGGTAGACCTTTGAACAAAATGTTATGGAAGGTCCATGAGTCTGACCATGAGGCAATACTTGACACAATAAAGAGTAGAGCAGACCCAGATGGTTCGTTGGATTAATTTGTAAGTGTAGACACCAAAAATTGGTCTAGGCCTGGGAGTACACATTCGACATAATTTTCTATAGTTTGTGGTCTTGATTAAATAATGTTTATTATTTAATTACCCTTTCTAACACATATTTCTTCTCTTAATTAAATACCCCTTTTTAATTAATTCATTAATTCATTTATTTAGCTTGATTAATTAAATAAATCATATTTATTTAATTATGTCCCTAACTAATTAATTCTTCTTTCTCAATTAAATAATTTATTATTTAATTACCCCTTTATCATACTTTTCTGTCTATAATTAAATGTCTTTATTTAATTATTCATTTAACCCCCTTTATCCATAATTAAATATTTATTATTTAATTATTCAATTTATTCCACCTTTACAATAGTCAAATTAAATAAATTATCTTTATTTATTTAATTAAATTAAATTCATTTTTGAATGTTGAATTAAATTAACATTTAATTCATTTATTAATTATTTATGTCACATTCTTCTATCATTCAGTTATCTGAGTCATTCACTCACCTTCTGACTCGAGATCTATTTTTAGTTCTCCAGTTATCTCTGGATTCAACACCTGTTTATCTCTTCGAGAAGACTATCCGTCACAACTAGTCGATTAACTAGTTCTAACTCCTGTTTGCATTCGAATGCATTATTTTTCGAGTTCTAACTTTGTCTTTTACATACAAAGTCTATTTCTTCTGTTTTCGAAGACTCTTAACTGAAGATTAGGATCTTGAACTCGTGTTCTAACTCGCGTTCTATTTGACACAGAACTCAAATCGCATGGAATTCATCAATCTCATCCGTCGATCTCTCTTTCAATCTGAGCCGATCGTTCGAAAACCCAAAATCTATAAAATGGCCTGTCCTTATCATTATTCCTCCTCCTGAAATCATACACTTTTGAGAAGAGACTTATCTTCGATATTTTGCTTAGACAGTCGATAAAGTTATGCTTGCATTCAAACACAGAAATCTGAGGGCAAGGATACTGAAAAGGCAAAATGGAGAAGAACAATCAAGATAATTCGAAGGGGTGAATGCATTTTCGGTGAGAGATTTCCATTAATTTGTTTAGTTATTATGTTTACTTATTCGTTCTTTGTTGTTTGATTTTAGATTATTATTTAGATTAGGATTAACTTTGTTATTCTAGTTGCAGATTATCCATCTCATCATATCGAAAGATCATCTTTTAATCTACTGTTACATTTGGTGAACTCGACATGAATTCGTGCAACATATTTCGACTTTCCATTTTTTTTTTTGTTTTGTTTTTGCAGGAATGATAAGGCGCACCACATCCTCTATATTCCGCAACGCATCTGTTATTCTCCACCGCATCCGTGGTACCTTGCAACGCATCCGCCTGTCAAAAAATCACACTTTTAAAGAATCTTCCAAATCACACTTTTTGGGGAATTTTGAGATCAAATAGATAGCAAGGTTGCATTCAGAAGGGTTGAGAGATGAATTTTCATATATTATACTGCATATTTTTGTTAAGGGTAGCATTTTTTACAAGAAAAACACGATTTTTTTGTGGCCGTGAGCTAAACTGACGCATTTGTGGCATTATGCACCACATGTGACTTTGTGTGACGCATTTACGGATTTCTGCACTGCATTTGACTGATAATTTTCTTTTTTGGTTTTTGAAAATTCTTATTTTATGTATCTGACTTCCTGTGACGCATCCGTCTTCGTGAGCCGCATTTGTGGCTTTCTATGACACATCTGAGTTTGTGAACCACATCTGCTAAACTCTGCACCACATTTTCCATAATGCATCGCATCCGCAAACTCCTGAACCGCATCCAACTGTCAACATTTTGATCCGCCACTGTCAAAACGAACCGCATCCGCAAAATCAATTTCGAGCCGCATCTGTGGCTTGAAGCGCCGCATCTGACTGGTAAATATTTTTCCCTTTGTCAATTCCGTACATCCGCGTTTTCTATTTTTTTAAAATTTTTGTGTGATTTTCGTTTTTCACTAATGTTTGCTTGCAGCTATGTTTAGGGGGAATAACATAGTTTTTTTGCAGGACGAAGCATAGAAGACAATAAAAACCAAAGACAATATTTTCTGTAGGACGAAATTCGAAGACACCAAAAACACGAACTACTAATCAATTTGCATGCAGGACCTAATGCCTTTATCTTTATTTATTTGGAAAGCTTTTTCTTTGGTAGATAGATAATTGTCGTGTGGATTAAAAAGAACTTTCTGTTTGGTAGATAGATAACTATCACTTGGAATAAAAATAATCACTGTCTTCTTTGTCTGGTGCGTTGCACATATTTGTCACCCTTACGATTCAGTATATCGAAGTATCCTCTCCCCTTGCGCAGTCATGTGATCTTGGGTGTAAGAGAAATGGTTACTGACTCTAGAACTTGGGCCTGTCTTGGTGGGAAAAAGTACTCACCCCAAGACGACTTAGACCGGTAACACGCTAAAGCCAAGTGATTTCCACCTGGTATATAAAAAAGGATTTTTGGAGAAAGCCTAGAAATCACACTCAGTATTCTGATGAGATGGACAAAAATGGACTCTTGCTGACGTTGGATAGTGCCCCATGAACGAAATGCCCTTATTAAACACCTTTTTGTAGATTTACCAAAATCCTACCTACTTGTTGGCGCAGCAGGGTCGGCCCTGTGAAGCCGTCTTACATTCTTACGGTTTAGGTGTGGAAATGAGATGTATGCCATGGGCGTTTCATGGGTACAGTAGCTTGGTTGCCCCGTATAAGTGAGTGCCGTGGAGGGGAGCCAGTGGGTTCAAGCTACTAGTCATTCGCCATAAATATGCATAGCTAGAGAAATCCAAGTAAGAACTCAACAAGTATTGTCCAAAAAGCCTAGGTTGTAAATGTTTTCGAGTCTTAATAGTTCTATCATCACAAACTGAAAATACATTGATTTCTGTGCTTGTGTTTGCTGTATTCGTCAAAAATCTTGATCAACAGAGTCAGTCAAAACAAATTTCGGAAAACTATAACTGTCAAAAAAGTGAGTCACAACTGTCATGTTAAACATCGCATCTGTTAGGGGAAAAGCCACATGTGTCTGTCAAAAACATCCATTTTTCCATAGTCTGGATATTACAAGCCGCAACTGTCACATTTTGAGCCGCATATGTACATGCAAGCCACATTTGTCAATTTTCAAGCCGCAAGTGTCTATCAGAAAATTTAGGTTAACAGAGTCCATATTTAGAACCGCATGCATATTGCAAAACCGCATTTATCATAGGAAAAACCGCATCTGTCAGAAAAATCACATGTGTATTGAAAAACCGCTTCTGTCAAAAACTAAACTGCATCTGTCAAAAAGTCTAAACTCTGTCAGTGTCCGAAATGAGGTTTTAGTCAAAACACCGCATGCACAATTGTAAACCACATCTGTCAAACTTTGAACCACAACTGTTAGTGAACCGCATTTGACTATTAATAGATTAATTCGAAAATCACAAACTAAGTCCGAAACATCACTGTCATTTTCGATTCTGGTTCTTAAGATCAACCTTGGACAAAAACTAAAAATTTATGCTGAAAAACCTTGCATCATTAGGTGTCATATACATCTTAGTCATAGTCATCCTAAGTTGTAGGCATATAGATACTTCCTAGTACACTACATATCACAGAATAGATAACTTTCCTTGTCATTGGATACGTTCATGTTTCGATTTGTCACAAGTCATTGAACCTAGTCACTTTAGTCCCGATTTGTCACAAGTCATTGAACCTAGTCACTTTAGTCCTATTTGTGAATCTTTCCAGCTCAACAGTCTAGTTTGGAAAAATCATCTTGTCAACTGTCTTTGTCCTACAATCAGGTTCCTTGGTCAAAATCAAATCCTTGCATGCATTTATTCCATAGGTGGTAGGTTATACCCATTTTAGAAACATTTACCATCATAGTCTACTCAAATTTTTGCATATTGTCCGTCCTACCATACGTCATCTTAGTCTAAGTCTTTTTAGAAATCATTTTAGCAACATCCGTTATTGTCAAAAAATCCAAAAACATAGACATAATTCCATATCATTTTCATTACCATCCACCACCATGTCTTCCATTCACCTTGATATGCTTGCTAGCCAAGTTGAATACCAATTACTCCGCATGGGTCAATACCAACAAGCCATAGACTTCAAAAGAAAATTTATCCAATCCAAATCCCAATCAACTTCAACCCATGGTCAACTACCCATATATCCCTCTTATCAACAACCCATAAACTCTAGTCTTCCATCCATCTACCCTCATTATCAAGAGTCTCTTAGCACAATCCATGCCATTAATCTACAACAAACATCCATTAATCACCCTTACCTTAACCTTGACAAGGAAAACCAACCTCCCACTAGTCTATTCCAAGCCTCCACATCCTATCCTAGTCCATCATCCCTCAACCCATTCCAAGCCTCCACATCCTATCCTAGTCTATCCTAGTCCATCATCCCTCAACCCATTCCAAGCCTCCACATCCCATCCTAGTCCATCATCAACTAATCCATTCCTACTCACTCCATCCCAACTTGCATTTAGTCATGAGAATGCATTTATTCATGATCTCCAAAATCACATCCCATTGCCTACACTTGAGGATACATGTCAAAAAGAAATTCCAAAGCATGACATCATGGCTTCACCTTGATGTCAAGATCAACAAAGTCCATCCCATGACCCTATCTTTAGGTCTATCCAAGAAGTCCTTCTAGATAATCAAAGCAACCAAAATACATTTATCCTTGATCAAGATTTCATTCCCAATCAAGTCATCCAAGACAAACCTATCTTTGATCAAGGTACTACCATTGATCAAGAAATCCAAAACGATCCGCTCATTGACCTTTATGCCATTCATGATCAAAAATTTGAGGTTGATCTTACCCAAACTTTGAACACCGCCATTTCCCAAAATGAGACACTTGCCTCCTTTGGAAACATAGATGATCTTCCTCCAAAATGAGATTCTTCTACACTAGATATATTTTCAAATGATCAAGCTATAGCTAAATTCACTGGACTCCATGATAATGACCATAAGGACAATTTCTACATCGACAGGGAAGCACCGATATCTTTTGAAGAACAGTCAAAATCACAAAATGAAACCAAAGATGTTAATCATAAATATATCCAACATGTTAACGAAGTGACAACATCTTATCAGATAGGATCATATATATTTGTCAAAGCAGGATTTCTTGCAGAAGAGAAGATTCCAAGTAACAGTGTCCACATACACAATGATGGGCTAACATCTTGTTTTCAAAACAAAAAATACCCCATTGCAAGCAGAATCTGTCAGAACATGTAGTATCAAGGCAAAGGACTAGGCCTACATGAGCAAGGAATTCGAGAACCAGTACAACTTCAAGAAAATCCTAGACATCAGGGTCTTGGTTATTCATCAGTCAAAGAATCTAATGATGTTTGTGATACCTCCTCGATATTGGGGGCAACTTTATCTGATATAAACATCCAAACGGGGGCCATGAGTAGTTCTTACCATAAAATTGCTGCCAACACTCCTTCCATCCACACCATAAACCGTCATTCCGACATGAATAAACCTTCCATTTGGAACCAACAAAAAGAAAAAAATTATTACAAATCCAAAGTTCAAAATCAAATGTCAAAGACCGTTAAAGCAATCAAAAATCTGAGTGGACAAATGAAGTTAAAATGGATCCCAAAGATAAATGGATCAAGCAAAGAAAATATTTCAAATTCAAAAGTCAATCAAAATGTGGAGCCACAAGAAAAGAGGACTCCCACATATAATAAATGTCCACCTCCTTCACAATGGTCATCAAGCAAGGCATATAAAAGTGTTGGTTCCAAACGCTATCCCAATCAAAATTCCAAACTCCACCATCCAACATCCCAAGTTTGGAAAATAAAAAGTGATTAATCTAAACTTCTGAACAATCCCCCCACATCTACCATCATCCGTCATAATCCAACATCTTGTCTAAAGTCCAAAAATCCCATGTCACAAATCCATCGCATCTTGGCAACAACTCTTTATTGTAAGGACTCTAATGGCACTTTATCACGATGTGTGTATTTTGATAAGGCCAACTCTAGTATCAACAAGGGTCACAATGACATCGATCAATTATATGCAAGTGTTATGATCCTAACAAGACAACTACTTCATAAAGGTCATTATTGGCATATCATGGCACCAATCTCTATATCAGAACCATCAATGGATTCAACACAGTCAATGATCATCTAAAGTATCGAGGCCATCCAAAAAATACAATTTTTTTTTGAAATAACAAAAAAATTGTTACCTTGATGAAAACCTGGTAAATAGGCGTCTTGGTGACACCAAAAAAATTGGAAAATAGTAAAGAGAAAAATTTCGTCCAATAGTGAAAACCATTTTTATGGTGCTTTGGACAAGTACCATGATGAAAACCTGAAAAACAGGTGTTATGTGTAAGAGCAATTATCTATGTGGGTATTTACACTTGGGGGCAAGTTGTCTCATCTCCCATGTCTTCCTCATGACCTTTCCATCCATCTATTTTATCCATAACAATTCCCTCCATTTTCCCACCTATTTTGATCTTGATAAGGACTGGGGTACAAACATAAATCATGCTTTGGGAAAACTTTTGACATGACTATCCTTTGGTCATACACTATCCATGAAACATCATGTCATTACCTTCATAGCTTCATTATCCCTATGCAACATTGTCCTTGGAGACCAAAGGATAATTATCCCATCCATAATCCTCATGTCTCCTATCTTTTACCAACACCTATTATCTTTTTATACATATCAACTATCTTGGTTTCCCTTGTCAACCATCTAAGGATTTTAATCCAACATCCTTCCATCATCCCATCTAGTCCTATCCAAGTCATTCCAAATGCAACAAGCCCAATCCATACAATCTTGCTAGGCATTTTAACGCATTATCCAAATCATTCCTTGGCTTTGTTTCTTGCCTTCCTACAAACCTTGATCCTTAAGTCACATTATTGTCATCCTCATGTTGTTTTGGGATGTGTCCTTCCCATGTCAAACAATGTCGTCATCATCATCACCTGGTAATTGGTTTTCAGCTTGACTAGGACCAAGATCATGGTTGTTCTTGGATTCTTGTGTGTAGGCATCATTTAAATGCATTTATCACCACCATCGAAAAATGTCCTGAAAAATATTCCAAAAAAATTTAGAAAACTTCAAAAATCCAAAAAAAATAAAACATGTCAGAAAATACCAAAAACAGAGTCAAGTCAGTCATAGTCAAACTATATTGCCTCTGTGACTGGGACGTAGGCAAGGCCATCAATCGATGTGCCCCCGAGGTATTAGGTCTGTCAATCTAGGTTTGTCATGTATCACACACATTTAAATCATGACTCTTTGTACATTCAAAAGTCATTGGTCGTGTCGAACTACGAGGTCTCTACGTGTACAACGTAGGAAAGGATAATCAATTGATGAGCTCCCAAGACCACACTAGGTCAGTCCAATAGGGTTCATTCACAATCACTATCACACAAGTTGCATATCATAGTTTAAGGTATAATCTCATGTCATACACTGTTTACACTCACACACTTTTATCAGTCAAGGAATCAAAACAAGTCATGCATCAACAAGGAAAAACATCTCAAAGTCATCAAGTCAATATCAAACACATTGTCAAAGCGATCAACCTATGTCTTACACAAGATATGTTGTTCTTGTCAACATACGTCATCAAATTGTCATAGTCTCATGTAGCTTGTCACTTCAATGTCATTAGGCTCCAATGTCTTATACAACACGTGCATTTTCTGAAATCAGGCTTTGTCATGCCTTATACAGAAGTCACCAAGTCGAAACCATACTCAACGTCTTATGCAGTATGTGTCATCTCTCACATTACACTATGTCAAACATCAACATCAAACATATCCCACAAGATCAAGTTTTGGCGAATACATTTATTTGGCTTTATGACTTTATATCTTATTTTGTCTTATCTTTCTATCAATTTGTGAATTAGTCCGGTTACTAGCTTTCTCGAGGATGTCCCTTGAAGGATTTAGAGAAGCTACGATGTCTCAGGACTCTCTTTCTTTGACTATTTTCTGTCAAATGTCTTTTTTTAAACATTGGTTTTTGAGTCATGTTACTAGTTTCCTCCAGGATGTCCTATCAAAGATTTAGAGGAGCAATGACGTCTCATGACCCATCTTTTATTTGTCTGCTATCTATGGTTTGTCTCGACAAAATGACTGGGGCAATTCTATCCTTAGTATGAGTTAAGACACTCCTTGTCTGTGACTGTCTGTTTTTCATAGATGGATGACTTTGTACACTATGGTCTAACTCATATCATAGTGTGTACTATCCATCTATGTCATGTCCTACCCAATGATGATAACAAGCAAGCATAACATATTTGGCACAATATCGAAGATCATTTTTTTCTCAATCAATAACCATTCTTTTTCAATACTAACTTTTTGAATTATCCATGCTAACATTTCTTCTTTTTTGCATCTTCACCACCATTATCTATCCATTTCGAGAGCACACTCATGTTCTTCAAACTTGCCTATCCTCTTGAGGGGGCATACCACTACCTTCTCATCATTCTTCCTTTCACTGGGGCATACCTTAACCTGTTTCATGCTGGGGCATGATCGGGGCATATTTTCTTTGACACAACGCTGTACCAACATTGTATCAAAGAGGGGCAAACTGTAGACACCGAAAATTGGTCTAGGCCTGCGAGTACACATTCAACATAATTTTCTATAGTTCATGGTCTTGATTAAATAATGTTTATTATTTAATTACCCTTTCTAACACATATTTCTTCTATTAATTAAATACCCCTTTTTAATTAATTAATTAATTTATTTATTCAACTTGATTAATTAAATAAATCATATTTATTTAATTATGTCCCTAACTAATTAATTCTTCCTTCTCAATTAAATAATTTATTATTTAATTACCCCTTTATCATACTTTTCCATCTATAATTAAATGTCTTTATTTAATTATTCATTTAACCCCCTTTATCCATAATTAAATATTTATTATTTAAATATTCAATTTATTCCACCTTTACAACAGTCAAATTAAATAAATTATCTTTATTTATTTAATTAAATTCAATTCATTTTTGAATGTTGAATTAAATTAACATTTAATTCATTTATTAATTATTTATGTCACATTCTTCTATCATTCAGTTATCTAAGTCATTCACTCACCTTCTGACTCGAGATCTATTTTTAGTTCTCCAGTTATCTCTGGATTCAACACCTATTTATCTCTTCGAGAAGACTATCCATCACAACTAGTCGATTAACTAGTTCTAACTCCTGTTTGCATTCGAATGCATTATTTTTCGAGTTCTAACTTTGTCTTTTACATACAAAGTCTATTTCTTCTATTTTCAAAGACTCTTAGCTGAAGATTAGGATCTTGAACTCGTGTTCTAACTCGTGTTCTATTTGACACAGAACTCACATCACATGTTATTCATCAATCTCATCCGTCGATCTCTCTTTCAATCTAAGCCGATCGTTCGAAAACCCAAAATCTATAAAATGGCCTGTCCTTATCATTATTCCTCCTCCCGAAATCATACACTTTTGAGAAGAGACTTATCTTCGATATTTTGCTTAGACACTCGACGAAGTTATGCTTGCATTCAAACACATAAATTTGAGGGCAAGAATACTAAAAAGGCAAAATGGAGAAGAACAATCAAGATAATTCGAAGGGGTGAATGCATATTCAGTGAGAGATTTCCATTAATTTGTTTAGTTATTATGTTTACTTATTTGTTCTTTGTTGTTTGATTTTAGATTATTATTTAGATTAGGATTAACTTTGTTATTCTAGTTGCAGATTATCCATCTCATCATATCGAAAGATCATCTTTTAATCTACTGTTACAGTAAGTATATGCACATTGGTTCTTATTAATTTATACTTGTATGCACATTAATTTGTTTGATGCCAATACTATCATCTTCTTTTACAGTGATTGGTGTCCCCTTGCAAAAAATGCAGATATATGAGCCATCCAAGAGAATGTCAACCAGAAAAGCAATGCAACATCCTTATTTTGATTCTTGCATGCAACATCTGTAACTGCCTTCCATCTATTTTTATTTCATTTCCATTTTGGATGCTCTTTCTTTTTCTCTTTTACTTTGCGTATTTGTAAGTAAACTACTAAGGGTTGATTGATCTTTCATTGCAGAAAATGCTGATTTAAGAGCCATCAAAGAGAATCTCAGCCAAAAAAGCAATGCAACATACTTATTTTGATGATTTTGACAAATCTCAATTTTGATTTCAAGCCATTATAAGAGAGCATGTGAAGCTTAGCAAGGGAATCTCAAGTTACTCTTTTGAAGTTAACCTCATAATGAGCACCTATGATGTAGACATTTAAAGAGAATCTTGAATGTATGAGTGACATTGTAAAAGATCTGAGAGAACGAAGTGCTAGAGGCATTGTAATAAGAATAAATTACATAATGAGATATACTCAAATATTGTAAGGTTGGAGTTCATGTTTGGTGTAGTAGCACCTTGTTCTGTAAATGCCTTGAGTAGGAAAATTTGCAAACTTTGAATTTTGAAATGTAAACAATGTGAAAAAGGTCATATAAAGGTCATGTAAACAATTTGTACACATTTTTTTGCAACTCGTGTGACCAAGCGGACTGTTCCAACAAGTCGGAATAGGTATGTTTACGCTAGGCATGGTCCTCTTTCACACCAAAATATGTAGAATGGCTCCGAGCTATGTTCCACCGGATTGATCCCTTAAGGGTCCAAAATGCAAAATGGCTGCAAAATTCAACATGCTAGTACTCGGATACCCTAACACTTAGAAACTTCTCTTCTAATCCTACAGAAAGGCATTGGGCCCCTCTAGAAAAACCTCTCTCGGTTTTGGCTATTTTGGAGTGGTTTTCTCGTGGCTGCGGATTTTCGCTTGATAGAAAAAGTGTCAAATTCAAGCAGTGCAAAGTTGCAAAGGTGCAAATTTTGCTTTGCAACTCATGTGACCAAAATAACTGCTCCAACATGTCCGAATAGGTATGTTCCACTGGATCGATCCCTTAAGGGTCCAAAGTGCAAAATAGCTGCAAACTTCAGCATGCTATTACTTGGATACCGTGACACTTAGAAACTTCTTGTTTGATCCTACAGAAAGGCGTTGGACCCCTCTAATAAAAAATCTTTTGGTTTTGGCTATCTTGGAGTGGTTTTCTCATGGCGGCGGATTTTCACTTGATGGAAAAGGTGTCAAATTCAAACTGTGCAAAGTTGCAAAGTGGTGCAACTTTCGCTCTGCAACTCGTGTGACCAAGCGGACTATTCCAACACATTCGAATAGGTATGTTTACGCTAGGCATGGTATTTTTTCGCACCGAAACATGTGGAATCACTTCGAGCTATGTTCCACCGGATCGATCCCTTAAGGGTCCAAAGTGCAAAATGGCTGCAAACTTTAGCATGCTATTACTCAGATGTCATGATGCTTAGAAACTTCTCAGCTGATCCTACAGGATCGTGTTGAGCCTGTCTACAAAAACCTCTCTCGATTTTGGCTATCTCGGAGTGGTTTTCCAGTGGTGGCGGATTTTCACTTGATGGAAAAAGCATCAAATGCAAGCAGTGCAAAGTTGTAGAGTGGTGCAACTTTCATTCTGCAACTTGTGTGACCAAGCGGATTGTTCCAACATGTCAAAATAGGTATTTTTATGCTAGGCATGGTCCCCTTTTGCACCAAAACACATGGAATCACTCCGAGCTATGTTCCACCGGATCAATCCCTTAGGTTGGAGGAGTCTTAAGTTGCAAATTTGTAAGTTGCTTAAAGCAAGAAATTTGAAATGATATTGAATGGCCCACTTAGCACTCATTGCATCTAAGTGATGCTCACAGAGGTGAGGCACTAGGCCTTCCCGGGAGGTCACCCATTCTTGTATACTCCAGCTCAAGCGCTTAACCATGAAGTTTTTCCCCCAAGGTTAAGTCCACTTAGCTTGCAACCCCATTTGCAAAACCTTCAGCAAGTGTTGTGCCTTATGAAACATTCATTATAGAGCCCCTTTAGCTCATCAATTGATAAGTAGGAGGTATTTTCTACAATGTGTCAAATTGTGATATTGCTATCAGGATTCCATTGAGCAGTCATTTGTAGTATTAGATATAGCTCTAGCTTCTATAGTATTGCACATGATTGTAGATAGTTTCAAAGATCTAGATAACATCAATAGTTCACATTAATCAAGAAGGATGAACATCTTAAAGACATTTGCGGAAATCAGGACAAGTAACCTTCTTATGGACTTAGGGTTGCAATATTTGATCTACAACATGTTCCACCATTTCTTCAGTAGGATCAAGAACACACATAATGAAGGTGTGTTTGTAGCCATGAAAGATTATGGTTCGAACTATCTAGGAGAGTGATGTTTTATCTCGACCAACCATATCTATACCATGGTTTGTTTGGAAACAAGGATGGGTTCTCTCTTCATCGGCATATACATTATTCATTGATGTGTTCACACCAGTGTTACAAGACTAGGACTTGCTTCAGACTTGACAAGTAATTTTTGACTTGGACTCGGGCTCGGAGCCCAAACTCGACAAATAGTAAAACCTAAGAAATTCAAAGATTTGTAAGGATTTAAAAATTGTTTCATGCACCCTTTAATAAATAAACCTTAAAGACACAATAGCATCATCAAATAGAAATTACTATTATCCCATACACAAACATACATCAATCACATAAGTATAAGAACAAATTTTAGCTGAAGGAAATAACACATTTAGATATATAAATATTGTGATATTTCTATTAGGATTCAATCGTGTAGTTTTACATGTCAAATTCATTGACCCATGATTCATCAGTAGTGATTCACAAGAACCCATCTCTCATGATAATGAATGGTTCATAAGGAGGAAGATAAATCTTCATACATTTCTTCTATCACAAATGAGATAAGTGCTTGGTTTCATGAAGGTCATGAGACAACCATTAATGGGGAGTGGATACATGAAGAACTGATGGAGAATGATAATGGCTTCAGACTTGCTATAAAGGAATTTTTTTTTTGTTTCAATGATGCAATAGGTTTTTGGTTTCACTACCAAAATGAACCTACGAAGAATGCATGCGAAAATCCTTTTGACCTTGAGGGTGTACTTACTCCATCTCAAGGATCATGCATTAAGGATGACATAGATCAATGCTAGGGCTAACCAATTAATAATTATACACGTGAATAAGTCAAACATGTTCATGTCAATAAGGGAAGTACAAGTACTCAAAAACACGTAAGCCTAAAAAAGTATACACAAATTAAAACAAAGTATATGCACAAATACAAGGTATATGCATGAAAACATGTAAGCCACAAAGTATACACTCGAATGCACGTAAGTCACAAAGTATACACGTAAGTTGTAAAGTATACACTTGAATACACGTAACTCATATCTATTGAACCATCAATTTAGAATGCAAATATGGACAGGCATCGATAAAAGATATTTGTATTAACCAAATAGCCATGTAGGCATACATAAATATATGTCGATATAAGTATGAAATATATGTACAAAATAGCCATATAGGCTTACGAGAATGCCATCTAGGCATACAATGTCAAATATGTCCAATAAAAAATATGTACAAAACTGCCATGCAGGCATACAACAAAGGACTCTGGAATCAAAAGTCATTGCTTTCCATGCGCAGGAAATAAAATCTTTCCCTTTCCTTTTCGCTCGGATGGTGATAGGTCTGTCACTCATTTTTGCTACGCTCATGGAGTGCTCCTGCTACTCCTCCAAGGGTTTAGTTCATGGTGAAGTTTTAACTGTTACAATAAGAAGTAAAGACATGAATATATAGAAATTACATTATAAAAAATGATATATTTGATAAAATAATCACTTACAACCATCTCACGATCTCTCTCCATGAGGGAAATATCCTAACGCCCATGCTCAGGCATACTCAAGCCCTGTATAAACCATACAAATAGACAAAAACTACGTGAATCAATAATGGTTTCATTTTTCACTAACTAACATCTATAACAACAAATGTAAATTAAAATTTACTAATTTTCCTTGTACCTCTTTTGTCAGAGCCATCGAGGATTGTATAGCAGATGTCACACCAATATCCATTGCCCTCATCACATTCGGAGGTGTATCATCTCACAACAACTGAAAATAAAATAACAAATTATTCAACGTAATCAACGATGTGCATGTATAAACTACACAAATCTATTAAGTACTTGATTCATTAGTTAAACTCTTTATTCTATTACCTGCGTGAAGGTTTGAGTAAATCCACTGCCACTGGGAAGTGTTCCATCAAAACCTCCAATATTAGTCTGTTCAACATCCAAAATTGCATATTAAATTACCATTCGTAAAACAATGCCATTGATATGAAATAAACTTATAATTGTTTACTAGTTACATACCCTAGCGATAGGTGTACTGAAAAAATAGGTTGGTGGGGGGCTGGTGTATCTAGTCTCAACACTGTGACCCTGCAATTTTATTAAAATCATAAAACATTTTTAGTTAATCTTGCATTTCAAAATCAAAATTTAATAAATTAAATTCAATGAACACATGCACTACTTTTACCTGACTATCAATGCCATATGCCTCATGCAAAATGTCAGCTGCCCTCTCCATCTCCATAGCTGCAAATGGATCCTGTGTACCAGTCTCTTGAGGGTCGGTGGGGTCATGTGAACAAGTAGCCCCGCAAGATTGACACACATGTGTTTGAAGGCCACCACTAGAAGACTCCCCTGGATGGCGCTGTAGAATAGGGCTAGTATGATGGATGACACTCTGGGTCAAAGTGCTGATTGCCTGCAATGTCTCTACGTCAGCACTTTCCTTCATGACGAAAGGCATAACAACGTGCTCATGAGGTGGCCTAGCGAGAGCTCGTCTACCTTGCCGCGTAGGATTCGGCTGTGCACCAGGTCTATCCTGAGCTGACCCCCCACCTCTCCCCTGGAAATCCCTCATATCAAAATAATTTGGGATTTTGTTCAATATGAACTCACTGTATAGTTTCCTAAGGAAATATTGTGGGACCTCGTAATTGTTGCACGGTGGGTAATCGAAGACCATGTACCACCTATCATAAAACCGCTCCTTCATCTGTTGGTGGTGGCACCAATGGATAGGAAACCTCTTCGCATTGAGGGTAAGATTTTGATTTGTGCGTGGGTCGGTGAATAATGAGCATAAATCACCTTTTGTAATTTTTAAATCTTTCATATCCTTGTATGATAGTTTATTTGCATAATAGTCCCTAGCCGCCTGCCTCCTATCTTCCCATCCAGTTATTTGTTTGCTAATTGAATCTACGTTTGTTAACATATCTTTCAATGAATTTTCTAGGATCATTCTTTCTGTGGTTGAACCATTTGGATCACTCAACCTATTGATCAAATCCTCAATTTGTTTTTTGTTGTTCTCAATTTCACTCATTAAATTTTGTTGAGTGCCAAGAGGGGGTTGAGTGATTGGTGGAGGAGGTTGATGTTGTGGTTGATTTTGATCTTGAGGATTTGGTTGGTCTTCCTATTGAGGATTTTGAGGGTTTGTAGGTTGATTTGTATCTCCTAAAAATTCAAACAAATAGATATCAAATTCAACCTAAAACTAACAAATTCAAAACAAAAACCATAGAATCCTTACCTCTTACAACTCCTCATCGTCGTGGCACCATCGTTATGAAGAAATATGGATTCTTTGCGAAGAAATTATTCTCCTAGAATGCGAGCGCGATATTCTGGGGTTTTTGGCCGCGGGTGGAACAAAAAAACTAGTCGAAATGCAAAAGAGATATTTGCGTTTGTTTTTTTGCTTTTAACTGTTGATAACACGAGTGTGTTATAATGCGCTCGCGTTATGTCTTTGTAGTTGTAGCCGCTGAGACCTTGCCTAGGTTTAACGGAAGACATAACTTGAGCGCGTTATAACGCGCTCGCGTTATGGTTTTCAACTTTTTTTTTTTAGGGTGTCCACGGAATTACTACCCATTTCCATGCACTCGCCCTTAGTATATTTTTTTGTTTTTGACAATATAAACTAAATTTCTTTAATGGTTTTATTAATCATAACAATTGGACATAGAATTCAACATTGAATTATATGGGATTTGCATAAAAAAATTTAATTTTTATGAGTTTGAAGAACAAAAAAATGAAAAACATGACATTTACTTAACACAAATTTACTTATGAATTCTATTTGCATTTCTTATAGTAGTCCATTTCCAGCATGGCTAGTGGAGTTCACTCTATTTCATTTTATTTTCAAATAATTTGGAAATTTTTTATTTTCAACTAATTTGGAAAACCTAATAGCTTTCATCAATGTTAATGCAAGTGTCCATTACTTTTTTTTTCCATAAAAAAATCACCTTCATCACATGTGCTTAGATAAATTCAAGTGAGTTGACATAGTTGTTAATGCATGTTTCCATTCATTCATACCATTTACCTTTCTAATAAATGAAAAAATGGGAAATTTTGTGCAATTGAGAATGATTATTGTCTATCTAAGTTACCTCATTGTCAAAGAAATAGTGAATACTTATAAGATATAGCATCACAAACCCTTCTTTGAATTCATATTCTTCACGACTTCGTTGATAATAAAAAAATTGGTTTTGAGAACAATAAACACAAGATTATCTAGTTTTCATTTAGGTGGAAACAACTTATACCCTAGCTTTGTGATGTAGAGCAAGGAGAAAAAACCTTCAGCAATCATAATTAGATCAGTTTCAAACAATCTTCAATCTCAAAAACCTCAATTCAATGCTCAACTAACCAATTCACATTCACTTCCTTGTAGCATTCACAACAGAGAAAATTGTTCATTTATTATCATATCTTAGTCACTGGAACCCTCTTTAATGCATCTAAACACTAAACCCTTGCTTTAGGCCTTTCTATTCTTGAAACAAGGAGGGTTTATTCAAAATCAACGTTCCAGGCCTCTAGTGCAGGAGCACCTTGTAAGCTCAATTTTGTCAAAAAGGTCATCTTTAGTGAGCATGGTCAAATGCTAGGATTTTAGTTAATGTTGAGTATTTTGTGTTTAGTAAGGTCAATTAGACCATTTTATAATGTATTTGGAGCTAAGGGAGTTCAGTTGTGTCATAGCTTGCAATTTGGCAAAATGTGGTTAGAAAAGTTGCTAAAAGATGCAAAAGTTGCAAATGTAGGTGCATGCAAGGTTAGGTAAGTAGAATGTCAGTTCTAGGTGTTTTTTTATGTTGTTAAAAGTCCATCAATGTGAGGAGAGCCTCGAGGAAGAGGTGAGAGTATGGAAAAAATGAAGAAGATCAAGAAGTATTCCCTATTTTTAGTGTAAAATTTTGAGTTTTGACTGGTAAATCTATGTTTCAGACCACTATATGGCACCATACAAGTGGTTCATGGTGTAAAATCTATGGGAAATGTTAAAGGAATGTATTAAATTTCATTTTTTGTTTGTTTTATTGAATTTTATGGAGGTTTGTGAGTTTTATGATCATTTTGGTGCTAATGGGTATGAAACCCTGTTTTGGGGTTTTGAACACTAAAGAATGCACACATGTATGAAATTTTCCTTTAGTGGATACCTCTAGAACTTAGTGAAATGAAGGCTGACAGGTTTTTTTCCATGTTCAATAAGGATTCAAGAGTTGAAGAGTTGATGGAAGCATTTTGTGAGTTGTTGTCCTAGTTGATTTCTTGTGTGTCTTTACCAAAAATCGAGGTTTCAAGTAAGGGTTTGAGGAAATAATAGTGATAAAGGTTGGGAGTAAGTTTTTAGAGCATTTTTAGGCTATTTTTAAAGTGTTCCAAGTATTGGTTGGGTGTGGTGTGTTGAGGAAGTCCGGGTTTCAATAAATCCCTAGGGGAAACCTAGTTTGAAATAGCTTAGAGTGAGGGATTGAAGGTTGGTACCCTATTGAATGTTATAGTCCCTAAAATAGGTGGAATATAAGGTTTGAAAACCTAAAAAAATACTTTCCATGGAGATCAAGATATTTGAAGGTGTTTAAAGGAGTGTCTCTTTGTAAGAGTGGCCTTATTGGCCTAACTGCTTGAGTGGAACAGGGCTAGTTTGAGGTATTTTATCCAAAAGAGTTTATAGTAGTTTTGAGATATGTTTTAGGCCATGGAAAAGGGTATCTGAAAATGCTATTACACTCTTCATAAGTTACCTGGTTCATTAGATATGAGTGATTGTCCTATGAGGAAGGATTACTAGTTTGTAAGTGGTTAAGGAGTGAGTGATACAAAATTGGTGCAGGGGAACCTACACCTTGTATTGAAAGAAAATGAATTCTTGGAAGGTATAATAGACTAGGTTGAAGTTTCTTTATTAGGTTGAGTTTTAAGTCTTGGTGGTCAAATGTGCAAAAAAATGCATTCTTGCTACAAAATTGTCAATATTTGAATTTGTAGCCTTTTGAAGGAAAATCCTTGAATTTGGATGTAAATGTGAAAGAATGAAGTCTAAAAGGTTGTAGTAGGCTGAATTAAAGGTGTTTGAGTGATTTAGGAGTCCTTAGGTGTCAAACTTAAAAAGTTGCAAAATTCATGTAATGTTGTCATGTGCAAAAGGTCTAAAATGCAACTTAATGAAGATTAGAAGGTCTTAATGATTAAAAATCACTTATGGGAATTGGAGGGAGTTGGAATTAAATCAAAATATGTATAATAACCTTAAATTCCTCAAAGGAGAGGTTTTTGGTTGATTTGTAACCCATTTTTGATCAAGAAGAACGTTATTTTCTAGAAATTTACTGGTTTCTCTCACCTTTCTTGTTGTTGTACGGCCTGTACGGACTCTAAGATGATATGAAAATGGTTGGATGTTGTATATTAATGAATTATCTTTCATTTTCACCTATTTATAGGTTCTAACTCTTTGTATAGTGAAAGTTATCTTGTTTTTACTGCTGCTACCTACTTTAATAGTGTTCTTGGATTGAAGGGTTTCATGATGTAATTCGACCCATTCCACTTTTTTTGCCTACTGTAACTTGTGGAATGGGTCCTCTAACTTGTAAAATACATTCCTAACCTATTTAGAATGTTGTGGGGTCAAGGTTGGGTGTTTGGGATGATGTTCTAGGACTATAGCAGGGTATTTTCATGGTGAAAATGATGGCTTCAAGTGGTGTTTTGACAAAATGTGGGAAGGACTGTCCATGTAATGTATTATTCACCATGTTTAGGGTTTGGTAAGTGTGTTTGGTTCTCTGTATGGGTCTTGCAAGTCTAGGAGATAGGAGTTTCATTAAAACCCCAAGTATTTTGCTTGAAATTGAGGGTTTGGTGTATTAGGGGTCTAGAGGTCTTGGACCTGGAAACAAATCAGGAAATTGGAGGTTTTGACACATAAAATACTACTGTTTGAGGATTTTTCATGAATACATAGTGTTTAAAAGGTACTCTCTTTGTAAATTATGCCAATTGAATAGCCTTGTCTAAGGTGGGTCTATTGGAAGTCAATGTTGGTCCAAAGGAGTTGATGCTAGGGTTTACCTATGTTTTTATAAATTGAAAATGGGTGTCTTAATCATCCCTGATTTTGTCAAGTATTTTGGAAAATCTTGGTGAAAAGGCCCTTGAACTGGGTTACCTATGCTACAAGGGAAAGCTTGGTAGAAGTTGGTATTTTCAGTTGAACATCTGATTTTGCTTTGGAATTTGATTGATTCTCATTGATTTGGTGTATTGAATGGTTTCCACCCCTCTCTGCATCAAAAATGGTGTTTCTTGGTAAGTTAAGTGATCAAGTTGTGTGTAAATTTATTAAGAGCCTTCCTCTAAATCTTTGAACAAGTTCATTGTGGATCCCTACATGTACTGCATCAACCTCTAGTTACTTTGCCAACTCTTCAAACACACTCAAAATCCCTACTCTAATATCTAACCCTACTGACATCTAACTCCATCATGTATGAAAAATGTTGTCTAGCATAGACATGTTTGATAATTCCAAACAGCTCGCTGCCTTCTTTCATAAAATGCTTTGGTTTGTTTCATATTTAATGCAATGTAATCAACGATATCAATATTTTCGTAAAATGCATTACTTACTTTTTCTCTATGTGTGTTTGTGAACATGTAGCATTCAAGGTCATACCGAGGAAATGACCAAAGCCTCTAACACCGGAAGAACGTGCAATTAAAAATGCAAGGAGAAGAGAATAAAAAAATGTAGCTCGTGAAGCAAAGGAATTGCAGCCCATACAACCAAAAATTCCCATGCAATCTAAGAGATGTAAAATTGGAAAAAAAAAGGGAATGAATGAGGAAAGTTCATGGAAGGATAGGAATGGATACCGAAGTTGGGGGTACATCATCAACCATAGGTGAAGCTCAATGCACATCTCCAGTTGAAGACACATCGACAACAACATGTGGTTTTCCAAGTACATCGGAAATCACATTTCCAATTGAAGACACACCATCAACAACATTGCATTTTGAAAGTACATCAGCAAACACATCTTTATTTGAAGGCACTCCAGAAATGACATCTCAAGTTGGAGGTACAACATCGTTTACATGTCAATCTCAAGGTATGTCATCAATTGCACCTCCAATTAAAGGTACACGATCTATCCCCGATGTTGTTAACCTTCCCAATGTTGACACAAATTTACATTTGAGAACTCCTCCTAGAGTTTTGCATTGAAAACCTACATTTTTGATTGATATTGATGCCAATGTTTTGAAATGGATGCCTAATAAGATTCCAAAATTTACATGTCAAAGATATGCACAAAGGATATGAAGTTTGTTTTTTGTGAAGCTAAGGGAGGGTGGAAGATGCCAACTATTTGTTGAAATGATGAGGCAGCTCAAATTTAGGCCCACCATGAAGGCTCTTGGGCTAAGAGTTTCGAATGAATCAAGTGAAAATTCCATTGTAAAGAACTTGATGAGTGCATACGAGAGTGGATTCCAACTCACGCACAAAGGATAGTTGTGCCACACAACGTGTGATGACAACAACACTGTTAAGCAGTCAAACAAGGAACAAGGTGAACCTTACAAAGGCAAGTAAGTCTTTGAAAATAAGTAGATCATCTCTACTGAGAGCCAAAGGAAGGCGTGAAAGAGTGGAGGATCCAAATAGCAAAGAGTTATGGGCATTCTCGGGTAGAGTGCCACAAAAAGATACAAGAATTGCTCAAGGCTTGAGATATTTAATTGTGAATTATTGGAAGGATAACACAAGGACCTCTCCTAATCAAAGAGATGTTGTAAGAAGGAGAATTGGTTGTAAAAACCATGAGCCACATCCAATGCATTATTTGGATACCACTCAAACCCAATTTTTTGCTAATTTTGTACAAAAGTTTCTTGAAATTAAAATATGTCAAAATAAATCACACACACACTACTTGTTGTTGTAGGGTTCATATTGAGTTTTCTAACCATTATGATGTTTATCGACGTATATGTGTAGATATGCATATTGACAATGTCTTGCAAGAATGTAACATAATGCCTCCACCTAAATTGTCAAGGAAATTTTTGTCTTCCATTTTATGTGAAAGAGAGGATGGTCAATTTTTTTAACAAAAAATCATGTTTGGATGGAACATGTGAGCATTGTGGTGGCATGCAACATTTGCCAATTTTCCAACACATGGCTAATACACACACAATTGGAGACAAAACTGTGGAATTTGGCAAATATAAGATAGTGGCATACAGTCTAAAATATGGGAAAGAAGCAAAGAAGTGTGAATTGGTCAGTGATAAGATTCTAGTGTATCAGTTTATGGGAATTTTCCATGATCAAGTGGTCTATGAGTATGCAAGGAATACACACAAAGCACAATGGTTGGACTCATAGTTCAAGTTATGCAAGGACACATTTCCACTTCGTCATATCATTTTAGTTGTCGACTTCATTGAGAACTACACACTACAACCACAAAACAAGGTGCATCACAGTACTACAACTCCACGCAGGTTGCTATATTTGTGCATATAGCATTCATTCATGCAAATGATAGTACAAAGGAAAATAGGAAAGTATTGAGGGAGTATCACTTTTACATCAGTGATGATCACACACATTCTATAGAGTTTGTGCAAGGTTGCTTTCATATGTTATATGATGATCAGGCTAGCAGGGGCATATCATTTAGTCAGCATATCATATGGTGAGATAATTGTACATCACAATTCAAGAATGCCAAAATATTTTACTGGTTGAGCAGGATGCATAGGATCAGTGGTGTTCAAAATATGTGGAACTTCTTAGAGGCCGGGCATGGAAAGGGGGAGCATGATGGAGCAGGTGCATGTATCAAAAGAGCCCTATCACGAGAAGAGTTAAAGTACACAAATAGTGTAAAGTTGACAGATGCAAGATCAATTGTCTAGTGGTGTAATGGGTCCACGTAGTGAAGGTATTTCTTTAGTTCATAGATTTTTTCATTTAGTAGATGATACTAACATTGAAAAATATGAGGATTTTTGTACACTAACAGGATCGAGCGAGCTACACTCTTTTAGAAGCTCCAATGTAGGTACATGGACTATCCATATGCGGAAGATGGCATGCTTTTGTTATGCATGTACACTTCAAGCATGAAATGATTGTGAGTCAACGTAGTTGGTTGATGAATGGTTTGCAAGAATTCTAACCCCACTTAACACTTATCAGCTCCGGACAGCTCTACAAATCACGAAGATGCAATCATCCATTGAATTTGATCACGTATCAAACCTACTAGAACCATGTAATATATCTTACTTATAGGTTTTATTATGTTACTCAACAAATACATCTAACAAGATGAACATATCAATGCAGGGCACGTTTATGCGGTGATTACAGATGAAGACAATGAAGAGGGTACATATTATTACCTGTGCTGTTGTATCGAGGCCAAAAATAAATTGGAGGCCCCAGTTATAGATGAAGAAAACATAGAATATCCTACAGGTTCTGTGGTTGTTACTGGAACATGGCTTCGAAGGTATCCAGTTAATAATGTTGCAATTTGGTTGTTTGAGGACTTCAACACACATCAAAAAATTCTTCACTACTCGAACCTTGTCATCGCCACCAACATTCATTTGATCAAATATAAGGGCAGACCTGTGAACAAGAACTTGTGGAAAGTGCGCAAGTCTGACCACAAGGCAATATTTGACACAAGAAAGAGTAGAGAAGACCCGAATGGTTCCCTGGATTGATTTTTAATTATGCACATTGAATTTGTAAAGTCATGTTATTGATCACTCTTTTGGACCAACACCTTGCAATAAAGATTTTTCACCATTAGTGTTTGATGTCATATGCATTTATGACTGTCATTGATCCATTTCTGATTGTGACTGTAGGTAATACTAAAGTTTGTCAAAGTATATAATAAAAGAACAACATCGGTTGGTAGTGCAAGTGTTCAGTGGTATGAGAAACATCGGTTGCTGGTGCATTTTCTGGTTGTCAATCTTCTCTTTCTTTTCCATCTCGTAGATTTATTAGATTCTTATATGCTACATCTTTTATGTTAATTATGTCAGTGATATATTTGAAATTTATACATAGGATCATCGAGAGATGATAAAGTAGCAAAGGGGCACATCACCATTGTAGGACCTTCAATCGAACTCCTTATCTAGCATGCATGAAGGTGATAGTAGGTCTTGTCAACTATATGACTGACATTATTTAGTTATTGCTCTTTTAATGATTTTAATGTGAGTCCATGTCTAGGATTGATAGGCTTTTGCAGGTTTTTTGTTGGCCAAATTCCTATGATATTACACAACCACAGAGAGGCTACTACCCATGTGTTTCATAGGGAGCAGGGGATGTACAATTTTTTGAAGCATTTTGGAATGCAAATAACTGGGCCAGTTGAGGTGGAATGGAGAAATGAAATTGGGCAACAACTCCTCTTGTTTCTTCTCAAGTATAATATATTTCATGATCTGTGCTGCAAATGGGAGGATTATTTCCTTGCATGTATTGCTACAATTATTGACAAATGGGAAGATTTTCAAGATGTTCTTCCATCACTATTGTAATATTTGTCATTGACTTAGTGTATTTTTTGATATACAAAAATTATGAGAAATTAATACATGCAAATGTGTATATTCCATAATATATGCCTCAATTAAATGTGTATATTACATTCAAAATTAGTTGTAATGCTTCATTGTTTACATTTTGTTGGGTGAAAATAATATAATCAACTTTTCAATATATTACACCATCTAGATTTCAGCCACAGCTATGTGAGATTACTCTCTCCTCTCGGAAAGGGGAGGCGCCCTTCTTACTGCTAATTAGAAGTCGTAGTAAACTTGAAGGAATACTTACAAAATTTACACTGTACTCATGAAATGGGGGGTGTGTTACATTCATACTTCTCTCTTTTTTCAGAGAAGATGTTTACAATGCTTCACTATGAAAAGCTTTTAGATCTAAATATCCTAAACTTAATCAACATCAGTAATGCCAATATTTCTATCTTGACAAAGTAAAGCTTAGAAATACCAAATGTGATTTATAATAACAAAAAAGGTAAAGAGAAAAGGGAAGGCTCACGAAGGCACAAAGTCATTCGGTAGCCTCTTCAATGTTGAATCTGGTGATGATATCGTTCGTTGTATTAGAAGCACAAAGTCTTCTTAGACACAACGATTCCTTGAACAACAAGAATGATTACAAGCATAAAGTCTTGTAGATCCTTCAAAAAAATCTTCAAACATAAACAAATCCAAATGATAAATGTAACACAAATTTTACATCAAACACTTGAAGCCCTTTCAATCTCATACAATAATTACTACTGATATAATCAACACACAAAACGATTGATTCCAACACAAAGTCTAGCATGCAATCTTCTTCTTTATTGATTAGATCTGAATTCACAATATTGAACACAAAGTCTCAATGCTTGTTTCAAAATAGCAGCACTTCGTTGCAAAATATCAAAAGGTCCATATTACCAAAGAAATCCCTCTTATTTATAGAAAGGAGGGAAGAGCAAAATTAGGGAATCAGATGAGTAAAAATAGGAAACCCTAATCTAACTAAGTGTAATTTATTTCTACGTAATTGCACCTCATATTTTGGTGCAATTACGTTTTACAAAAAGACACCTAAAGTGTCAAAAACTATTTACAATGTGCAAAATAGGGGAGCATCAAAATGTTCAACACTGGGAGATCAAGAATCTTCATAGTTCCTTGCTTGGGCACGGAGTCTTCATATTTCTTCCTGGTCTCTTGCATGAACGCATCATCTGGGCTGACTGTGTAATCAACAATGGTGTGAATTCTTGTGATCGACCTTCTAGCGGATGAATGGAATTTCTGGCACCTGTTGCATGGTGGCTTCTTTGTAGATCTGGATAGTTCACTAGAATGGAAAATGTCACCTTCAAGATCACTTGATTAAATCTGGAAAGAAATTGCAGGGTGGTGAATGCAATGATTGTCAGGAAATACATGTCATATGGGGAAATGTGAAATGAACATGGTGATATGGAGTCACTATGTTTTGGCCGTATGGTGCGGAAAATGAGGTGTGAAAATGAGCATGGAAGTGAAAATGAAGAGAAAACACTATTTTGAGTGTTAGAGAAAAAGTGCAGATTTGGTGTTTTGGTGCTCGAGTGGTGAAAATCACCAATCGAGCACCGAAGTGATTTTTCATTTTGGTGTCGAGGCAGTGAAAATCACCACTCGAGCATCGAGGGACTTAGAGAATTCGGGGAAGGAAAAGTTGGTGTCGAGGTGGTGAAAATCACCACTCGAGCACCATAACTTCAAAACAGTTTGGTGTCGTGGCAGTGATTTTCACCGCCTCGACACTTGGGGTCGATTTGTGTGGGGGTGTTAGGGCGGTGAAAATCACCGCCAAGACACTGAAGCTTACTTGGTGGTTTGTGCGATGGCATCGAAAAACCCCACCTATACACCGAAGCTTCGATTAGTTGGAGAAAGGGCGACTCGAACCACGACGTGTTAGGTTTTTGCATCTATGATAGTCGTGGTGAAGATGGAGGCACAAAATGCGCTCTGGAGAACAACACCAAGAGAGATCTTTAATGAAGGCAACTCGAAATGGCACAGGAAGACATGAAGTATGGAGAGGAGGCGTTAAAAACAAAGTGAGGAGAAAACTCAAGTTAAAGTTAATAAAACCTAGAAAATAACTCAAGTTGCGTGCATTGATTGCGGCAGAAAGGACTCTAGACTCAACTCAGAAATAGGTGCTCGGGCGGGGATTTTCACCGCTCGAGCACCGACACAAAAATAACTTAAGGTGCAATGGTAGTGAAAATCACCGCCCGAGCACCAAAGAATTGGAAACAAAGTTAGGTGCAATGGCGGTGATTTTCACCGTCGTTGCACCAAAAATAGTTAGAGGAAAACGGTGCCACGGCGGTGAATTTCACCGCTTGAGCACCAAAAACTAGAAAAATTAACCTAACTCCTGGGGTAAAAAGGAGTCAGACCTTAAACTCAAACTCGAGCCTATCATCACCTACCTAGACTAGGTAGATTTAGAGACCTCATAAAATGATTGTGTGCCTCGTTTTGCGTGCTTGAAACACACGGTCCTAGGAAATAGACTAGTTTCGTAGGGGGGTTATCTGTGAATCGAGCGTTGCTAGATTCTATGATAACAACTGGCTCCTGCTGGGGATCTTTCTTCAATCGTTCTTTTAAATGAGTGAAGAGAGAAGAACCACCAAAATTCAAGTGCCTTTATCCATCCATTGGGCTTGGAGTCAGGCGACAATGATAAAAAGAAAAAGAACAAAAAGACTCAAAGACGAAGAATAAGAATAGAAATACTTACCTCTGGAACTCTCGATATTTTAACACACAAAGTGTTTGAGATGTTGTCCGCTGTGTGGAAGAGCGAACGACATTCCATTGTATGCTAATAAGAAACTATTTTCACCGCACATTTGATGAACCAGGAAGGGTCCAGTCAACAGTGAATCGAACTTCCCATGCATACCTTTTGTCTCTCTTCGTTTGTCCCATAGGAGAACGAAGTCGCCAATTTGAAAGTCCCTGGATTTAGCTTTCTTATCAAACAGTTTCTTTACTTGTTGCTGGTGTTCGGAAATGTGATCAGCAACTTGGACATGCTTCTCTTCCAATTCGGAGAGATACATCAAGCGTTCGTCTGCAGATTTTTCAAAGGTATCGTCTTCGATAGCCTTTGCCAGCTTGAGGGCTGGAAATTCCAGAGTTATGGATAATTCAGCATTTAACCTGTATAAGAGTTGAAAAGGAGACATGCCAATTGCCTGCTTGGGAGTGATCCTGTCTGCCCACAAGGCATCATACAAAGCCTTATGCCAAAGGCGTTGATTTTCCTCTACTAGCTTCCGGATGATAGTCACTAGATTTTTGTTGCTCGATTCCGCTTGACCATTACCCTGTGGATAATAGTCAGAAGAATGTGACAAGGTTATGCCATGCTCAAAACAAAACTCGGTGATTTCGTTTGAAGAAAAGGCAGAAGCATTGTCGGCAACGATCTTGTTTGGCATGCCAAACCTGGAAATGATATTCTCTTTCAAGAATTCGCACACTACTTCAGAAGTCACGCGCTTAGTGGGGATTGCCTCTACCCACTTGGTAAAATAGTTGGTAGCAGTCAGAACATAGACATGTCTAGCACTGGAAGATGGATTAACTGCACCTATGAAGTCTATTCCCCATTGTTGGAAAGGTTCTTCGATTACTACTGGATTTAGTGGTAAAGCTGCCAGTTTGGGTTGGCCAACAAACTGTTGACATAACTCACACTTATGTACCCAGGAGTATGCATCTTGGAAGAGCGTAGGCCAATAGTATTTTTCTCTCAAAATTTTGTGAGCAGTGACCGGTGCTGAGAAATGACCTCCACATGCCAAATCATGATATGATTTTAACAATTTTTCTTGTTGTTCTTTGTCCACACACTGTAGAAAAGTACCATTGATGGCGCGCTTATACAAGCCATTGTCCCATAAGACAAAGTTGGCTGATTTTAACTTGACAGTCCTTTTTTCTTTTGATGTCAAGTTGCTGGGGCATTCACCGTATGTGAGAAAATGAGTAATATTAGAAAACCACTCATCAGTGGTGTTGAGAAACAACACAAGGGGTAGTGCACTGGAATTTTTTTCAACATCAACTTCTTCATCCTCTGAAACTTCTTTGCCGGGGTTCTTCTCAGCAATGAGTTGACACAAGCCACGTCCCCATATCAATTTGGTGGGTTTGATCTCCAGATCATACTCCTGAATCTTGGCAACCCAGTTGCCTCTTTTTGTTCCGAATTCCTACTATGTTAGAATTGACTTAACAGTTGTATCTGGAACCAAAACCTTGACGTGACTATTTAGGATGTAAAACCAAAAATGCTTGACAACTTTGACTACAGAAAAGGCGTGCTTTTCCATCTGAGAATATTTCAACTCATAGTTCTTGAGGGGACAACTCATGAATGCAATGGGTGATTCAAAACCTTCATGGTTTTCCTGTACCAAAATAGCTAAAAGTGTGTGCTCGGAAGCATAACTATACATTATAAAATCTTTGGTGAAATTAGGACAAACTAGTATGGGATCATGAGTGATCGCCTCCTTGATGTCATCAAATGCAACTTCCCCTTCTGCAGTCCAGTGGAAAGTGGTATTACCTTTCATCATATCTACAATATGATGAGTTTTTTCCGCAAAATCCGGGAGGAACCTTTGTAGGAAATTTATCTTATCGAAGAATGAGTGAACTGCCTTTTTGCTTGATGGCAGGGAGAGGGTTCTGATGCCATTAACTCTTTCTGAGTGAATCTTGATTCCTTCGGTGGAGACTATATGGCCGAGTAGTTTTTCCTCTGTAACCCCAAAGACTAACTTTTTGGGGTTGAGGGAGATGCCATGCTGACGACATCTCTCCAAGAATTGTCTTAGGTGATTACAATGCTCGTGACATCTTTTGGAAAATACCGTGAGGTCATCAAGATACACCACAATGAACTTACCCATCACGTCACGGAAAGCCAAGTCCATAGCACGTTGTAAGGTAGTACCGGCGTTTATCAAACCGAAAGGCATCCGGTGATATGCAAAGGTACCCCATGGTGTCGTGAAGGCGGTCTTGTGTTGATCTTCTGCAGTGACCTCAATTTGATTGTAACCAGAGAAACCGTCCAACATGGAGAGCATCTCGGATCTGGTCACATTCTGCAAGACTTGATCCATGATAGGGAGAGGGTAACTGTCTTTAAGTGACAATTGGTTGAGATTTCTAAAATCAACACAGATGCGGATCTCACTGTTCTTCTTACGCACAGGGACAATATTTGCTATCCATGTCAAATGGTGAATTGGGAAGATTATCTGTGTGTTCAGCATCTTCTAGACTTCTACAAGAATTGTTCCAGAAATCTTTGGGTTGTACTGCCTTTGCTTTTGTTTAAAAGGAAAAGCTCCAACCTTCAATGGGATATCATGTTGCACTTCCTTTGGTTGGAAAGATTTGAGATCTTCATATGAATATGCTAGAACATCCATATATTCTTGCAACAGTCTAGTGAACTGGATCCTTTCTTCTGGAGTGAAAAATTTGCTAATGTTCACCATCTTGGGATCTGCTTCAATTCCCAAATTGTATTGCTCAACCTCATTAGACGAATCAAAGTCGGCAAGCTGTTGTTTGACATAGCGGTCGTGTTTGTCAAAGAGCCTTTCTAGAGATACCAACCCCCTAGGGATTTTGTTCCCTTTTAGTTGTAGGAATTCTTCATTAGAAACTGGATCTATGCCGGATGCAGATTCTCGCAGAGGAGAATTGCTTCCTTCGAAGTACAATTCATTGAAATTCTCGACCTTTTCCAAGAAGGAAAGTATTTGATGATTGTCGTTGAAGATTTGCCAGTTTTCCGAATTGTCAGGGACACTTGGGCGGAAAACCAACTCAATAGTGTAGGTAGAACCTTGAAAATCTTTGTGTGGTATGAGAAGCATGGCTGACACTGCCAAAGAGTCTGCCCAACCATTGTATTCCCTTGGTACCGCAGAGATATCAAAAGCATCAAATTCTTCAACGCAATCCCAAACGAGATTGTGATAATGTCTAAGCCTGTCATTTTTTGTTTGGTAAAGGTTTTATACCTGACATACTATTAGCTCGGCATCACCTTGTGCATGGAGGTTTTTGATACCTTTCTTGCGCGCTACTTGCATTCCCAACAACAAGGCTTCATATTCCATAGTGTTGTTGGTATTATCGAACTGTAGTTTGAAAGAAAAAGGGAAGATCTTTCCGTTAGGAGAAATGAAAACTATTCCAGCTCCATAACCAGTTGAAGAACAACTACCATTGAACTCCAACAACCAAACACCATTCGGATTGCTGAGGCCAATGGTATCAAAACTTGAAAAATCGTCTCCTGGCAAAGTTTCAGAATCTAATGTCGACGAATCATCTGGTGGTGAATCGTTCGTTAAAGAGAGAGACTCAACACTCTCCAACTCATGCACCATTGAAGATTCACCAACCTCTTGAGTTTGGAGATAATAAGTCCCCATACCTGAAGATTCAAACAAGATCTGGGCTCTGGGATCATCTGATTGGGTCACAGAGAATTTGGCTTCCTTCTTAGGAATCAACTTCTGCATTATGCCCTTTATTGGTATTCTAGCTTCGGACATATCCATGCTTAGTTCACCCCCAACATCTTTGCAGAAATTCCTTCCGAGGAGAATTTCGTATGATGCTAGTACATCAGCCACTAGGACTGTCATTTTGATCTTTTTATCAGGATATGCGGCAAACACATATTGCGCGTCTTTGATCTGACCGATCAAGGGTACTTGCTTATTTTCCATAGAAAAACAACGGCTAAAAGTTTTAGTCATTTCTAGACCCAAGGTAGTGGCTACTTTGGCAGGCATCACGTTGTCGGATGCACCAGAGTCTATGACACAATTACTTAATTTGAAACCGTTTTCCAGCAAGGAGATAAAGAACGGATTGATGCGTCCTGATGCAGTTGGGGGATTGGATACTAGATTATTGCGGGGTACCTTTGGTATAGGAACAACTGGGACCTCGGGGGGTGAATCCCGAGTTGGAGTAATTCCCTGATCCTTAACAAATTGGACAAGCCTGTCAAATTGGTCAGGATTAGCCTTGAGGTATTCTGCCTCAAACATTTGGACCTTGGTTCTCTTTGCATGGTCAATAATATCGAAGGCTTGAAAATAATTCTGTAAACTAGATGTAGTGACTTCACTAATTGGTTTAACAAAAGGCACGTTGGTCTTTGGAACTGGGTGATTAGCTTTAGGTACAGTGGGAGTGGGAGTTGAGGAACGTGGTGCATTGGCTTGTGGATTTATCACTTTCTTAGGTTGCCAAGGGAGGGGAGATCCTCTTTTGGCAATTGTGACAGGCGGCTTTTCTTTTTCAGGTGGGGCTCTAACTTGAACTTTTTCAAGCTG
Source organism: Sequoiadendron giganteum (assembly GCA_007115665.2). Classification (NCBI taxonomy): domain Eukaryota; kingdom Viridiplantae; phylum Streptophyta; class Pinopsida; order Cupressales; family Cupressaceae; genus Sequoiadendron; species Sequoiadendron giganteum. Next base: position 512,530,251 of record CM021106.1, on the reverse strand, counting down.
GTTTTGTTGATGCCATGTAAAGACAGCATAAGCATCCGTCACCAAGTCATTTGATTCCTCTTCATCCATTATCTGCAAGTAACTAATCTTGGAGTCGCCAGCCGATTCCATTTCTTCTTCTTGGAAGAGATCGACATTTTGTTCTTCAGGATAGTTCGTCTGAGCATAATCATCTTGCTCGATTTCATAATATCCTGCAACAACATTGGTAGGTGGAGCTTCAAGGGCGAGCCTACCTGGTGGTGCCGAAAGACGATTTTGAGTTTTGTTTCCAGCATAATTGGGGAAAGTCCTTCTGGGGATGTCCTTGTAATTTGTATTATTATTGGCCACTTGCTTCTTCAGAGTGAGGAGCTCATTCTCCAGCCGTTGCACCATACTGTCAGTGAAATTGGAACTGGTGCTAGGAGCGGTGGCATTGGATGCTGAAGACCCTGATGCTTGCATCCTTTTTTGGTGTTAGAGCTGCCGTTGATTCTGATTTCTCCAGCCAGGATCATATCATCTTCAAGACTCGTGGCTAATTGCTGTGCCGCTTCAACATTAGCCAAAGTTTCCCTACGTAAGAAGAAACTCACCTTGGGTAGCTGGGTATTTATGAAGAAGCACTTCAAGTTGTGATCCGTTGCTTTTGCATCTTGTGGGATCCACGTCACCAACTTGTTGAACTTGGCCATAAATTCTCTCATCGGTTCGTGAGCTTCCTTTTGCATGGTCATCAATTGTGCCAACAAAGCATGCACATCTTCAGCAGGCTTGAATCTTTCCTCGAACTTTGTTCGGAGAGTAGCCCAGCTGGTGATTGAAGCATTGGGAAGTGTATAAAACCACTCGGTAGCAACCCCTTGGAGGGATTTGATGAAGAGCCTCACAGAAACGTCTTCATGTTCAACGGCCAAAACGCCACAAATGATATAGAAGGTAGCAATGTGTTCATCGGGGTGTTGCTTGCTGTCACCGGTGAATTTCGGGAGATATTTCCTTGAAACTCATGGAAAATCATGTAGTGCTGCAGCCAAACATAGAGGACCAAAGGCATTTCCCCACGGACTAGCAGGTGGTGCGGCCATTGCTGGTTGCATGATAAAAGCTTGAGTTGGACGCCTACTGTAGACAGACCAAACAGGTGGGAAAGCAGATTTGTCTTTCCGAGGAGGAAAGCTCGTAGCACGCTGCAGTGGTGACCTTGTTCACGAAGGAGCAAAAGGAAAGTTACGTTGTAGTAACTCTTCAAACAGAGGATCTGTAACTCCTTGAGCTCTCAAACTTTGTGTGTAGCTTCGGCCCACCAGAATGTAGATCTGAAAAAGACTAAAACTTATAGAGAAAAATTTACAAAATATAATAAGAAACTGGAAATGATTTTACTTCAATCAAAAGCTTGAGGCTTGGATTGCGTGTTCATTCCCCAGCGGAGTCGCCAAAAAACTGTTGGGTGAAAATAATGTAATCAACTTTTCAATAGATTACACCATCTAGATTTCAGCCACAACTATGTGAGATTACTCTCTCCTCTCGGAAAGGGGAGGTGCCCTTCTTACTGCTAATTAGAATCCGTAGTAAACTTGAAGGAATACTTACAAAATGTACACTGTACTCATGAAATGGGAGGGGTGTGTTACATTCATACTTCTCTCTTTTTTTAGAGAAGATGTTTACAATGCTTCACTATGAAAAGCTTTTAGATCTAAATATCCTAAACTTAATCAATGACAATAATGCCAATATTTCTATCTTGACAAAGCAAAGCTTAGAAGTACCAGATGTGATTTATAATAACAAAAAAAGTGAAGAGAAAAGGGAAGGCTCACAAAGGCACAAAGTCGTTCTGTAGCCTCTTCAATGTTGAATCCGGTGATGATATCATTCGTTGTATTAGAAGCACAAAGTCTTCTTAGACACAACGATTCCTCGAACAACAAGAACGATTACAAGCATAAAGTCTTGTAGATCCTTCAACAAAATATTCAAACGTAAACAAATCCAAATGATAAATGTAACACAAATTTTACATCAAACACTTGAAGCCCTTTCAATCTCATACAATAATTACTACTGATATAATCAACACACAAAACGATTGATTCCAACACAAAGTCTGGCATGCAATCTTCTTCTTTATTGATTAGATCTGAATTCACAATATTGAACACAAAGTCTCAATGCTTGTTTCAAAATAGCAGCACTTCATTGCAAAATATCAAAAGGTCCATATTACCAAAGAAATCCCTCTTATTTATAGAAAGGAGGGAAGAGCAAAATTAGGGAATCGGAAGAGTAAAAATAGGAAACCCTAATCTAACTAAGTGTAATTTATTTCTACGTAATCGCACCTCATATTTTGGTGCAATTACGTTTTACAAAAAGACACCTAAAGTGTCAAAAACTATTTACAATGTGCAAAATAGGGGAGCATCAAAATGTTCAACACTGGGAGATCAAGAATCTTCATAGTTCCTTGCTTGGGCGCGGAGTCTTCATATTTCTTCCTGGTCTCTTGCATGAACGCATCATCTGGGCTGACTGTGTAATCAACAATGGTGTGAATTCTTGTGATTGACCTTCTGGCGAATGAATGGAATTTTTGGCACCTGTTGCATGGTGGCTTCTTTGTAGATCTGGATAGTTCACTAGAATGGAAAATGTCACTTTGAAGATCACTTGATTAAATCTGGAAAGAAATTGCAGGGGTGGTGAATGCAATGATTGTCAGGAAATACATGTCGTATGGGGAAATGTGAAATGAACATGGCGATATGGAGTCACTGTGTTTTGGTTGTATGGTGCGGAAAACGAGGTGTGAAAATGAGCATGGAAGTGAAAATGAAGAGAAAACACTATTTTGAGTGTTAGAGAAAAAGTGCAGATTTTGGTGTTTTGGTGCTCAGGCGGTGAAAATCACCGCTCGAGCACCGAAGTGATTTTTCATTTTGGTGTCGAGGTGGTGAAAATCACCACTCGAGCACCGAGGGACTTAGAGAATTCGGGGAAGGAAAAGTTGGTGTCAAGGCGGTGAAAATCACCGCTCGAGCACATAACTTCAAAACAATTTGGTGTCGTGGCGGTGATTTTCACCGCCTCGACACTTGGGGTCGATTTGTGTGGGGGTGTCAGGGTGGTGAAAATCACCACCAAGACACCGAAGCTTACTTGGTGGTTTGTGCGATGGCATAAAAAAACCTCGCCTATACACCGAAGCTTTGATCAGTTGGAGAAAGGGTGACTCTAACCATGGCGTGTTAGGTTTTTGCATCTGTGATAGTCGTGGTGAAAATGGAGGCACAAAACGCGTGCTGGAGAACAACACCAAGAGAGATCTTTAATGAAGGCAACTCGAAATGGCACGGGAAGACACGAAGTATGGAGAGGAGGCGTTAAAAACAAAGTGAGGAGAAAACTCAAGTTAAAGTTAATAAAACCTAGAAAACAACTCAAGTTGCGCGAATTGATTGCAACAGAAAGGAATCTAGACTCAACTCAGAAATAGGTGCTCGGGCGGGGATTTTCACCGCTCGAGCACTGACACAAAAATAACTTAAGGTGCAATGGCGGTGATTTTCACCGCCGTTGCACCAAAAATAGTTAGAGGCAAACTGTGCCACGGCGGTGAATTTCATTGCTTGAGCACCAAAAACTAGAAAAATTAACCTAACTCATGGGGTAAAAAGGAGTCAGACCTTAAACTCGAACTCGAGCCTATCGTCACCTACCCGGACTAGGTAGATTTAGAGACCTCGTAAAATGATTTTGTGCCTCGTTTTGTGTGCTTGAAACACACGGTCCTAGGAAATGAACTAGTTTCGTAGGGGGTTATCCGTGAATCGAGCGCTGCTAGATTCTGTGATAACACATTTAAAGTTGTCTTCAAGAAAAAACATGTGGATTTATGAGTAAGAATGAAATAATGTCTAATATAATTATAGAAACGTTTATTTTATTGCCTCTACGGATGCAGCAGTGGTGGTAACACAAGACAAAAATTGACAACTTCTCTCAAATATGCTAATCAAGACATCAAATTTCAATTAAATCAACCTTGTAAAATAACATCAAACTCAACAAGGACCCTACAGAGGTTGTCAACATCCAAGCAATGATAATTAAATCAACTTTGCACAATCACCCACCAATTTCCAAGGGAAAACGCACACCTCCAGCCCTTCCTTTCATTCTTCAAGCCAAGGGATCATCCTTCCACATCTCCTACTCCTAAAGTAACATTAACTACACTCAAATACATCATCCCATCGAGTTACATTTTATGATAGTAGGTGGGATGATAGTTATGCCATTAGAATAACCCCAAACCCTTAAGGCTGCTGAAGAACCCGGTAGGAGAAATTTGATGAATTAAGGCACTAAAAGATTAAACCAAAACCTAACAAGGCACCAAACATAAGTCAGAACATTTATCTATTGTTTCTCAAGGGAATTCAATACATAGAATACATGTTCGGCCTATACACAGGTAGGGAACTCAGAAATATCAGTAAAACTATGAGGAAACAAAGTAATTTCCAAGCTTTATTCTTTTCCCTCCAATCCAACAACCACAAATCGAGCCTCTCCAGGCTTTACATAGCATTTCTCATCCTCCTCTAACTGATCAATGCCCCTAACCACCAAGAAACCAAATTTTAAAAACACATAACCATTGCAATTACAAATGTGTTGTATTATGCAACTCATAAATTTGCAACTTTTATCACTTTTCCTACTAACTAAACTAATGAATCCATTATGTCATTGAGATACAATCTTTCATGTTGCCTTTTAGGCTTACAAACTCACTTGTTGACACATTTTTAATGCAAGGGTGCATTCTGACCATCAAACATGGAGATTTGTGACTAGGTGCCTAGGTGCTCCTGCACCACCTACCGTGTCAATCCTACCGAATTGGCAAGCTAGTGAGCTCACTGGCTTGCCAAATCTGTAGGGTTGACAAGGTAGGGGAAATGTATGCCTCATAGAAATTGATGCAACCTAGGTCATCTCTAACATGCACCTTAATTCCACCTAAGACTCCTTTGGAGCAACTTGCTAAAAACTTGAAAACAACGCTGTCCAACGTCACTTTTTCATGTAAAAACACCCCAAATGCCACCTAGGGAATCACCAAAAATTAGTATGCACACCTCCTAATGTAGAGTGGATCAACCAAGATGTGATTTGACACAACTTCTCTCAAATATGCCCACTAAGACATCAACATTCACTTGACTCAACAAGGTACCTCAACTTCCCAACCATGGAGTCCATTAGACCAGATATGATTAGAGGCTTGGGAATATCTTCAACATCCCTTACTTGACTGATCAACACCCACCAATAGGAATTTTTACTTTAGGAATAACCAATGACTCTTCAAAACAACATTAGGTCTTAAATTCCTTGTAGCCCTGTCAACTAGGACAGTCAACAATAAAACTGGTTGGAGGTAAGAACCAAACAATTGACATAGGTTTCAAACCCCTTATGTAGGCCTCTTGAAACCCCCAATACCTTAGGGTATGACATTCAACAAAACAACTACTATGGACCAATCTACAATGCCACAAGGGGACCTAATGAGGTTGTTCCAAACAAGAACCAAGGTATCTAGGCACTCCCAATGATGTAGAGCTGATCAACCAAATAGGAGAGATGACACAACTTCTCTCAAATATGCCCACTTGGACATCAATTCAACAAACTCACAATAGGGTAACCTTGCCACTTGACATGGGATTTTGGCCAATTAGATTGAGACAGAGGTTTAGACCAGATTTGTTACCCCATAACATGTTTCTCATGACCACTCCAAGACATAACACCCTAACTTGCACCTAATGAATTCCATTTTCTCATCGCTCTAACCTTTAGGCCTCTTTTACCCTTAACCCTTGTAGCACTGCCCGGTAGGACAGTCAAGACAAAAACCACATTCAAGCCTATACCAGGCCCAAACCACTAAATTTGGACAACAAATGGATTCCCTTACAAATTCTCAAAGCCTCCCTTCTTGACAATCAAAGGTGAAGTCACAACAAGCCAAAAGGTAACGCTACAAGGTAGGCCTAATAGGCTGCTCAACTCAAGGAAATTAGTACCTAGGAACTCCCCAACACCCCTCAACCACAAGTAAGTTCCCATACCCTTCTTACATCCATTTCACAATTCCCTACAGGACTGTATTCACAAAAAATTCTCACAAAGACCAAAAATCGGACTTTTCCCCTTGATTCTAGGCCTATCACATGATGATACCAGGCGTAGATCTTCAAAGATTCTTCCCAAACTTGCATGCCTCTCTCTGAAAAAATTATAAGATCAAAGTACATATGGTACTCTCCCATTCCACCCAGTCCTGGCCTTAATGAATGGTGAGAATGGAAGATACAAGCAAAATTCAGTCAAAACCTTGATTTTGGAGGGTTTCAGACCACTCGACAGAGAAATATGAATATCTCCCTTGTCCCTCAATGAAATTAATCCAAACGAATACCAAAAGAGAGCCAACTCAACCCCCTTTCAAACCATTATAGCCTTGGAGTCTGACAACAAACCTATAAACCGTACCAAGTACGGGATCAACAATTCTTGCACAGGAAATCAAAAAACAGAGCGAACTTTTTATCGTATCTTCTTTCTTTCTTCATCAACAACCTTGCCTCGACCAAGAGAGGCATATTTAAACTCTAACAACCTCCCTCCAATGTCCCTTAACTGCATTTTGAATTGGAGGGATGTTGGAAACCAACTAATTCTTATTTAGACCTCTAATTGCCTAGTTAATGCAATTAACACTACACCAAGAACCCGACTAGGTAGAACACTCCAAACATGTTAAAGGCTCTTCAAAACACAACAAATGACCAAGGTGACTCCCCTCAAATGCTTGGTTGCATCATGGCACCATGATTCATTAGTTGGCCTAGATGCACCAAGGCTACATGGTGAGAAGGAGACCTAGTACAAACATCAAAACTCAACACTAAGCTTAAAAGCTTATTAAAAACATTGAAGATGGTCCTTAGGACCTTATTACATTGAAATCAACCTGAAAAACAAAATAAGATTCATTCAAGCCTCATGGAGGCATTTGGACCCCAAGGTGCCCCTACACCACCCCAACTCCGCTAAGCCATGAACATGGTAGTTACAACATCAATACACACATCTCAACACCCTTGAATGACCCCTCTCAGCAGATTCCACTCACAACTCATCAAACTCAGAATTTCTTACACAAAATTAGGCTTGTCACATGAGGATGCCAAGCCTAAGGTAACCAAGAAATCACTCCAAACTCCTTTCCATTCTCCAAAACCTCTTCAAACATAAAGTACATGATGAAATCTGCCATTCCACCAAGAATTAATCCTTGACCAAAAGGGAATGGCGAGTTGTGTGCATTCTTGTGATCAAACCCTAGTTTTTGACCAATTCCAAAAGAACGATGATAAATCCCTCTATTATTTATTAAATTGGACCAAACCACGACCAAAAGGAATCTATCTCACTCATCTATCAAACCATGTCAGCCTTGTAGCCGTATAGACAAGCTACAGGCCGTACCAAGCATGGGATCAACAAATTTACACAAAAAACAAAAAAAAACAAAGAAGAGTGTGAATAATTCTTATTAGATCTTCTCCAAAAGTTCAACAAAAACCTCCATTCAAGCCTCTCAAGGATTTACATAGTCCTTTACACCCTTCTCTAACTGATTCATGCCCTCAACTAACTAAAAACCAAATTTTAAAACAAGTAACCGTTGCATTTGAAATTTGTTGCTTTAAGCAACTTACAAATTTGCAACTTTAGACTCCTCCAACCTAATGAATACAAATAATGACCTCTAAACCCACACAAATGGCTTGGAAAAATCCTTATTACATCAAAAAAACTCTATTCTTGCACACTCATGTACAAATACACAAATTTTCCTTCAAAGGCTACAACGACAACTTCTAGTGCAAGATTGAAATATTCACATTTTTTTATCACTAGACCCAAAACTCATCCTAAAACATACCTAATGGTATTAATTGACCTTATTCAAGGCAAAGCATGCTAAAAATACCCACAACAACCTATTGAACAACCTATTCACCATCAGATAATCAAATATTGAGGGTGAGGTGTAGGCAAGGGTTTATTGAAAAACCATACTCCAAACGTTCCCACAACCAACCAAAGCCTAAAACACCTTCAAAAAGGTCTGTACAAGCTTAAAAGTTCAAGAGATATCACTGACCCCAAATATTTCTTTAAACCCTAGCACTAAACCACCATTTTCCACTAAAAAATGCACCATTTGACATTTATGACATCACCTAAAAACCCTCTATTCACCTCCCTTGCAAAAAAAATTTTGCACACATGTTTTATAACTCTAAATAAGCCTTTCCGCTAAATTACAAAAGCATACAATGGGTGGCAGGCTTAATATGACATTTTAATGCACTTAAAACCCTTAAAACAGGGTATACGGACCGACCCTCAGTAATTGGCTTTTAAAATGCACAAAATCACTTGAAATTCAACCAAACCAAAACTAAAATGGAGTTAAGTCTGCTGCTCACCTAATTCCATAAAAAAGAGAGCACAATCGCTCTGAGATACGTTCAACTGACTCGATCCCTTAAGGGTCCAAAGTGCAAAAGGGAAGCAATCTTTGATAGGGTATTACTCATAAACCATGGTGATTATGAAATATTTGTATGAACCTATGAGATCATGTTGGGCCCCTCTATAATAACCTCTCTCAATTTTTTCTATCTCGGAGGCATTTTCTTGTGGTGTCCTGTTTTCACTTGATGGAAAAAGTGTCAAATGCAAGTAGTTAAAAGTTGCAAAGTGGTACAACTTTCGTTTTGTAGCTCGTGTGACCAAAAAAATTGTTTGAAAATGTCTGGGTGGGTACGTTTACACTAGGAATGGTCCTCTTTCACACCCAAACACACGAAATCGCTATGAGCTACATTCAACCGGATCGATCCCTTAAGGGTCCAAAGTGCAAAATGACTACGAACTTCAGCATGCTCGAATTCAGATGCCGTGATGCTTATAAAATTCTCATCTAATCCTACAAGATTGTGTTGGGATCCTCTACAATAACCTCTCTCAGTTTTTTGTATTTCGGAGGCATTTTCCTGTGGTGACGAATTTTCACTTGGGGAAAAAGTTGTCAAATGCAAGTAGTTGAAAGTTGCAAAGTGGTGCAACTTTCATTCTGTAGCTCGTGTGACCAAACTGATTGTTCCAACACATCCGAGTGAGTATTTTTACACTAGGAATGGTCCTCTTTCGCACTCAAACACACGAAATCGCTTCGAGCTACATTCAACTAGATCGATCCCTTAAAGGTCCAAAGTGCAAAATGGCTGCGAACTTCATCATGCTCGTATTCAGACACTGTGATGCTTATAAACTTCTCATCTAAGCCTATGGGATCAAGTTGGGCCTCTCTACAATAAACTCTCTTGGTTTTTTCTATCACAGAGGCATTTTCCTGTGGTGTCCAGTTTTCACTTAATAGAAAAAGTGTCAAATACAAGTAGTTAAAAGTTGCAAAGTGGTGCAAATTTCATTTTGCAGCTCGTGTGACCAAACAAACTGTTCCAATGCATCCGAATAGGTATGTTTATGCTAGGCATGGTTCTCTTTCGCATCCAAACATATGGATTCGCTCCGAGCTACGTTCAACTGGATCAACCCCTTAAGGGTCGAAAGTGCAAAATGGCTACAAACTTCAAGATGCTATTACTCGGATACTGTGATGCTTAGAAAATTCTCATCTGATCCTATGTGATTGTGTTGGGCCCCTCTATAATAAAATCTCTCAGTTTTTTCTATCTCAGAGGCATTTTCTTGTGGTAGCGAATTTTCACTTGGGGAAAAAGTTGTCAAATGCAAGTAGTTGAAAGTTGCAAAGTGGTGCAACTTTTGTTTTGTAGCTCGTGTGACCAAACAGATTGTTCCAACACATCCGAGTGGCTAAATTTATGCTAGGAATGGTCCTCTTTTGCAGCCAAACACGTGAAATCGCTCTGAGCTACATTCAACCAGATCGATCCCTTAAGGGTCCAAAGTGCAAAATGGCTGTGAACTTCAATATGTTTGTATTCAAACACCGTGATGCTTAGAAACTTCTCTTCTGATCCTATGGGATCAAATTAGGACCCTCTACAATAACCTATCTTGGTTTTTGCTATCTCAAAGGAATTTTCCTGTGGTGTCCAGTTTTCACTTGATGGAAAAAGTGTCAAATGCAAGTAGTTAAAAGTTACAAAGTGGTGCAACTTTTGTTATGCAGATCATGTGACCAAACAGACTATTCCAATGCATCCGAATAGGTATGTTTAAGCTAGGCATAGTCCTCTTTCGAACCCAAACATGCAGAGTCGCTCCGAGTTACGCTCAACCAAATCGATTCCTTAAGGGTCCAAAGTGCAAAATGGCTACAAACTTCAGCATACTATTACTTGGATACCGTGATGATTAGAAAATTATCATCTGATCCTACAAGATTGTGTTGGGTCCCTCTACAATAACCTCTCTCGGTGTTTCCTATCTCGGAGGCATTTTCACTTGGGGAAAAAGTTGTCAAATGCAAGTAGTTGAAAGTTGCAAAGTGGTGCAATTTTTGTTCTGTAGCTCGTGTGACCAAACGAACTGTTCCAATGCATTCGAATAATGTTTACACTAGGAATGGTCCTCTTTCGCACCCAAACACACAGAATCGCTCTGAGCTACCTTCAACCAGATCAATCCCTTAAGGGTCCAAAGTGCAAAATAGCTGCAAACTTCAGCATGCTATTACTCAAATACCGTGACACTTAGAAAATTCTCGTCTGATCCTATGAGATCGCATTGGGCCCCTCTACAATAAAATCTCTTGGTTTTTTCTATCTCAAAGGAATTTTCCTGTGGTGGCAAATTTTCACTTGGGGAAAAAGTTGTCAAATGCAAGTAGTTGAAAGTTGCAAAGTGGTGCAACTTTCATTCTACAGCTCGTGTGACCAAACGGATTGTTCCAAAACATCTAGATGGGTACGTTTTTTCTAGGCATGGTCCTCTTTCATACCCAAACATGCAAAATTGCTTGAAGCTACGTTCAACCAGATTGATCCCTTAAGGGTCCAAAATGCAAAATGGCTGTGAACTTCAACATGCTCATATTCGGACATCGTGACACTTAGAAACTTCTCATCTAATCCTATGGGATCATGTTGGGCCCCTCTACAATAAAATCTCTCAATTTTTTCTATCTCAGAGGCCTTTTCCCGTGGTGGTGATTTCTCGCTTGGAAAAAAAGTTGTCAAATGCAAGTAGTTGAGTGTGTAAAAATGACTTTATAGCCATTCCACCCATTGTATCCTACTGTAACTTAGTGGAATGGCATAATTATGGGTAGGGAACATATGTGCATGGTTTGTAGAGTAGGGGAGGGGAGTTGAGTGGTTTGGTGTGATGCCCTAGTTGGCAATTTGATGAGTTTTGGTGAAATTCAGTGGTTTAAGAGTGAAAATGGTTGAAATCCTTTGGGGCAGCAGTTTGTGAGGGACTTTTAAGCATGTGTAGGTTCGTTTAAGCATGTTTGATGCATTGGAAATGTGTTATGAGTTGTGGGAATATTATTTTCAATAAACCCACCTGTTTTAGGCTTTTAGCCATAGTAGCAAGGCAGTGAACTATTTGATAAAATGCTTTGGTAAACATGTACGAAAAATGTGGTAGCATAGACAAGGCAGTGAATTGTTTGAAAAAATGCCTCAAAAAATATGATCTCATGGTGATGGAATGTCATGAAAATCCATAGCTGTGAGGATTTGTAACTTGAGGATTGTGATTAATGATTGGAATTGTGTTTAGTGAGATTGTAGGACCTCCCCTACTGCATCAATGTTTTAGGGTTTTATCCATAGCAGCAAGGCAATTAACTATTGTATATAATGCTTTGATAGACATGTATGAAAAATGTGGTAGCATAGAAAAGGCAGTGAACTCTTTGAAAAATGCCTCAAAAAAATGAGGTCTCATGGTGATGGAATGCCATGACAATCAAAAGAAATTTGATTGTCATGGCATTCCGTCACCATGAGACCACATTTATTTGAGGCATCTTTTGAACTAGTTCACTACCTTGTCTATGGCTTGTCATGGCATTCCATCACCATATTTATTTGATGCATTTTTTCAAACAGTTCACTGCCTTGTCTATTCTATTGCTTACTATTATGCTTTTGATATATATTTTTGAAGCATCCATAGCTTGTTCGAAATCACTTGTTTTAGGCTTTTAGCCATAGCAACAAGGCAGTGAACTATTTGAAAAGATGCTTTGGTAGACATGTATGAAAAATGTGGTAACATAGACAAGGCAGGGAACAATTTGAAAAAATACCTCAAAGAAATTTGGTCTCATAGAATGCCATGATAAGAAAATGCAATTGGCAGCTGCTCCTAGTTATTAGTTATGCAATGTGAAGAAATTACATAATTGATTAGGTTGACTTTGTACAAACTATATTGTAATTGCAATTTTTTCATCTATCATCATCTACTTATTAGTTATGCAAAGTGAAGTAATTATTTGACTTTGAAAGATGTGCAATGCAATGTAAACAACGATATGAATATAAATTATAAAAATCCATTTTTTACAATTCATTAGTTAAAATATTTATTTTATTTTCTCTCTATATCTCTATATGCTATGGAAATACCTTTCAATTTGAAAAAAAAAGTTTTTATCTCTTGTTCTACAAATTTTCCCGGTTTTTTCACAAACTATTATACTTTTGGTTTGTCAAATTTTTCCCCAAAAGATTTTTGCTGCTATGCATTGGAAGCATGAAACATACACATGAATACACACAATATAGGTGAAGTATACATGTGAATAAGTGAAGCATACATGTGGATAAGTGAGGCACAATTAATTGAAGCATTCCAAAGGATACAAACCACCACAAATGGAGCTTATTTACACAATACACTTTAGATGGGGCTTATTGAGCATTCGATAGTAATTAATTAAGCATTAGATGTAAAAAAAATCCATGCCTACAACATTCAAGCATACAAATTACACGATACGCATGATAACATCATTCAAGAATGGCAGTAGCAAAATAAGATTTTCTTTAATCAAAAAGCCGAAAGGCTATACAATGATATATATTGATAAAAGTATATACAATATATCCAAAAAAACCATACAGGCTTAGTACAGAGGAGCCATATGGACATAAAATGTCACATATATATCATTAGTACAAAACATATGTTCCAAAATGCCACATAGGCATACAACAAACAACACTAATACATAGTCATTTCCCTCTAGGGGAAGGAAATAGATCCCGTGCTGCCGTCAAAATTTGGCTGGATGGAGTGACTATTGCTTCTCTTGTCTTTCGAACACACTCGCTAGTCCTCCTCTCTTCACTTTGGACCTTCAACTGATACAATAAAAAGTAAAGATGTTAAAACATAGAAATTGAATTATGGAATGGCATATAACAGAACATATAATCACTTACCACATACATATAGTCATCATGCACATTTACAGCATCAACACATCCACGATCTGGAGTAAAAATCACCTGTAGAAACCATCAAGATATAAATTAAACTACATAAAAGTATTGTGAAAATTTTCTATAATAGACCATAAAAGAGCAAATATAATGTCAAATCGACTAATCTATTCCATACCTCTCTTAATGGATCAGAACTGGCTATTGCTGCAACAACTCCATGGTCCATCATGCCACCAACATCACCAGGGTTGTCTCTTGTCAACAAATGCAAATGAAACAATATCTCAGGTATCATGTTGATATAAAGACCAAGAGGGGATAATGGAACATAAGGTGAAATAAGAGAGCGTAATGGGATGGGAATAGAAGGGTGATGTGGAGAGGGGGCTCAAACTCATTCAAAGTGATAACTTGCATTCAGGAGGAATCTAACAAGATTAAAATGGCCTATTATAGTAATCCAAACAATCCTCAAAGCTTGACAACAATCAGGAGTCTAACTTCTCACTTTCACCCATGTAACCTAACAATAGTGCAAACTCAGTTTTTGGCCTTATAACTCCCATGCTTTCCAAAACACTTGAAAATTAGAAGGTGGATTCAAATACTCATTTCAAAGTTATAAAACATATCTCTTAACCAGATACAAGGATTTTGGACCAATCCCTTGAAATTAGACCCTCAACGCTGTCTTAGGCTATGAATTAGGCCAGATTTACAAAGCAACATACCTTTAAACTTAACACAAACCCTTGAAACCTTGGGGCAGCATTTCCTATGCCCTCAAACCTCTAAAACCATAATAAAAACCTAGGGTTGACACCTTCAACATAGCAAACTCTAAATCCCTAAATTTCATGCCAAATCAAGAGGGTTTATTCAAAGTCCCATTTGCACAACCTACCAGACCATGCCACCAAATCAGACATGTATATTTTGACCCCAATATGCTCAAAAGCTAGAAAAAACTCCACACTCTCATTGATTTCCACAAACCCTAGATCCAAGGCTCCATCTTTAGGTGTTTTTCTTCACAAAACTCATCAAGATAGCAGGTTTATCTCCTTAGTTCCTTCTCCACAACTCTAATCATGCAACCTATAACCTAATAAGACTCACTAGGGCCCATTACACTAGTTACAGTAGATACAGTCGGTTTAAGGGACCTTAAATTATGATTTTGGTTACAAAACCCTCAAACAGTGTGTCCTCGGCCTGTCATAGGAAAATAAGGATATTTACCACAAATCACAAAGGATCTCCCTCAAACTTGTTCCAAAAGATTTTTAACACCTCCCACCACAAATTAAAATGATTTACATGGCACAATAAATCTATACGGGCTCGTACAGGCCTACAAATGACATAAAACTCTGAAATTTAATGAAAAACAGAGATATTCTTATTGCCAATGCTTCAAACTTCAAGTCAACGTTACAAAATGAGTTGTCATGCATTTTTAAAGGCTTATCCTCATCAAACCAACACCCAAATACCTCTCATGACCATTTCATTACAAATTTGTTGCATTTATGCAACTCACAAATTTGGCACTTTCAAGTTTTGACTCTTTATATTTTCCTAGACCCTCTTAAACACCTAAACTATTACAAATAGTCTAATGAGACCTTATTCAACTAAGAAATCATGAATTAATCAAGAAAAAATCATCCTATCTACCTTGACACCCCTTGTCAACTTTGATAATTCCTTCCACATGATTTGCAAACCTTACAAGATGAATACAAAAGCCCCTCAAAGTTGATCAATTATAATAGAATGGTCACATTGGACTTTATTAAGACTCAAGGACTCAACTCAAACATCCTAACACACCTTTCCTATCAGACACTTAATGAAGAAACATATAAAAGAGTGGTGCTCTTGCACCAAAGGGATTAATGGAACATAGGATGGACTAGTATAGATTGATGGGATGGGCTAGGATGGGATAACAAAATATAGGGTGGAAAATTAGAGGTTAATGGGATGCAATTATTAGGGAATAATGAAACATAGAGTGAATTAGGAGGTGTCTAAGGTTTGACTATAGTACACGAAGTGCAAACTTGACCTGTGTGTAGCAATAATAGAGAAGAGTTATCTAGGATGAAATGTGGATAAATATGGTATAACATAGGATGATATAAAGGAACATAGGGTGGAACATAGGGTATCATGGAACATTTAGGGTGAAATAATAATGGGTACAATAAGATGGGAGTAGAAGGACATAATGACACATAGCATGGACTAGAAGATATTAGTGGGATGGGCTAGGAGGGGATCATGGAAAATAGGGTGAACTATTAAATGTTAATGGTAAGGGATTAGAAAGGAATAAAGGAACAAAAAGTGAATTAGGAGAACATAATGTGACATGATCAGGGAATACTTGAATGCAATGTTTGTGTTTCTCATCAATTTTTTAGATTTGTATATACGCAAAATTATGAAAACTAGCTAACATAGATTTACAACACCATTAATGAATAAAGGACCTGAGTGTATGTTGTTTGAAAATATGAATCGCGAGGTGTGGAGGAAGAAGGTGCACCAGGAAACTATTTGAAATCCAAATAATGTTATGAGACAAAAATTCAAATATAACATTCAACTGTTCAAATGCAATAATAACATCTTTAATACTAGTTGCATACCGATGGACTCATCATTGAGAATTTATAAGGGTCTGTAGGAATAGAGCATACCTCATGAACAGTGAGACCCTGAAATTTCATCATATCAAAATTCTACTAATTTAGTTATTCTTAAATTTCAAAATATAATTTAATAAACAACATTAAAATAACTTGCTAAATTTTACTTGAGTGTCAATGTCGAATGTATCATTCAAAATATCATCTGTGAAAGCCATCACCTCTGCAACTGATGTAGAATATGTAGCTACATCACGAGTACTCTGATAATCGTACATGCAAACGACACCACAATTGCCACAATGGTGGGGTGGAGCTTGGGGCCTACATGTCTCCTCCACACTAGGCTCTACTAGAGGATTCACACACTGTAAAATGGTTTGGGTGAGTGAGTCAATCGACTTCAGCGTGTCCACCTCTACACTATCCTTAACAATGGAAGGAACAACGAAATGCTCCACCATGGGTTAGCCCAAGGCTCTCGGTGCCAACTGTGGATTACATTGTGCGAAAGGTCTATCATGTGTGGAGCCCCCACCTCTACCCTGAAAGTCTAAGATGTTAAAATAGTTTGGCATTTTATTGAGGACAAACTCACAATAGAGTTTCCTCAAAAAGTATTGTGGCACCTCACGGTTATTGCATGGAGGTTGGTCAAATACCATCCATCACTGCTCCCAAAATTTATTTTTAATTAACTCATGGTGGCACCAATGGATGGGAAACCTCCTGCATGCATGAGACAAAGGTTCATTGGTTTTTGGGTCTATAAATAGGGCAGACAAGTCAGCTTTGCTAATTTTTAAGTTTTTGACATCTGCATATGACAAACCACTAGCAAAAAATTGTCTCATCTCATGCCTCTTATTTGACCAAAAATTCATTTGCTCTCTCATTTCTCCTACATGAGTTACAATTGACTTCAATGATTCAGCAATCCCTCTCCTAAAAGGGTGGGTTTCGGCATGCTCAGTTAATCTTGCAATGAATTGTTGAATGTCTCTTTTATTGTTTTCAATTTGATTTTGAATATTTTCTTGTGTTCTTTGAGGATGCCTATGAATTGATGGAGGGGTTTCGGGTTGTTCTTGTATAGGAGGCTCTTCGTGAGGGGGTGATTGTGAATTCTCAATGTTTTGAGGTGGAGATTCATTCCCTGAGAATTAAAACAAAGTTTTATTATAAAAACCTATTTAAATTTGCATTCTAAATCAAATTTGAAATAAATAGAATAAAAATACATACCTATTTGAAATCTTCAACCTCTCCAACGTGTGGGTGACATCCTCATGGAAAATGGCAAGCTAAGGATGCAAACAATGGAAGAGAGTTGGTGAGCGCGAGTTATAAACCTGAAATCCTCTTCCTCAAGCTGCGGGTTGAAGATAAAATGAGGGTTTGGAACCCGATTTTTGGCTTTTATGTCCACTGAGCCATTTGGTGCACACCAAATTTGGCACATGCCAAATGGCTTATTTCAGGTTTTTTTTTAACATTTTTTCAATTTGGCACCTAAATTGTGTCACAGATTGGTGCACTTACCCTATATGGGAAGATAAAGGGAGGGAGAGGTAAAGATAGTAGAGAAAGATATGGATAGAAAGAGATATAGAGAGGAGTGAGATAGAAATAAAGAGATAGAGATATAGAATAGGAGAGAGATGGAGTGAATGAGAGAGGGATAGAGTAAGAGAGAAAGTGAGATAGAGAGGGAAAGAGATAAAAATAAATGTAGAGAGATAGAGAGGGAGAGAGTTAGTTAAATGAATTTATAATGAAATAAAGAGATAAAGAAATGAAGAGAAAAAGAGACAAAGAGAGATCTATACAAATAGAAAGATAGAGTTAGAAGAGAAAAAGAGAAAGAGGGGGAGAGATATGTGCTAAAGAGGGAAAATAAAGAATGAGAAAGATAAATATATATAGAGAAAGAAGAATATAGAGGGAGAGAGATGGAGTAAAAGAGAGAAAATAAAGAGGGATAGAGTTAGAGGAATATAGAGAGAAAGATTGATAGAGAGATATAAATCTAGAAAGATGGATAAAGAGAAGGAAACAAATAAAAATAAAGAGATAGAAAGAGAGATAAAGGATTTAGAGAAAGAGGTAGATATATAGAGA
This sequence comes from Sequoiadendron giganteum, assembly GCA_007115665.2. Lineage (NCBI taxonomy): Eukaryota > Viridiplantae > Streptophyta > Pinopsida > Cupressales > Cupressaceae > Sequoiadendron > Sequoiadendron giganteum. The sequence goes on along the minus strand of CM021106.1, from coordinate 512,511,932 downwards.
GATAAAGGAGAGAAAGAGGGATGGGGGATATATATATCTAGAAAGAGATATCAACAAAAGAGAGGTTGACTTTTAATTGCCTTTTTTTGTCAACAATCAAAAGATGACATGTGTGCATGGGGAGCTATGACTAGTCCAACACATCATTTTCTTAAGAACTTAATAATTCACCTTTAAGACCTCTTAGATGTACCCATTACATATAGTACTAACATATTTTTTTCCTAAATGGTGAAATACATCCAATTAATAAGAAAAGGAAGTAGATATTGATGGATACAATAGATGCATGATTGTTTTAGGATGATGAGATCTAGTTCACTTAGGATTGAAAATTTTGGAATGTTATGTGAGACATCTCATGTTTCTAGTAGTTTGAGAGTAAGCACGACACATTTATAAAATTGTATTTGTTTATTAGATATTATCTTTAATAAGATGTAGGGAAGAGATTAATAGCTTCACAACTTATCAACCATTCAAAACGTATAAAATTTATATGGATTTCAAGGAAAGTGGATTGATTAAACTTTACAAGTTAAATCATCCCACTAAGTCATGGTAGGTGTTTCTATATTCCTCTTCAAATGACATGGACCTTAACAATCCATAAATCACAAGGCTAGTCAATTTAAAGAGCATCAAGCACCATCTTCAATATTGATCTCCAAGAACCCACACATTGAAAATTATATTAAGAGTATGTTGTCTCATGATTCTTTGCATATGTCCCACCTTCACATACCAAATATATGCATGCATTTAGGATAGTCCATATGTTTCACCAAGAAAGCGAGAAGAGGATTGCTTAAGGGAATTGTCAAATGGAAATAGATAACAAAAAATACACTTAAAAAATTATGTAGCCATCTCTCTCTCTAAGAAGATGATGAGATGCATGTTTAAGTTGTAGTCATCCACTTGCCATACATCTATGCTAGAGATCCCACATACCACTCAATATTTTTTTTAATAGATTAAAAGAAGCTATAAAAATGCAAATTCTTGTTGGTTTAATTAGTTGAAGGAAACTCAGTAAGTCATGACATGCAAAGATGCATGTATGAAACCCTATCCCAATCAATCAATGCAGATGTGAGGAAATATTTATGGTACATACTCTATGTATCCTTCCCTCTTCAAAATTTATATGTCGACCAAGGTCCAAACATTTATGTGTTACTAGGAGGAGAAAAAATAGCCTCTACGGGATTATAATGGTGAATATTGTCTATCTCTATTTATTTTAATGTTTTGGGTCCATTTTAAGTATAGTGTTTTAATATAATAATTAATTTATATAAGCTATATAATTTTTTTTAATATATTGCTAATATAACATAACATTATAAAATTTTATATTTAATTATATTTTCAATCATATATTTATTTTATACTAAATATCAAATAAATAATAAAAAAAGAACATATTATATTATAGAAGTAATTATATTTTATTATTATTATTTATAAATAATAAATAAATATTAATATATATAATATAATTTAATAATAATATTATTATATTTATATTTTATTATTATTAATATATAACATATAACATATAATATATATAGGATGTAGCTAATCTCCTGACAAAACACACCTAGCATAGGCATGATAACATAAAAAATGTATAAAAACATACATAAAAGCATACATAGAAACATACATAACATGATGGGAGGTGTAGTGCGGGGCCCACCAAGACTGGGGATAAAAGTGATGAAATCACTAGATGGGAGGAAACGTTATGGTGACAAAAGTGAGGATATAACGATGTCATTAGGTTGTTTTTCCCACCTTTTGCTGACCATGATGTCGTGGCTGGAGTTCGACATAAAATTGGGGGGCCCCATGGCTTACATGAGAATCTATCCCTTTCACTAAATTATGTGCACCCACGAGAATTGAAGGTCGACTGACGTGAGTAAGACCTGCGTTAAAAATTGTAATAAGAATTTATTTTTGAGAAGGTGGAAAACACTCAGTGTTGTGAGTGTTTTCAGTCTGCACGTTGAAAGCTAAAGGTTGGAGTGCATGAGGAGGAGTTGGAGGATAAAACCAACCAAATTGAGGTGAGGGGTGACTAACCAATTGGGTTACTACTTGTAAATGGTTTGAAAAAAGTATGTGGATTGCAGGTTTCATAAAACCCAAGGTTTTGTAACCTAGAATTTTATAAAATAGAATGAATGAATTGAAACTCTTTTGTTATTTAGACAGTATGAATGTGATGAAAGGCCCCTTCAAAATTTATAACAATTCTTAATTTGAGTAAAAATTTGATTTAAATTTCCTCATAATTGAAAACAAAAGTGCACAAAATAATTGTAAATTGGAAAATACAATGAGGGTTGTCAGTTATTTGAATATGCATGTTTAAATGTAAAGGGTTGTCTCATAGGAGGATTTGTAGGTGGGGGTTACATGAAACTAACCAAATTTAGCTGAGGGATGACTAACCAATTGGGTTGTTACGTGTAGAGGGTTTTACAACACTATGTGGGAACCTTGCTTGTTTCTTAACACCTAGGGTTTCACAACATGGAATTTTATAAAACAGTATGAATGTCTTGAAAACCTTTTGCTGTTTAGATAGTATGAATGTAGTGAAGGGCCCCTTCAAAATTTATAGTGAATCTTAATTAGAGTAAAAATTGCATTTAAATTTCCACATATGATTGAAAAAAAAGCACAAAATAATTATAAATTGGAAAACACAATGTGGGTTATCAGTTATCTGATTATGTATATTTAAATGTAAAGGGTTGTCTCATGAGGAGGAATTGTAGGTGGTGGATACATAAAACTAACCAAATTGAGTTGAGGGGTGACTGGCCAATTGGGTTGTTACATGTAGAGGGTTTTACAACACTATGTGGGTTGTAGGTTTCTTAACACCTAGGGTTTTGCAACATGGAATTTTACAAAAAAAGTATGAATGCCTTGAAATTTTTTTGTTGTTTAGACTTGATATGAATGTAATGAAAGGCCCATTCAAAATTTATAACCATTCTTAATTAGAGTAAAAATTGCATTTAAATTTCCTCAAAATGATTAAAAAAACAAAATAATTGCAAATTGGAAAACACAATGTGGGTTGTTAGTCATATGATTGTTCTTGTCAAGGCATCTTTATCTTTTATAAGTTGTGCAACCACAACTTTGACTTTTGATCTATCAAAATGATTTACAAGATCATTATAGGTAAATTAAACATTTCCTAATTGAGCCTCAAGGTGCTTGATATCAACCTTCAACTTCTGAAGTGCCTTAAATTCTTGCAAACACTCATTTTGTAATGTGTCCATGTGCCCTTCTTTATAAGAAACACCTTCCATTGTTGTCTTTATTTTGTCAACTTACTATTTTTCAGATTGCAGTTCTCTATCAACAACATTAATTAAACTCCTTTTCTTTTGACGATAATATATTCTTTTAATTCCTTTTCTAAGTGGTTAGTTGTAGTTTTTTTGTTGTTTTGTTTTAGTTTGAACACTTCCAACTATTGCTTTTGCATTTGAAAGTTGACCAGCTATGTGCATTTTTCTCATCCCCACTCTCTTACCTATTAACATGCCCCTAGTATTCCTTTTCATGAGCTTCTAGCTTCTTTTTCATATCTTTTAGTTTAAGCTTTGGAGCAGTTGCTCCCTCATTAGCCCTTAGGATAACACCATCCATTTCTTCGATAGATTTTTCAATGTATTCAATTTTTTTATGTAGCTTTGCAACCACTTTTTTCTCAGCTTTGAGAGTGTCTTTTTTATTAGAGAATGCAAATGTTTCTTTTTAATAAGTTTTCCTTAGGACAATGAAATCCTAACAAGTTCCTTACAAGACTTATCTATCTTTTCAGATAAGACTTTCATGTTTCCACCCAACTGATTCTCTTTTTCTATGCACTAAGATCTAATTTTTCATTTTTCTTATCATCTATTTCCAATTGTATTTGTTCCATGAAATTATTAAGTTCAAGAATCTTTGACTTCATTCGTTCAACTCCACTTATAGCATCATCTCTCACTTTCTTTTCTTTCAGAAATTCATATGCAATACAAAACCTCTTGAATTTATCCACTTCTACATTGCCATTTGCCCATTGCACATACTACACATGCTCCTTCATCAACTTCTTAAGAGTAGGAATAATCTCTTCAGTCAATACATTTTCTATCTCATTCACTTTGGTCTAATTCAGATTTTCAAGTGTTTTTAGAGAAGATTCATTTTTCATTACATACTTTCTAGTACCCATTGATAGATTTTTGCATTGCCAACTGCCCATTGTGCATACTGCACACACACCTTCCTCAACTTCTCAATAGTAAGGAAAATCTCTTCAGTCAATATACTATCTGTCTCATTCACTTTTGTTTGCTTCTTTTCAAGTATTTTTACAATAGATTCCTTTGTCATTTCATACATTCTAGTACCTCCTGCTATGATGCCTCACACTACACTATCCCATCATGTGGTGTATGTTTTAATGCATTTTTGTATGTTATGATGCCTCTGCCATGTGTTATTCTAGAGAGAAAAGCATCCAATTGTAGAAGGTGATATCCCTACAAAACCACATAGCTTACACATGATAACATATTTCCCTTTTTCAAGGATAAGACATGTTTGATTATGTTATCATGTCCAAGACATATGGTTTTTTAGGAATAATAACCCGATTTTACTATATTTTATAGGGAGATTAGCTTATTCCCATTGGACAAGGCTATTCTCCCTACAAAAATGCATTTTAGATGCATCGTAACCATCATAATGTTTAAAAATCCTAATTTGGAATGCACAAAAACCCCAAAACACCACCACTTTCGAGATTCACATTTTGGAGGTTGTTGGGGACCTCGAAAGGGAGCTCCAACTATTTAGAGGCCAAAGCAGAGCAACCACTCTCCCTACCAAAACACATGTGACAGGCGCGAGTAGCTAGCTAGTAGGTATGTATATCCACTAGAAATATATGCCATTTTTCCATCCTGCCTAGGGATTTTGAAGAATTGAAAAAATATTTGTTGCAAAAAGGAGCATTCAATGACGTTTTTCCTTGCAAAAAGGGGTTTACATTTGATATGTAGAGTTGATTATGTGCTTTTCTATGGAGGGTTTTTTAATTTTTAATTTTAATGTTTAGTCCTAAACTATCACAAATGAGGAAAATTGTCCAAATTGAGCTCATGTGTGACTAACAAATTCGGTTGTTATGTGTTCAGCTATGAACGTCCCCACATAGATACGAGGTTTTAAAACACCCTGTTGTTTGTCAATTGCATTTAATGGCATAGACGAAGCTTCAGGGTAGGCAGTTAAACTTGCACATCTTGTATATGCAGGTGTGCATTACAAATAGCAAGAACACCAATTTCTTGCCATTATTGGCAATAATGAATAAACTTGTTGACTGTGGTGAATGTTGTGTAGTATAGGTTGGGAAACATAATGTGTTTTGAAGCCTACCTTTACTTATGTTGGTAAACAATTTTTTCACTGCAAATAACAAAGACTTGTCCAACGAGCAACGATGATGTGCACCAAAAAATTGATGTTTTACATTATGAGATCAATAAATATCCTCTACATTTAGAGGGGCAACTCTCTCATATGATATAATTTTGTGTTTTTGCATAATAAAAATGGGGTATGCTTTTAATCAGAAAGCAGAAAAGACAACCTAACATCTATCCATAGCCATGAAATAGATGCGATCAAGATGTATTTAAAACTACTTATTGAATTGAAAAGTAAACTGGCAACTATCAACATCATGACTCACATATTAGACTATTAATAGTGTGTTGACTTGACTTGTTGCAATTCAAACACTTACTACAGATAAATGAACAAACTATCAAAGAATGACACATCCTCATAAGGAAGGAACATTCAAATTCTTATCAAAGCTCACAGACTCATTCATAAACATTAACATTTCATTCACAAATCACTGCACACAGATAATGAGCATCTATAGCAAATAATCAGAAATGCAAAACTTTATTATGCCTCCTCTTAATCTCTCAAACAAACCAAAAACGGAAATACATCTAATCACTATCGTTCCCCACAGGTGCTCTTGGTTGAACAGAGAAAAGATCCCCACCATGTCTACATATTACATATTTAAAGATCTTTCCCACCTTGAAAGTTTCACCGGTTAAATGATTTTGGTAACCGATTATTTTAAAGGAAACGTTAAATTTGAACATAAAAATACAATACAATTATAATTGTATGATTTAATCGCTCAAAGAATCGGTTTCTTGCTCCTCATGTGGTAGAATTTTGTAGGCTTAATGTTCATTCTAACTGTTAACTGATTTCTAAAAATCGATTAAAATAAACCTTTATGTTATTTCTTTTGCTTGCACTTATCCTTGTGTTTGAAAAACACATTTCAGAGATTAATGATGGTTTCTAAACCATCTAAAGATGTCGACAACAACATGCCTTTTATTGGTGGCATATACAATGTGCCCATCACTTGTGAAGGAGATAGCAATATGTCACAGGGAACTCGTGCCTTGTCTATATTTCTACACTTTGTATCGTGCCACCAAGGATTTCAAAGATTTTTGAGATTGCACTTCTTCGAGGCATGTTTTACTTTCCCTGCCCATAGTAGTTCATGGCCTTTATAACATGTTAACCCTTTCTTTATCTTAGAAGGATAGCCTTAATAGCTTGTAAAGCATTCACGGTAAGGGAAAACCCTAATATTTAATACTTCATACACGTCACCCACCTGATCGGCTTCGTATGCTCATGCTTTGATTGATGTCCCTTTATTATTACTGGATATCTTGGCACCATGTGCATTGATGCGGATATATTGCCTTACAGAAATAGGATTGATGCTACGCGCTTTATTGCAATCCCTTCTATCCATATGAGTATCGTTCTTTCATGATCTCCCTAAAATGCTACTGTACGGAATCCTTCAAAGGCTATGCCCCTATGTATATCGATGTATGCTCAATGCATGAATAGTTTATGTTGATTCCTTCTTAGCCTATCGATTGACCATTAATCTTTTAAGCATTTAAAAGCTTCATTTCACCGTATGTTCAAGCTTTACTCAATAAAAACTTCACTGGCTGAGATCTGTGATACAATAACTATTTGCTCTCCTTCAAAATGTGGCAAGTATCGAGCCTTAGCAGCTAAGAGTCTTAACCCCATAGACTCCTTACATTCGGTTCAGCTTCTGGCATTTTTCTTTAAGCTATTGTGCTAAGCCCAGCCGGGTGATATATATATATTACTCACCAGATAATAAGCGACAAACTTCTCCTCATACATATTTTGACTGAGCCTTTTGAAGATATATGTTATTGTAACATCTTCAACCTTAGGTAGCATTGCAGACTTCTTTGTTGTCAAATTATATGCAACACGGAGACCATCAATGCTATCAATCTAATTGACTACTCTCATGCATGGTTATCACGGGGAGGAATATAAGTTGTTGTGGCTTTAGAAACCAGCTTGAAAAGGAGGGCGGCTTGAAATATTTAGTCTATATTAAAAGATGATCCATAGACTAAGATGCCATTTTTATAGGGAAAAATTTAAAATTTTCAATGCTCAAATTTGGGGGTAACAACTTATACCTAAGATTTGTCATGAAATGTAGATATACAAACTATTTTATCAAATAACACATTTCTCATTAAAGGCAGACTCTATTAACTATCAATACATAGTGTATTTCATAGTATGCACTTCATAGTGTAGGGAGAGCATGACATAAGAGTTTGTATAGTTGACAACACATTGTGTTTCTAAAGCTCCAAAATGGGCAACAAGGAATACTCATATTTGTAAAGAGGCTTCTACATTGCAAAACAAATTGTGTTTACAAAAAAATTGCATTGTATTTAGAGAACAATAATTCTATTACAAAATTTGGGAAGCCTAATGGCCATTTGTGTGTTATTATGGCATCGCCTTGGTAGATTGTATGGTATATTATATTGAGTAAATTTAATTACAATAACAATGTTCCTTTTATAATAACAATGTTTTGTTGTAGGGTGCTGGTCCACTTTTTTGGCCCTGTTGTTTTGTGGTGGTAGTTCTATTGGCCGGATGACCTGTTCTTTGTTCTCTATTCGGGTTCAAGGGCCCTTTCCCCTTCTTTTGTTATAAAAAACAATGTTCCTTAATCACAACCTTATGAAACCAAACTATGCAAAGATTCTTCACAACTGAACAAAGGTACATAATCTAAATGAAGAAATACTCTAATGTAAAATGATAAATATTATGTTCTTTTTCAAATATACCTGATCTAATTACCAAGGATCCAAAGGTTCTTGTTCTATTTTGGGAGATAAATCATACTGATGTAGTGTTGGAGAAATCATCCTAAAATTAACACAAATCAATTATGAGGAGGATAATTAAAATTGTGTAGTATCATCATTCATTGTTGTTTTAAGCATTTCCCATGTAACACTCACACTTCATTGAGAAAACATCCTTCACGTAAAATTTTGGGATATAATAGGCACACAATAATGTAACATTTATTTTATTTAAATTAAACTACAAATTGTTTGCATTCCCTAGAGTAAGCATCTCATCTATAAATAAATCAAAACTTTTAAATGCAAAATAAATTTTGGAAATGTAATTGTCCAATACACTTGCAATTTAAGCTATGATACGTAGAATCACTTGTATTTAGTGCAAAAGCTTTACATCTCTTGAAGCGTCCTTCAAAATCCACCTGCCCTTGTTTTATTCAATTTTGTTTCCTCACCTATATCAACCACTTGGAAGGAAGACAAGTGTTAGTGATAGATTAAATTGGAAAATTAAAGCATTTGGTGCTACAAAGAATTCATTTTATTATAAATTTCACCAATATTGGATTATATATTGTGTTGATTGCAACATGCCAGCTTGTACAAACAATAATAAAACATATTAAACTGTACAATGGGAATTTAATTTCCAATTTAACCTTTCGCTAACACTAATAATATATATCAACAATTATATCTATCATTTTTCCATTCTGTTGGAACTATGAAGCACTAAACATTCATTCACGTATATGAAAAACTCATCTCTCTTGGCATATGAAATAGGCCATAACTTGCAATAATTAATAATGACATAGAAGACAGACAATAAAGATACCACATACCATTGTCAAACTTCTATTTATATCATATTATATAGACAACTAAAAAAATATAGATTATTGCAAGATACATTGGTTGCAAATCATAGTATGCATCAATTATGCAAGAATAAAGGTTAAGAAGTCAATGAAAACCTTGGTGATCACCTTGATTGGTCCCAAAAATAGCAGCTAATCTCTTGAAAAAATGCACCAAGCATAGGAATGATACCATAAAATATGCATAAACACATACATAGAAACACACATAACATGATGGGACAACGTAGTGTGGGGCTCGCCAAGATGGGGGTAAAAGTGATGAAACTAGTATATGGGAGAAAACATTATGGCGATGGAAGCAAGGAGATAATGACACTATCAGATTATGTTTCCCACGTTGTGGGCAGGAGTTTCACCATAAAACTCGGTGACCTGGTGGCTTGCACGAGAAGCTATCCCTTTCTCTAGATTTTATGCACCCATAGGCATTGCAAGCTAACATGAGTAAGACATGGATTGTAAATTGTAATAAGTATTGTTTTTTGAGAACATGCGTTTAAATTATATGATAATAAACAAAATAATTGCAGGTTAAAAACAATCTATGTTATGAGTTATTTCATTCTACTTGCTTGAACCTAAAGGGTGAAGAGTACGAGGAGGGGTTGCAGGTGGGGGATACATAAAACTAACCAAATTGAGCTAAGGGTGATCCCACATAAGTGGGTTACAATTGCATTCATGAAGAAAAAATGCTTGGACACTCAAAAAAAAAATTGGGTTTTAAGGGGTTTGCTTGAAGGGGGGTGTTTGAGTAAACCTAACAAAGGGTTTGCTTGAACACCCCCTTCGAGTGAACCCATTTTTTGAATGCATGTTCGAGTGAACCTAGTTATGTCGGATTTTCTTAATGAAATAAAGGGGAGAACAACAAAAAATGGGGGTTTGCTCTAGCAAACCCCCCTTCACTTGAAGGGGTCCAAGGGGTTCACTAAAAGGGGGTTCACTCAAACCCCCCTTTGTCCCCTTCTCCCCCTTCATGTACAATTTTATATAAAAAATTTCCTTTCAAAGTTTGGGTTGAAGATGAAAATGGAATCAACTTCATAGACCCAACTGCAAGATTATAAGTTATTACACCCCATTTCATTGATACTAAGTTACTTTAACCTTCATAAGTAAATATGATGATAAGTTTTAATCATGATTTTAATATGTTTGATAAATGAATGAAATATTGAAAAAGGTATTAAGACGTTATTTCTTATAAAGGAGTAATTATGTTTACATATTAATGAAATGCAATGAAAGAATGTGTATTGAAATAATATTCTAATGCTTTATCGATACAAATGTTTTATGATGCAAGTGGATTTCATATGAATGGCTAACTACTGTTAATATGTGCTAAGTTGAATGCAGGAATAGGCTCAAGCCTCTAGGAGAGAGAGGAAGTATCACTCAGGAAAGGGGCTTGGTTTGGTAACCCTTAATAAGACCTAATTGAGCTTTCACACACTCACTTCTAGTTTAGTTTAGTTGAGTCAAGACAATCAGGATTTGGTAAGTAAACCCTTAGTCAAAGTCTTGGATAAATTAGGAGGATTGTGTGGTCGTCTCTTTGGGTTGATAGGAAAATAAGGTTATTGTTTATGATCTCCTTGAGATAGTTTTGTCCATTTGAGTTAAAAATATTTAATGTCTTTTTTGGTGAATTGTGATAATTGAATAATTATGATTGAATACCTATATGTGTGTGGGTACATATATGGGTATAAATTATACGTGTATATATGTATTTTCGATAACGCACACATGATAATGTGTGAGTAATTGATTGTCATATGTATATGTATATAATTTTATATATATAAATTTTGATACATATATGGGTCAACATATTGAAAGGTGATATAACATGTATTTATATGTATAAATATACATTAATGGAAATGCATATATATATATATATATGTACGTACACATAATATATGTTAGAGTTATAGGTTAATTACTTAATTAATTTAATCATGTTGATTAATTAATTAAGTCACCTTTACTTTATTTTTCACTTAAGCTAAACTTAGGCACATTAATAATTAATTACTCACCTTTAGGGTTTGATCTTCTTTCATAAGGATTGATCTTATTGTAATTATTTACTTCTTGTTTTATGAATTTTTGCTTCATGGATTATAGAGCACCATTGTTGTGTTTCATTATCTCTTCTATGTGACAGGCTATTTGCTTGCAGGTGTTCACTGGGTTCTGTGAGGTTGTATTTCTCAACTTCAACATGGTATTAGAACTTCAGATCTATCACTTCCTATTCATTGTTTGAGGGATCCTGTCGTGAGAGTGACATTTTTGTGCATTTTGAGTCAATTTAGACCTCACCATTGTGTCTAGAATGCTTGGATCAATCAATATTGACCTTTGTTTCGTCAAAATTGGCTTCACGAAGTCAGATCTACGAGGATTTGAAGATATGATATTTTTTGTCAGATCTGGAGGTGGGCAAAAAATTTGGGCACTTTTAGTCAAAACGGACACCACCATTGTGTCTGAGATAGCCAAAAACCCATAAATCACCTATCCAATAGTTGAAATCCATGTTGTGCATGTTTTGCGAGGCTAATTTTTTTATCCATATGGATCTATATATCATTAATTGCAGGGTCTGGTAATATTTTCGAGCTCTGCGGAAAAAAAACTAGGCAGGTTGTTTTGTTTGAGCAGATTTTTTAGTAAAAAAAATCTACTTTTTTGAGTTTTTAGGGTGTGCAACCCCTGCACCACCCCGACGCCACCACTAGCAGTGCTGCATAAGAGGTGCAACCTGCTAGTAGCCCAGGTGCTGCTCAAACGATGCCTTGCCCCACCAACGGCTCTTCAGCGGTAGCCACTGGCTTTCATCGCCCTCACATTGCCTCCGCTCCACCAACCGCCTACCAGCCACTCCGCTCAACCCAGGCGCTAGCATCTGATCCGTTGGGTGTCTAGGGGCTTTTTTTTTTAGCCCCTACCTTCTTCTCAAGCCTTAATAGGGTAATTTTCATTTTTTCGCCATAAATTGAGCAAACAATATCCATTTTTCAAAAATGAGATATCGCTGAAAAGCTGCTTCTGAGCACGACATAGTGGTAGGGGTTTCATCAATAGATTTTTCCATTTTGCTACCGTTATTTCCAGTAAAAGTCCAAACATGCCTTTTGCACTTCTGGGGGCGTAACTTTTGCATATAGACTCCAATTTTTGCAAACGAATAGGCGTCGAAAAGCTGCTCGAATTCTCTTTTTAGATCTGCAATTTATTTCATCAAAAAGTTTACCAAGTACATAGATATTTTTCTGAAGTGATTTTTGCATTTTCAAGCTTTCCCACTTTCAAATTTGTACTGGGGTTTGGTTTTTTGTCTTGGGGGGGTGTTTTTTTCTTTTTTTTCTTGTATATGCACATCAAAAACCAAAAAACTCTTCCATTGAACACATTTCAAAACTCAAACATCATGACAAACACCTCTTGAGTTTAATGTCTTTCCCCACACAATTATCACACCTAGAAGGCATGAATGAGTAGATTTCTCATGTCAAAGGGGTTATGGTCCTATTTGGATAAAAATCAACCTCCTTTGACATGTCCATTTGAGGTTCTACATCACAGAAATAGGATGGATGAGGCTATGGGTTTGCTATCATTACATGTTTCAAATAGTCTTCCTTTTCACCTGGAGGGTTGCACAACTCCTCGGGCTATGTGGACTAAGTTTCATGATCTTTTTGGCACCATTAATCATTTCAGGGCACTTCAGGTAGAATTGAACACCTTGGTACCTGATTCTTTTCCATCTATTGAGGATTTCTTGATGAAATTCAAATCACTCAGATCATTGTTACAGGGTTGTGGTAAGAACAAAACAAACACCAAGTGTATATTCCTGATTCTATCTAAGCTTTGAGGTTTATTTCAAATATTATCTTCTACATTCTACTCCACAATGGATACTTTGGGTCCATGATTTACAACATGCCTACCATTGAGGTATTCTGCAATTGGTTGACATGTGAGCAAGTGAAGCTAACATAGTTGGATGCTCTTCCAAGATCAAAGAACCAATAATTGGTAGCTCAAACATCTCAAGGGAAGCAGAAGCAGAAACAAAGGACGAAGACATATTCAATAGGAAATGAGAGTTCCTCCAAGCCACCACCAAAGTCTAATTCCAAACCACAATCCAACCCTAAACAGGGTAAATCTTCTAAGTCTGGCGAGCCTTCCTCCAAGACTAAGAAGAAAATAGGTGGTCCTTGCAATTTTTGTGGCAAGGAAGGTCATCCAGTTTCCAGGTGTTGGAAGTGATTAGAGGCTTTAGAGGAGGCCATGTAGCAGCAGAATATCACCTCACCTTAGTCACCTTCCCCAGACACAGTGAAAGGTCATGCTCTTTCTGCACGAGCATTACCTTCAAGATCCACTTGGATCTTAGATTCTGGTGCTTCTCACCATATGACACACACTCTGGAGTTTGTCACCACACTTGCCCATTGTGGCACTTTATAACTTGTTGTTGGTGACTCTACACAACTTACAGTTATGGGTTCAAGTTTTGTTTCATTGGATGGTGGTTATCTTTAGGATGCACTTGTTGTTCTTGCCATTTAGAAAAACCTCCTTTTCATTTATCAGATTTTCCATTTAGGCACTGGTAAGATAGCTGAGTTCTCACCATATGATGTGGTTATTTGAGACCTACATGATCCTAATTTTTTTGTGGCTATTGGGAGTGTTGATTCTGCATCCCGCTTATATAGATTTGATGGCTTTGAGAGAACAGATGGTTTAGGTTCATCTCTTATAGCACATGCAGACACAGTGAGTAGGCTTTGGCATGAGCATTTTGGCCATATCAATTATAGATATATACAACAAATGAGTACACATGCACTTATGAATGGGCTCCCACAAATTTCCTGTACTAATGGTGTTTGTCTCGAGGTTTTGTACTTGGAAAACATCTTCGAGATTCTTTTCCTATGGGTAGAGCCACACATGTTAAGGCACCCTTGGAGTTGGTACATAGTGACCTTACATGTCCTTTTTCAACTTACTCATTTTTAGGGGCCAAATATGTGCTCACATTTATTGATGACTTCTCTAGACGTACATGGGTGTACTTTCTTAAGTACAAGTTTAATGTCTTTGATTCTTTCAGGATCTTTAAGACATTTGTAGAGAAACAGTTTGGTCTTTCTATCGAGAGGATACACACAAATAATGGGGGGAGTTTGTTAATCAAGCTTTCAAGGACTTTTGCACTGAGCATGGTTTGCAACATCAGTTTACAATACTTACACCCCTCAACAGAATGGTGTTGTTGAGAGAAAGTACATGACTTTATAGGAGATGGCCAATTGTATGATACAATCACGGTATATGGATTCTTCATTTTGGGTTGAGGCAATCAATTTTTCCAATTATATTCAGAATCAGATGCCTCATAAGGCATTACAACACATGACTCCTGAGGAGGCTTGGACCCATGTCAAGCCTGATGTTTCTACATTCTGAGTTTTTGGTAGTGAGGCTTGGGCATTTATTCATGATTCTCAATGGAAAGCCATGGAGAGGAAAGTCGACCACTCATATTTTTTGGCTAGTGTGAGGATGTTAAGGTGTATAGGTTTTTTGATCCTGATTCCAAAGAGGTCTTGTTTCAGCGAGATGTCCAGTTTGATGAGTGCTTTCCTCTGATGGATTCTTCATCACTAGCTTCTTCCTTACTACCTAATCCTCCCTCTTCATCTCTTGAGCATTGTTTATCTCTTGAGGATGATGTAGATGATGATCCACCATCCCCACCACCACCAGATACACAAAATTTTCCCAAGTGGGCCCGCTTTATTGTAGAGGTAGTTGGATCTTTGGCAAGTGATCCTTCAAATTCTCGTCATACACGTGCATAGACATCAGGTGCTAGTCTTTTGAGTCATTCCATTTCGGATGATCCTCAGAGGTTTTCAGAGGTGACATGTCACCTGAGTGGGATAGGGCTATGGAGGAGGAGTATTCTTCTTTGATGAAGAATAATACTTGGGATCTTTATCATCTTCCTAAGGGAAGAAAGTTGGTTCGATGCAAGTGGGTGTACCGTACCAAGTTTGTTGAGATGGTTCGATAGATAAGTACAAATCACATCTTGTTGTGAAGGAGTTTTCTCATGTTGAGGGTATTGATTACTCTAAGACCTTTGCTCCTGTTGCCAAGATGACTTCCATTCACTTTGTACTATCACTATTAGCTTCAGAGGGATAGATAGTTTTTCAGATGGATGTGAAGAGTGTCTTCTTGCATGGGGACCTACATGAGGAGATCTATATGGAGCAGCCTCAGGGTTTTATGCAGGACACTTCTTTGGTTCTTAGACTTCAACGTTCATTGTATGGTCTCAAACAAGCCCCTCGGGCTTGCTATGAGAAGATGGACTCTTTTTTTCTTTCCTCTCACTTCACATGCTGTCATTTTGATCCCACAATGTACATTCAATGTCGGAAGGGTGATCTTTTGATCCTTGTCCTATATTTTGATGATCTCATTCTTATCGATAGCTCATCCTCTATGATTTAGAGTGTTCAGAGAGCTTTGATGGAGTAGTTTGAGATGACAGATCTCGGTCTTCTACACTATTTTCTTGGTCTATAGGTTATTCAGCCTTCGAATGGGATTTCCATGTATCAACAAAAGTATGCTCTTGATATGCTCCAAATATTTGGCATTCTTGATTGCAAGCCTACCCCCACACCATTTTAGTTAGGTGTTGTTATTTCTTCCACTTTCTCTACTCCTTCAGTAGACTCTATATTATACAGACAAGTGGTTGGCAGTTTGTTGTACCTGAAACATTCGAGTCCTGATCTTTCCTTTGTAGTTGGTCTTGTCTCTAGGTTCTCCATTGATCTGCATGAGAGCCATTGGCAAGCTGCCAAATGTATCTTGAGGTACATTCAAGGCACCACACAGTATGACATTCACTACACATCAGGAGCCCCTCATATTGTAGGCTTCACTAACTCAGATTGGGCTAGTGATGTTAATGATCAGAAGTCCACTTTCGACTTTTTTTTTTCCTTAGTTTTGGTCCTATCACATGGTCTTGAAAGAATCAATTTGATATTACATTGTCATCTACAGAGGTTGAGTACCGAGTAGCGGTGTTAGCTAGTCGAGATTTTTTGGCTTCAATAGTTGATGACAGAGTTTGGTTTTCCTCCTAATAGTCCCACTATTATTTGGTGTGACAAACAGAGTGCTATACACATTTGCTGCAATCCAGTGGAGCATCAACGGATGAAGCACATTAAGATCCACATGCACTTCATCAGGCAGTTGATTCAGGATGGTTTTCTCATCTTGGAGTACATTCCTACTGAGGTGCAGGTTACATACATCTTCAAGAAACCTTTGGCATCGCCACGCTATCTTTAGTTGCAATTGATGCTTGGGGTGAAGGAAGTTGTCCTTGGGGGTCTTTGTGAGGCCTTCCTTCCTTCATGTTTTTTTTTCGCATGCTTTCATCTCTTCTGGAGAGGATTTTTTTCCCATTGGGTTTTCTCCTTTTCTCCACTTTACAGAGATTTGGTTGTATTTGGGCACCTCATCAAGCCTTGTTATCGGGACCCATCTTTTCTTTCATGCATTTCTCCTTAGTTTTTTAGCTTCTCCCTAAGCTCATCTTAAAGGGGGGGTGTTAGAGTAATAGGTTAATTACTTAATTAACTTAATCATGTTGATTAATTAATTAAGTCACCCTTACTTTATTTCTCACTTAAGCTAAACTTAGGCACATTAATAATTAATTATTAATTACTCACCTTTAGGGTTTTGATCTCTTTTCATAAGGATTGATCTTATTATAATTATTTACTTCTTGTTTTATGAATTTTTGCTTCACGGCTTGCAGAGCACCATTGTTGTGTTTCATTATCTCTTCTACGTGACATGTTATTTGCTTTCAGGTGTTCACTAGGTTCTGTGAGATTGTATGTATCAACTTCAAAAATATATGCCAATACATAAATGATTATATATACATGTCTAAAATATATAGACAAATATGTATATAGTGGTTAATGTATTTGAATATAGACCAATAGTTTTAATATGCATATATATAAATGTTAATATATATATACATTATAGTGATAAGCATTTATAATATATGTAGTGCTTATATTTGGAAGAATGTAAAATAAGATTGAATGCATGAAGTATAGTGCTGCCATGTGGAATGGCTAAATATGAGGTTGCACATATAAAGTGAAAAATAGTGTAGAAACCAATGCATAGGCTATGAAAGTCAGCACATATATAATACATAATAAAAGTCTGAATTATAATGGCATTTACCAACCAAATGTTGTGTATAGTATTGTTTTTTTTACAAAGAAAATGTCATATATTAAGGTTGCTTACTGTGGTGGAAAACCAACACATGATATAATAGAATAAAACACTTATGTTTGAACAACACATAAACATAGGAAATGTTTAAAGTAATTAAAATGTTGAGTAAAGGAAAACATATGCAGTGCTAGAGTAAAGTGCATGATATCAGATGCAAGCAAATGTGGGATATAATTTGCAAAGACTAAGTCAGAAATACAAAGGCAGATAAATACTCAAGTATATGAAACTTTGACCTAGTCATTGTTGTGTGGTCTTACAACACACCCCGAGATTGTAAGACTTGGGGACCCAAGTGAAAACTAATGCTTATGGCAGGTGCTAGCTAGTCGAAAAGGATCATTGAAAGTTCAAGTTAAAAGAATTTTTTTGGAGTAATTTGTGATTCAAGTGTATCGGGTATCGAAAGGCTAGAAATGTTAAAATGTTAATGCAAGGTTTTTGGTGAAGTGTTTCGGTCTGGGAGTGAAGGTTTGGGAAAGTGTGGAGGTTCTAGTAGAATCTAAGATCCAGGAAAAAATTATTTTGGTAAAAGTTGAAGTGTCAGGTACTGGGTATCGGGTAACGGTGTTAAATTTAAAGTTAAATGTTTATGTTTGCCTCGGGGGGGGAAAAGGTCCAGTAACCCACCTAAAAATATAATTGCATGAGAATTTATTTTAAAGCATGATATTTATGATTTGTTTGAAATGATGATTTATTAAAGATGCTTTTATTTTCATGAGATTTTTATGAATATTTTTAAAAAGGGATTAATATGTTGAATTTGTTCTTGTAGGAGGAACAAATTATGATGCAATATTCAGGTATGGATGGTTAGGAAAACTTAGGTTGCAAGAAAATATGATGGTGTTACTAGGTTTGGTAGTACGCTCTGAAAGCTCATGTGGGAACAAAGTTCATTATGAAGAAGCACCAAATACCACAAAAATGGGAATCTTGGTATTACACATGTGAAAGGAGTGTGCTCAACTCTAGGGTGATTCACTTCTGAGAATGTTTCATCTGAGTCCGAACTTGAATGTAAGAACAAAAGGTTCACTTGATCATTTTGAATGTATGGGAAGTTCCTACATTCCATTTGACAAATTTTTTTGGTTCCTAGATAAAACCTTGATTATATAAAGTTGAAGATCCTAAAAGAGTTTTAATGTGTTGAGGAAGGTTGACATCCGTTGAACTTGTCAATGATTCTCCTACCAGTTTTCATATTCCACGTGCCTTGTCATGACTCATCCCTAGAGATGTTTCATTTTAAGTTCAAAATTTGTGGATGTCGGAGAACCAAAAATTCTTTAAGTTTTGTTCTTTTTCTTGTTTTTTGTTCCATTCTAGATTAAAAACTTGTATGCACATAGAAGCTAATCAATATCAGATCCAATTTAAAAGATATCTCCTGATATAAAATCTTACATAGCTAATTGTTTGTTCTTGGTTGGCAAGACTGTGTGCTACGCCATTTAAGGGTACATACAGAGAATATTCGGTCCCAAATAATCCCCCTCTCTTTAAAATATTGCATCATTTTATGCTTAGGTGTGAAGCAATTTGGTGACGTATGGAATGGTTTTCTCTGGTTTGGTTAATTCTTGAGGAATGCATGGATAATACTTGGGAGAAACTTTAATTTTCCAATACTTTTGATGCTTTATTTTAGAATAGATGTTTAAATTTCAAAAAATGTTCAAAAAAGAGATAAATGAATGAAAATTTTATTGCAAATCTTCTGATTCCATGATATTGTTGAATGCTTAAAGCTAAATCTACTTAAGTGAAAGCAAGTTATTTGAAGTTCATGAAATGTTATTGCAAATTTATCAATTTCATGAAGTTGTTAAATGACCGGACCGAAATTATCTTTTATCTATCTGTATGATTCCTTTGAGAATCAGAAAGACCATTTACCCCTCGTGATTAACAATATTATTACAATGAACTTTGATGTGAACCTAGTATGGTCAAGACCTGACATAAACAAGACTTGGGATTAAGATGAGTAAGTCTAAGATTTATGTTGTCTTGGTTCAATCTTTCAAGTAAAGATAGGTTCCTGTGGTCTATCTGTGAGGATTTATCTACACTATTGGTGTGTGACTAACATCATGATCAACAAGAACTGGTGTTAGAAAGAGAGCCATTCTCTGACTTTATCTAGAATTGGTATCGTCATCCCAATTCTAGGTTGGAAAGTTGCTTGCAAGATGAAAGTCTAAGCAAGCTGGTAATGGAAAGTAAAATAAACATTGATAAGCTCTAGAAAATCCTTAATCATAGGCTTTACCCTTTGAGTTTTTTCACCTTTGGTAGGGTCATCGAGTGTATAATTCATGGTACAACTGATCATGGTGAACTTGATTGTGAATTTTTTCTGACTAGGGTACGTTTGACCACTTATAATATGATTCTGTTAACAAAGGTGTCTTTAACTACCAAAAGAAAGGAACCACTATTAGAAAGAGATTTGAATTATGAGAAAGTGTCCAACCCTAGTGAAATTGGAAATATTGGAAAATTAACTATTAAATCAAATCGATTTACTAACTGTAATTGTCATGAGGAAAGTCTAAAAAAATTGTAGGAAAAAAAGAAAGGACACCAAGACTTGGAAACAACAAGCCAAAAGCGTGACAATTCATCAGTCTTCTCACACACAAAAGATGACAATGACAAGAAAAATGGGGAAAAATGAGCAAGAGATGCATATTTTTCACTCCTAAGTGAAAATTCACAATTTAAAAGGGAAGAAATTCTTGATTTCATGCATAATACAGAGTATCGAGTTTTTGTTTTCTCTCCTTTTTACGATAATGTAAATTGTGTTACTGTTTGGTCTAATGAAGTGAATAGTGTTACTAAGAGTGAAGATAGGGCCAAGGACTTGAAAGATATTGGAGAGAAAGAGAATCAAGAAATGAGTGCACTCATTCATGGAACATAACAAAGCGAAAAGGAAAACCATGAACCAAAACTAGAAGAAGGTATAGTATGGAGAAATCAAAAAAGGTGTGTGCAATCAACCTTTAATGAAATCATTTTCATATATATGAACCAATTTATTGGTAAGTATGCCTTTGAATTTACATTTGTTGAACCTAGAAAAGTTAAGATAACTCATTGTTACAATAGGATATTTGAAATGTACTCAAGAGAATTTAAAGATAAGCTTGTTGTAATTCGTACGAAAAACACCATGAAGATAGTAATAGAAATTAAGGTAAATTTCTTAGTTAGGGTTAATCGTTTGCTTAGGGTAAATTTTTAGTTAGTTAGGTTAGTTTGTTTTTGTAGGGTTTGTTTTTTGCTTTCTAGTTTGTTCTCGACACTAACAAATTTTGCTTAATTTAAAACACATATGAGAGTGAATTGAAATATTCTCAAAACATTGCATTGTGAATTCAAAAAATAAAGCCATGCAAATTAAATACATGCTTAATGTACAAAAAGAAAAAAATTCATATATATATATATATATGTGTGTGTGTGTGTGTGTGTGTGTATACTTTGTATATACATGTGGAAATACAAAATTTTTTGCTCTAAAAAGTGAAAAAAGGAAAAAGAGGAGTTAATCTAGTAGGAAGAAGGTTGGGTAATCAGTCAATCTGGGATGCTTCATCCATAAGGGTAGTATATCCCAAGTAAGCGTTGTCCCTGTGAGTGTCAAAGTCAGGGATATGAAGATTAGCTAGAAAAAGCTAGACAAGAACTAATTCCTCTCATTATAGAAGCAGAGGAATATCATCAATAGAGGGAATTCCAATGAGTCGGTGTGCAACGGAAAGGACATAGTCCAAATTCCCTAGAAAATCAAGCTACACTATCATATTTGTAGCTTCATGAACTTCAACAACAGAAATCTTGAGGTCCAAGAGCGAGGCTACAAACTGCGAAGACAAGTATGAATTCAACCGATAATACACTCTGGACCCCACAAAATTTTCCCCAAGGATTAGGCACAAATTTGATTTGGTAGTCGGAGTCTTGAGAAAGAAAACATTATTCAACCTCTGGGTAGTAGTGTGACCCAAAAATCCATTTTGGTGGTGAATGCAAGTCAGGGAAATGGGAGTATCCATGGCCTAGAAGCAAGAAAATACAAGCAAAGCGAAAAATAAAAATGATTGAAGAAAGCAAAATATGTGAAAATTTTGAAGGAGAAACACAAAATTTATAGAAATTCATGAGAAATCTGTGGTACATAGTTGCCTGGATCAAAGTCTTAGAAAATGCAAGTTGAGGTGGCAACAAGAAAATTTTCTCGAGAGCCTAATGCTAAATCAAATAAATTCTTACATAATGGGTGGTCATTGCTTCGAAGTTTGCTAGTACGAAGATCACGAATCAAGAAAATTGAAGATTTCAAAATTTAATGGTGGTCATTTTATTATATTTTATCAGGCCATATTAATCATGAGTGTGTCCATGTGTGCATTGCAGAAAGGAAAACTAAGCCGGTAAGGTGGAACACGTCAGCATCTGGAAATTAAAGGGAAATAATACATGCGTGTTAAGGCATGCAAATTAAATGCAGAGTATTATGGCCATATTTAAGTGTAATTTTGACAACTCTGATGCATTAATGTTAGTGCAGTTTCGTCAAATTGGAATTTCTAGCTAAGTATTTTAGTGGTTGCCATAAAAATAAAAAATGAAATGGAAGGGTGGTAACTGGTATTTGTAAATTTAGAATTAATCTGGTGATGAGATTACTTGTTGCTAAATTTTAACTTATGCATATTTTTTTTGACAAATAGTGAATTGAAGTTAGCTGGAATCTAGCATAAGGATGGTAAAATTTAGCTGGAAAGACGCACCTACAGGGAATAATTAAATGAGTTTTTGGGAATTGGTGAATCAATGAAGGGATTTGTGTTGAATGAAAAATCAAAAGGTAACCTTCACTACCACTATAATTCCCAACCTAATAGCAAGCTTCATTGCCTGAAAGTTGAAGCAAATGAGCTTACAAAGAAATATCAAAAGGAAAAAAAGAAAAGTTAAATCAAAAGAAATATCAAAAGAGAAAATTCAACTCTTTAGTCTATCCAAATATCTCTACCGAGGCTATGGACGCTTGAATGGTAGTAGAGCTATGTTTGCGGGAATTACAAATATAACCTTGCCGAGACTATGGATGTTTGACTGGCAGTAAGGCTCTATCCAAGGTTGGCTTGGAAGGATTACCAAATTATGTAGTTCAATGTCAATGAACTAATTTTTCACCAAGTTCTGGAAACTGGAATTAATCAAAGCACACACTGATACTTTTCAAATAAATTTTATTGTTTTTATACCAAAATTCATTTAAAGGTAAGGAGTTATTGTTGGAAAATATGTATAAGTTATAATTTATAGTGGGTGATTTGATCCCGAGTTTCTTTTAAATTTGGTTTTATTGGTTGCAAGTTGTTGTGTGGTCTCACAACATGCCCCAAGACTATAAGACTTGGGGACCCAAGTGAAAACTAACGCTTATGGCAGGTGTTGGCTAGCCGGAAAGGATCATCAGAAGTTAAAGTTAAAAGGAAAATTTTGGAGTAATTTGTGATTCGAGTGTACCAAGTATTGGGTACCGGGTATCGAAAGGCTAGAAATGTTAAAATATTAATGCAAGGTTTTTGGTGCAGTGTTTTGATCCAGGAGTGAAGGTTTGGGAAAGTGTGGAGGTTCTGGTAGAATATGAGATTCGGGAAAATTTTATTTTGGTAAAAGTTCAAGTGTCGAGTACTGAGTAACAGTGTTAAATTTAAAGTTAAATGTTTATTTTTTCCTGGGGGGCCAAAAGGTCTGGTAACCCACCTAAAAAGATAATTATGTGAGAATGTATTTTAAAGCGTGATATTTATAATTTGTTTAAAATGATTATTTATTAAAGATTATTTTGTTTTCATGAGAGTTTTATGAATGTTTTTAAAAAGGGATGAATATGTGGAATTTATGCTTGTAGGAGGAAAAAATTGTGATGCAATATTTAGGTATGGACGGTTAGGAAAACTTGGGTTGCAAGCATATCCGATGGTGTTACCAAGTTCGGTAGTATGATTTGAAAGCTCATGTGAGAACAAATTTTGTTGCAAAGAAGCACCGAATACCAAGAAACCAAGAATCTTGGTATTACACATGTGACGAAGGAGTGTGCTCAGCCCTGGGGTGATTCACTTCTGGGAATGTTTTGTCCAAGTCTAAACGTGAATGTAGGAATAAAAGGTTCACTTGATCATTTTGAATGTATGGGAAGTTCCTACATTTCATTTGGCGGATTTGTTTGGTTCCAAGATAAAACCTTGATTATATAAAGATGAAGATCCCGAAAGAGTTTTAACATGTTGAGGAAGGTTGGCATCCGTTGAACTCATCAGCAATTCTCTTGCTAGTTATCATATTCCACATGTCTTGTCGTGATTTATCCCTTGGATTCTCTCTCATATGTTGATTGAATTTCCCAAGTATCTTGTTCTTATAAAAGGCCAGGAGATGTTTCATTTTAAGTTAAGTTCAGAATTTGTGGATGTTAGAGAACCAAAACTTCTTTAAGTTTTGTTCTTTTTCCCATTTTCCGTTCCATTCCAGATTAAAAACTTGTATGCACATAGAAGCTAATCAATATCAGACCCAATTTAAAAGCTATCTCCTAATATGAAATATTACATAGTTGATTGTTTGTTCTTGTTGGACAAGACTATGTGTTGAACTATTTAAGGATCCATACAAACCCTATCCAGTGCCAGATAATCCCCCTCTCTTTAAAACATCACATCATTCTATGCTTAGCTGTGAAGTAATCCAGTGATGTATGGAATGGTTTTCTCTAGTTTGGTTAATTCTTGAGGCATGTGTGGATAATATCCGGGAGAAACTTTACTTTTTTAGTACTTTTGGTGCTTTATTTTAGAATAGATATTTAAATTTCAGAAAATGTTCAAAAAATAGATAAATGAATGAAAATTTTATTGCAAATATTTTGATTCCATGATATTGTTGAATTCTTAAAGCTAAATCTACTTAAGTGAAAAAAAGTTATTTGAAGTTCATGAAATGTTATTGCAAATTTGTTGATTTCATGAAGTTGTTAAATGACCGGACCAAGATTATCTTTTATCTATCCGTACGATTCCTTTGAGAACCGAGAAAGACTGTTTACCCCTCATGATTAACAACATTATCACAAAAAACCTTGATGTGAACCTAGTATGGTCAAGACTTGATATAAATGAGCCTTGGGATTAAGCTGAGTTAGTAAAAGATTTAGATTGTCCTGGTTCAATCTTTCAAGTAAAGATAGGTTCCCGCGGTCTATCTGTGAGGATTTATCTACACTATTGGTGTGCAACTAACATCATGATAAATAGTCATAAGCAACAATGACCAAAGGAACAAGGTGTGTAGTGTTAATGTGGCACAAATATATGAAAAGAATGAGCCAAATAGAAGTCTAATCTACATTAAAAATTCCTGCTTTTGAAAAAAATGAAATAAGAGAATTGGTCAAGTGATAAGAAGGCCAAATGGATTTGACCTATAGAAGACAATAACCTTTCACTTTTGATTATCATTCTTGTTGTCCATTATAGTGAAATTTGGTTGTGTATGTTTTTACTGTGCAATGTTTTTAGTTGCCACCTTTTCTTTATCTTTCTGAGTTGAACCTTTTGGTTTGAGAAGTGTCATCTTTGATAGCTTATTTCTAGCCTGCAATTGCTCACAATTCTGTATAAATAGAGGTGCTTTCTACCTCATTTGGATGCATATTTTCACTCTTGATGTTAATTTCTGAGTTGGTATTATGTTCATTTATGAGTTTAGAGAGTTATTGTGAGAGGTTTTGAGAGAGAATTTTTGGAGAATGGAAGTGATAATTGATGAGTTGCAAGCTGATTATGGGGAAAGCTAAGCTAGGAATCTAGTTTGTTTGATTAGAGATTTGCACATAGGCATGTTGATTTCCACTCTATCATGATTTCTATTTTTTGAAAAGATTGCATGTCTTTGAATGCTTTGTTGGAAATATGTTTTAATTGCTTATCATGAAGTAGTTTTTATCTTCTTTATATAGAAAGGGGTTCATAATGAATCTTGTTTAAGGAAATCAAACTATTCGATTATTTGTACATACTCCATAATAAGAAGTGGGTGTTTTATTAATATTTTATACTATAGTGAGATAAAGCTTACACAACTGATGCTTAATTTGTGAAGTTAGGGGATAGAGCTACTTGATATGCATTGAATTATATAAGTAGAAATGTCAACATTATTAGGATGTGGTGTCATGCAAACCTTGATTGATAATCCTTATTTGATTGATTTCTTATTTCTCCTAGAAAATAGGAAGAGACTATTATCCCTAGTATTAGGGTATAAACTTGAAGGTTATATCAATATGCAACAATAGGGTTGAGATTTTTACTTACTAGTCATACTATTTTGAATTAGAGTCTATTCCTATTCATGGAAATCTAAAAAAGGACTCACGTATTGGTGACCCAAACCCGTATTGTGAGAGAAGACTATGGGTGTAAATACACCAACTTCTTGCAAGTCAATAATGTCCTCTAGATGATATAATAATGTAGTAAATATGTGAATATTTGAGGTATTTTGAAAGAGAATTATTGTGATTGGTTCATGATCACTTGAATGTTACTTTACTTTGATTGAAACCCTATGTTGGAAGAAACCTATAGGGTTGGGTTGTGTACTAGACTGGTGACTGAAGCACATAGGTTTTAGCCTATATGATCTAGTCGATCATTTTAATGTTGATTTTATCTTTGATCAAAGTCATTTATTGTTGAAGGTTATATCTTTTCTTGAAGTCATTTATTGTTAAAAATTATACTTTTGATTGAGGTCATTTATTGATGAGATTATACCTTTGAAACAAAGTCATTTATTGTTGATATTACACTCTTGTATGATAAATTTTATTGATGTGGATATACTTTTGAAATAGAGTCATTTAGTGATGTGGCATTATTTTTATCTGTATGGTTAATTGGAAGAGAGGGTTACTTTGAATTACTTAAAATAAGTGTCATAGTGTACTTAAGAGGTTATAGGTTATTCCTAGGGTTAAGGTTACTCCATGGCGTAAGGGAATATCCTATGCATAGGTTATGAATGGTCAATACAAATCAAGCTAGGAAGGTGGGTGAATTATATGATTTCCACTCGAAGTACTAGGTGATGAATACTTTGGCCAAAGTAGTGTAAGTTGCCACTATTTATACTACTAGTCATTGTGATCCAGGTTTACATACTAGGCAAGGAATGCCATATGTGTAGGTTGTAACCACTTTGTGATAGATCTAGATATGTAGGACATAACACCAATCTCGAGAAAGGTCAATATTATTATGAGGTTACCATACCAATCACTTCGTTGAAGGGTTGGGCCATCTACCAAGTTTGGTGAATGTGTGGGGGATCGTTGTTACTCCAAGGTTGGCGAAAAATTGCTTGAGTGATGCTTCACCTCATTAGTAGGCAACCAAGATTTGATGAAGTTTCTGGGAACATTCATACATCTATTGCCAATAAGCTCAATTGGAGCCTTGTATGTGTATTTTGTATCCATACCTATGGAAATATTGTAAAAGAGAAAAGTTATCCTGTTATCGAGTACTATGTAATATTTCATTGGGAAGTTGTAAATACTTTGATTAAATGCAAAATGGGAAAGTTTGGAAAGATATTTATTTCAAATGTGCATGCTATTTTAATATTTGAAAATAATATTTTTATTTCTCATAATGGTTAGATGCTTAAACTATTTACTTGAGGTTAAAACATAGGAAAGTTACAATGTAGAACAATGTCCATGTTACAATAGTCCTTGAAATGAGCTATCCATCAAATACAATTTTAATATATATTTTAGTTTTATTATGTATTTTTTTAGTTTAATTAAACATAGGTTTTTCACTAAAAATCAAGCTCTTTGTTTTACACATGTGGAAAAATGGTAGATTATAAAAAAAATCTGAAAAATATGTGTGTTTTAGGTATTAATGTCCTTGATCCAACAAAAAAAAAAAAAAATTTGATACATACAAAAAAAGTTGTGTTATACGGTCCACCTATGTCTAAATTGTAATTGGTTTGACTTCAAAACTTAATTAAGAATTTTTTTTTCAATAAAGCACTATGAAACCAATGAACATGCTAGATATCATAGTTACAAATCTAAATTCGAAAAAATTAGAATTTTATCCTTCATAGAAAAAAAAAGGTTATGTGTTATATGATGAACATCACTCTTTAAAAATGGTGTTTACTGTTAAAAACTAGTTTTCGAAGGAGATGGAAAAAGAAATGCAATTTGATTCCAATTTTTTTAAAAAAAATATATTTAGAATCTACAAATAAAATGTCACAAATCACTAGTTTGCATCATCTTCAAATTCCTCAATGTCAAAAAGTGTAACCCACAATTGTGGGATCACCCCAAGGGGTGACTAACCAATTGGGCTCTTACATGAAGAGGGTTTTACAATCTAGTATGTTGGTTGCAAGTTTAATAACACCAAGTGTTTTGCAACTTGCACTTTTACAAAATAATATGAATGTAATAAAAAAAATTCTTATTAACGTAGTAACAACCCAATTGGTTTTTCACCCTTCCACTCAATTTGATTAGACACCTAGTGTTTTCCAACATGTAATTATATATAAGCAATATGAATGTAATGAAGAACTTTTGTTTAGTACACAGTAAGAATGTAATGAATTTCACCTTCAAAATTTATGAAAACCACCTTGAATGAGATAGATAAAATATAATATATTGACTAAAGAGATTCTCCCTACTATTAAGAAGTTGAGGAAGGTGCATGTGTTGTATGCAAAATGGGAAAATAGCAATGTAAGACTCGAGCAATAGATACTAGAAAGTATGTAATGAAAAAGGAACCTACTCTAAAAACACTTGAAAAGAAGTAGACCAAAGCGAATGAGATAAATAATGTATTGATTGAAGAGATTGTTCATGCTCTTGAGAAGTTGATGAAGGAGCATGTGCAGTATGTGCAATGGGAAAATAGAAATGTATAACCAGAGGCAACAAGTACTAGAATGCATGGAATGAAAAAGGAATCTTCTCTGAAAACACTTGAAAAGAAGGAGAGTAGAGCAAGTGAGATAGATAATGTATTGACTAAAGAGATTGTTTGTGCTCTTGAGAAGTTGAGAAAGATACATGTGTAGTATGTGCAATGGGAAAATGGCAATGCACATGTGGACAAACTAAAGAGGATTTGTATTGCACAAGAATTTGTGCAAGAAAAGAAAGTGGGAGATGATGCTATAGGTAGAGTTGAACAAGTGAATTCAAAGATTCTTAAACATAAGAGAATTCTTAGAATTGGAAATGGATGAAAAGAAGGCAGTATGAGATGTCAATGTAGAAAAGAGAATTAGTTGGGTGGAGACATGATAGTCCTATGTGAAAAGGTAGACAAGTTTTGTAAACAACTTATTAAAAAGAAACACTTTCATTCTCTAATCGAAAAGACACTCTCAAAGCTGAGAAAAAAGTGATTGCAAAGCTACATACAAGTATTGAAGACATTGCAAACTCTATCCAAGAAATGGATGGTGTTGTCCTAAGGATTGATGAGGGAGCAGTTTCTTGAAAGCTTAAAGTAAAAGATACAAAGAATAAGTTAGAAGATCATGAAAATGAATACTAGGGGGGTGTTAACAAGTAAGAGCAGTGGGGATGATGAAAAATGCATGGATGGTCAACTTCCAGGTACAAAAGCACTAGTTGGACTTGCTGAAATTGAAGCAAAACAATAGAAGACTACAATTAAACACTTAGAAGATGAATTAAAAGATAAGAAGATTTTATCATAAAAAGAAAAGGAGATTAATTAATGTTGTTGAGAGATTAGAAAATAAGCATTTACAAAAATTTGAGGGCATTCAGAAGTTGAAGTCTGATATCATGCACCTCGAGGCTCAATTACTAAATATTCAACTTACCAATAATGATCATGTAAGGTATATTGAAAGATCAAAAGTGAAATGTGTTGTTGCACAACTTATAAAAGTTTAAATTACATGAATGGTAAATATTGAAGGTGCCTTTCATTACACTCCTGCTGTTTAAATAACAAGAGGTTTTAATTACATTAATATTGTCTTCCAAAATTGCAGGTTTACACTGGGTGTTATAAAACTTGCAACCCACACACTATTGTAAAACCCTCTACACATTACACCCTATTTGGTTATTTACCCCTCTGCTCAAATAGGTTAGAATGTATGACATGAAAAAGGAAATAGCTATAAAAACATTTGAAAAGAAGCAAACCAAAGTGAATGAGATAGATTTAATGTATTGATCGAAGAGATTGTTCTCGCTAATTGTAATACCCTCCCCAAGATTAAAATAATAGAATACTACAGAGTAGCAAAATAAGAGAAGTAAATAATAAAATAGAATAATTAAAGATAAACTACTAAATTTATAACTTTACCAATGTTATGAATTTAATAGCAAAAATGATTAAGTCTTGCACGCTCCAAAGGAATATTTTAAAAGTTAGATACTTTCTCTACTACTCCAACAACTAAATTTATCAAAGGAAATAAAGAAATAATAATGATAATGTCACTAAGTAATTCCATAATCATTACTTTATGAGGATTCCAATTATGTATACACCCAATGTTAAATAAAACAAATGATTTTTCCTTTTTAAAATCAAACATTACTATTCCAACTTCACACAAATTGACAACATCATTTGTATTTATCTTAACTATATACAAACATGAAACATATTATAAATAAGGTTAGCATTAAATCTCTACAACAACATTAGCTTCAAGAACATACATATTAGTATTATGACTACCCTTATTTTTTACTATTCCTATGGGTATACTCACTTACTAACATTATAATAATACTATCTTCAACACTCTATATTAGTCTACCACCTTCAAAAGATATTATTATCAATAAATCAAAATCAAATAGGATATATAATTTTTTTAGTGAAGCTAAAATCAATATTACATAAAAGGGATATGTAATAGAATCAAATACTAAAGATGCATC
Source organism: Sequoiadendron giganteum (assembly GCA_007115665.2). Taxonomy (NCBI): domain Eukaryota; kingdom Viridiplantae; phylum Streptophyta; class Pinopsida; order Cupressales; family Cupressaceae; genus Sequoiadendron; species Sequoiadendron giganteum. Next base: position 512,481,252 of record CM021106.1, on the reverse strand, counting down.
ATAAATGGTGGATCAACCCCAATCTATTTACTTTTCCAAGTGAAATATTTAATGCCTAATCATTAGAAATGAAAAAAAAAATTAAACAATACTTTAAACTAATATTACAAGCATAAACATACAAGAAATAAGCTAACAATAACTATACCATCTAATATTGAACACACTAACGTTATTGGACTAATAACTTGATGTAGCAACAACTTCAGATTGATTATGTATATTTGTAGTATACACACACAACTAAACATATACACATAATTCATGACTATTTAGTTTGTTAACATTTATTAATAAAAATACTTAAATGGATTTAAAATCTTTAAGGTTATAATTCAAAAATTAAACCTTATTTCTTTACTTCATAACTCTACCCAAATTATTATTCTCCTTATAACAATTCTTAAGTGATTCCAATTATCAACTTTGCTTACTGTACCTAGACTCTTCTATGATAAGTTGTTTGAATCACTTTGATATGAATTAAAATATTATTATTCTTGGATAAAATAGAGATATTGTTCATCCACTAATAAACCAAATAAATAATTAAACTCTCTAACAAGAACACAATCTTGAAAATAAGAGGATAATTAAAATCAACAATTTGGAACCAATATTTCTAAGCACTATTCCATTAAGACTCTTAATGGATAACTAGAAACTAATTTTAGAAACTAACTTAAGAATCCATGTAAGGGATTTTACTCATGTTTCTATCTTTTTAATTGAAGATTTCCTTCAGATATTTCTCTTGCCTTCATGATACCCTAACTTGGTTTCACACAATTTGTTTTTATTTTTAATTTCTTGTTTTAGTTTCAAAGTAGGAGATGGTAATGTTTTAATCATAAATTATATTTGGTTTACTGGGTTTCTTTGATTTTTGGATATGTTTTACAAATATTTTATTTTCAGAAACCCTTTAAATTTTATTATATAACTCTTTGTATTTCATTTTGTGTGAACAAATTTTTAAGACTGTTTTATGACAGATTTTTATTGTGAATAAGGATGTCAATGTTTTCTTAGTAAATCATAATTGGTGATCTAGGTTAACACAAATTTTAAATATGTTTTTCTAAGATTGATAATAGAAAAACCTATTAAATTAAATGCTTCAATAGCATGTTTATCAGTTTTTATGATCAAATATGTGAAACTACTTTAAAATAGATTATTGTTTGGCATAGGGGCAACAATATTGTTACCTCAACACAACCAACCTGTTTCTCACTTGAAATCCATTTGCTGAAATTCCCAATTTATTATTTCTTATTCAACACATGTACTTGAAATACAAAGATCCACAAAGAAGAAAAATAATATGGTCCAATGGGCTCTCCACCCAACCATAGGATTGAGATTCAATCCACCCCCGAGCTAGGGTCATATAGCACTTCCACAAAATATTTTTTTCACATAAGATCCACAACCAAAGTGTAACATATAACATCCACATTACCAAACTTGACACATTACAACCACTAATCACAAGGATTCCTAGATAAGTTTACCCTTTATATACTTTTCATATCACAACATCTTACATTCATATTTCTTTATTTTAACACATAAAAGAGGTATAAATGAAATTAAACTAAGCAAGGTGGAAGACTCAACCAATGCTAACCCCAACATACTACTTGCAGCCAAACAAGAAATACAACATCAAATTTCACATATATTTTTATAAGCAAGATCAATATGACAACAAACTCATTACAAATCAACAAAGATAGATACTTAAAAGGTTAGACCTCACCAAGAAAATTTTCTATCCAACTTGTGGAAAACTCTCTCCAAGAACTCTCTTTCATTGCTTCTTCCTCTTCACAAACATGGCAAGAACTCAAAAATGAAGAATGAAAACCAAACATGAACTCAAGAACAATCCAAAAAGAAAAAGAGAGAAAACCCTCTCCTCCACACAAATAGAGAGAATAAATAGAAGAGGAAAAGGCAACCTCCTTTTCAAATTCCCAACAAGCCTTTCAACTCCAATTTTCGTCACTTTTCACAAGTGAGTAATTAGAGTGGATTTCAAACTTTATTAAAGGGGTTTTATGGAGTAAAAATACCCCTACCCCATAAACCTATCACCTAGGAAACTTTTTAAACAATTAAGACCACAAAATGAATTCATAAAACATAAAATAAGTGACCATAATAATAAAGAGACTCAAGGGACTAATAAAATGATTCTCACATACACACACCCATACCACACAAAACAAGGTTAAATCACATGCCCGTGAAAAGACTAATATTTCACAAGGATACAATAAAGGAAGTAGCTATGTGACCCCCTTATCAATACTGGCCAATTTTTACTTGTTACTCAACCAAAAAAGTGTGTTAGTATTATTCATGATTAATAATAATTAAAATAAATGACTTATGAATTAAAAATTCCAAGAATAATAATCAACTAGAAAATTAGATCCACTAATCTAGACAGTAACACTCCTTACTCATATGCTACCTATTATAGATTCAAGGAACAATTGAGTGAATATTATTTGTTATCAAAATATCATTATTGATGTCAGTAGAATATTTAACTTATAATGTATACCACTATAAGTAACAATGAATATCAATAGTTATCTTCATAATAACACCCACTCACATCTATAATATGTAATCACCTAACACAATGTAATACACTTAATATACATAATAATATTACCAATAAATGAGTATCTTGATCATTGCATATTTATGTAGACAAAGAATGGAACTCATCTAACTATCAAAAAAAATTAAAACAACCGTTAGATATGATTAATCAAGAATATGAACATCTTCATGGTGTAGCAACAACCATCACTCATGTTTACTATCCAACATAAAGAACATATAATATACAATATAAACCATCAACAACTAATATGATCTATTAGGACTGGAAAATTCTTACACTTTCACTAGCCTCCACCTATTTATCTCCCAATCCCCACATAAATCTACCTCACATTAATTTTGTGCTCAATACAAATTCTTGAAATTTGTGTGACTAGATCCATATTGTAGCCCATGGTCCCATGAATGTGGCCTTTTACATACAAATATTTCCTTGGTCACAATTGAGCAAAATTACAAGGCAACTAATCCTTGTCATGAAAGGGGTTAGTCTCCCCGATATCTATTTGTCTTGGAATTTTCTTCCTCATTTTGCAAGTTCCCTCTTTGCTTTTTATTGCCATTTGTCATTTCATCATCCAACTCCATTATCACTTCCTGTCGAGCCAAAAATATAGTAGAGTTGCTTCTCGTGTCGTGAGTATTTGGTACATATTTGGAACATTGTCATATTTGTGTCTTACCAATCAACAAGCTATAGAGCCATTCATTGGAACATTTTCTATAATATCGGAAAGACATGAATCTGATCATAGCAATCAAAGACCTTGGGAATTATACAATCGGGAAGATCATGCTTGTCGTTCCACCGATACACTCTTATCAAGAAGAACAAAGCAATTAGAGTGAAGTTTTCAAATCATGTCGAGCTCTCAACTCACATCAATGGAAATCTCATCGACGAGAAACATGTCTTCTTTCACCAACACAGGAGAAAAACTATCAATGAGACTTGTATAGTTAGAATGAATCACTCAGATCTCACCGACCTTATGGCTCACACCGATGAAGGAAGTTTCAGGGAGAGTCTTTCCAACTCATCCAAATGAATGAAGCGATGGAAGAAACATGTCAGAGAGACTAAAAACTTGGGTATAATACTCTATCCTCTCAACGATGGTTCTAGTTAGGCCGATGGGAATAAGAACATATCACTATTCATCAGAGTAACACTAGGTGATGATTGAAAAGACTTCTAGTGGTCTAGACGGATTTCACATCAGGGAAACTTTAAAATTTTCTCCCTGAAGTAATATGAGTTAAAAAATAGGAGAAAGGCTAGTTACATTGTATCGATAGGAGAATTATGTAGTCCTCCCGAACAGGAACGATATTTCAAGGGGACACTCCACATCGAAAGGAAATTAATTTATGTCTTGGTGATCGGATATGAGTGTATAAAAAAGGTGGTGCCAGATAAAGAACACAAATCGGCATGAGAGCTAGGGATTTCACTGATGAAATATGGTTTCGCTCTGACATTTCAAAATTTGAAGAGTCGTTGCATTCAATTCTAGTGGCGGACATTAATGGCTACATGAATGAGCTCCATATGAATACTCATGACCAATAGAGATTAAAACAAAAGGAATTTTTAGAAGTTGCAGCAAGTAAGGACGAGAGGTTGGGTAGAATTCGAGGAATATAGTGCAGCCAATAATTCACAAGTAAGCTTACAAACTTCCTTGTAATTGATAGATTATAATTTGATTCTGTTCATTAGAGAATTGAAAATGGAAGGTTCAAGTTTTGTGAAAGAAAAGAGTAGGAAGCAACAAGGTGAGGGTGGTCAAACCAAGAGTAAAAACAAAAAACAAAAACAGGGGAGGAATAAAAAACAAAAGAAATAAAATTCAACCAAGACCTTATCGATCAATTACCTGATTCAGGGCCGAAGGCTAGAAGGTTTGCACAACTAAGGTCCAATGTAGAAAAAATTGAAGACAAATGCAAATATATAGGAGATACATGGACCCCTGTTAGAGGATATGAGTTATTCATGTTCCACTATTATCGTAGAAATAGGTTTGAACCGATGTGTAATCCCTAGAACTTTAGTTTGGGAAAACTGGTCATTCCAAATGTATTTGTGAATGCAGAACTTGTGAAACTCTTGGCTAAGCATTACAACCCCGACCTAAAATCTATCTGCAATTTGCAAGGTGAACCCTTCATATATGTGTCCAAGACTATGATTTTAGAAGTTTTTAACCTAGGTGACACATGTGATGAGACAATTGTACATGAGGATTTGGAAAGGGAGTATTGGAGAATGGACACAACTTATAAAGGATGGAGATTTCCATTACAATGACCTAGGAAGGATGGAGGCCTTGTCCCACTTGAAGACAACGATGGGACTCCTTTCCATGTCAATTTATTTGAACCATACCTAAAACACACATATCTCTTAGTGTGTCAAGCATTGGGGACTGAAGCCTCTGAATTCATGTTAATAGGACCAATGGTGATTATATCAGATATTAAGTGCCACAATGAAAAACCATTCGATTATGCCTCTTACATTTCCAAAGAGATTGACTCAGGGTTAATGGCAATAAAAAATGGATCTCCCACACTGCACTTCAAACACTATTTTTTCCTCATGCATATGATATTGTATTATGGAGAGGAGATAGGGATCTGGCCAAAAGAATTGAGGGTTACAAAATCTGATAAGGAAGGTCAGCCATTACCAATACAATTGTAGACCGCTATTTGGAATAGCAGATTTGTGAATTCTAACTATGTTCATTTTGAGGAGTATTTTGTTAAGATATTTTATAGATTTTTTAATCACTCCTATGTTAGTCTTTGACCAATGAGATTAAAATATTTCTAAGGCCCAAATATTTCAATGGACCTTCAACTATTGGTCATAATTGGGGCGATTGGTATTGTTATGTTGATGCCACCATGATTAGGGTATATGGTTTTGAGGATACACCTTTTCTTCTACCAAAAATAGTGTCAAACATGATTGCATACTTGGAAATTGTCAGACAATTAGATTATTCAAGTGTTATGAATCTAAGTGCCTATGAGAAACAATTGTTCATGCCAAGTACATTGTGCTTTGGAGACTTTACTATGTTGTCAAAAGAGGGGTATGATCTAATTTTAAATAAATTATCACATTTCAATTTGAAGAAGGCTCCACCAACAAAGGGATTTGATCCCAAGGGATACATTGATTTTTCCGGAAAGAAAGTAAATTTGGGTGGATATGTTCATATACCCTATCCACATGATAATATAATTAGGAACATGGAAGAAAGGGAAGTTGAACTGGCCATTGATGAATATAATACGAAGGTGGAGCATAAAATGAAGGAAATAGAAAAGGCAAAAATGCTATCTTTTGGAGGTGAGGAGTCTGCTGGTGAAAGGGAATATCAAGGTCAAACTGACAAAATTTATAAGTTAAGAATTAAGGAGTATCAACCTCCAAATAGAGAACAAGAAGTCAAAGAAGGTTTTGATACAGATACAAGGCAGCTAGCCTATAAATCCTTCATTTCTGATGATGAATTTATAAAATCTCTTTAATTTAGATCATTCATGTACAAGCAAAAATGGAAATCAATAAGAGAATCTATCTCAGATATTACACCTAGCAATGAGGCCCAATTGCTGAACACCTTGAAATTAGATGTGGAAAATGAGATGAAGGATATGAATCCAAAAAGAGGAAGGAAATTGCTGGAGGAGTTCCGGTGTAATGATTTTCCATGGTTTAGATTTGAATTCAGCTCTTGTCTTTGATAGTTTTTTGCATGATAATGGTGCTACACACAAGCTTAGTCTAGAAGGGGTCACAAAAGTATACACAGGATCAAAATATAATCCTGATGAAAATTCTCATGATTTGGGCCCTATATCCCCCACACAAGAAATATGTGATTATTGACACTAAGAAGGAATTTGGCCATGTGATGACATTGAAGGTAGGAGAAACTGACCCTGTGGCCACTGCTGACATTGGCATTAATGTAGCCAAATTAAATAAAGCACAGATTCAGATGTTGATCAAGGAAAGAGACATGCAAAAAATGAATAATGAAAAGGAGCTTAATGAAAATGACTTCTTGAAGGATATGGTCAAAGATAAACTCAAGGGATCTACTAGATTACTAACTCAAGGAGAAGGCTCTAAATCGAAGGATAAAAGTGAAAAATCAAATGTACATGCTCTAGAGTAAGTAAAGATAGATTTGATGCACTCACTGCAATGTTATAGAAAAGGCACACCAACCTAATGGTTTGGATGAACAAGTTGTGGGTGACCCATTCCAAGAGTTATGCTGCAATTAAAGAGCATAAAAGGATAAGTGACCGAATTCAAGAGAAAATCCAGGAAACACAAAATACTTCTGACAGTGGGGCCATCACAGTTGTTGAAGATATTATGAGAAAACACTTGAAGAGTACTATAATGAACTTCAATCAGATGCGATGGGGTTCATTGATGCTGCTAAGGAGGGAGTTCCTGCACTATTCAAGGATGATGGAAAGTTGAAAGACCAGAATGAATGAATGAAAGAGTGCAGACTAATGTTACATGGGGCCTTGGAAGTAGCCAAGAATGAGGAATCAACACTAGATAAGACATGAGAGCATCTAGATAAAATGGTGATCATGGAGATAGCTGCAAGGAATGCTTCAGAAGATGCTGACACCCACTAGAGATAGGATTATTTAGATTATATGACGAAAGTTCATTTATGGCTCACAAGAGCTTAATTGTTTATGTTTAATTGTTGTTAATTCCAAAAGACTCTCGTAAAGGGGTATTCCCCCTTCAAGATATTGATATATATGTTGAACTTATGATGATTAGAAAGATCATCACAACATTTTTATTTTAGAGTAGGAATAGTAAGAAGATAGATTGCAAAATATTGCTCATCTATTCAAGAACTCTTGTTATAATGCATACTATTTGAAGATATATATATATATATATATATAATGGATAAGAAGTTTTAATCTGGTGGCTAAGACATGGTGTCTATTGTTTGTTGAATTGAGCAATTATCTGGTTGTCTCCATATTGTTATTTCTTTGTTATTTGAATATATGTATCCAAGTTAATATTTCAATTTCATCAAAACACATTTGTTGTTTTTGTGTGATCAAGTTAATTGGTTTGTATTATAGAATTAAAAATCATTTTGATTGATTACAGTAACTTGGAGGTAAGATTTGGATCAATAAGAGGAATTAGATAATTGATTAGATTGTCAAGTTGTCTTGTTATTTAAATTAAGGAAATACTCTGTTTGTCAATACACGTTTGTTGTCATTGTGTGATTCCTTATAATTGGTTCCTTCAAGGAAGGATTAAAACCATTTTAAATCAGTCATATTAACCTGATAGGATCAATTGGATCAATAAGTAGAGTTAGTTAGTCACATTTTTTCACGTTTATACAAGGTATAAACAAGTATAAGTGCCAAACAATTAGAACTGTAGCCAATGAGAAATTCACATATCATTTACCTCTTGACTTCATTAGCCCAACAAAAGTAGGCACTGGTCTTACCCATTTCATTTTAGAATTCCATACAATATTATTCAAACATTGACATTTCAAATTTCAGTAGGAGTAGTTAGTAAGCCTTCATCTATCCCACACTATTTGTCATTGTGGATAGATCCATCAATTCAACCAAATCATACATTCCTCTAATCTACTCCATTATAAAGGTCTACCCACCTAGGTCTAGCAGAGCCTGAAGTGCAGGGAGTCATCAACTGAATAGGTTATCTCCATTCATTGGTTCAAGAATGTTACAAATGATAATAGAGACTGACATCCTCTTGGGATTTCTAACCTGCATTTGTGAGATCCAGCATGATCAACAACACCACAAGGGATGGGGTCTTACATTCTCCCCCCCTAGGATTGTACTTCCTCCTAGAAGTCCCTAAAAGTGAAGGTAAACACAAGCAACAAGAACTTGTAAATAATATCTTATGAAAAAATTCAATAGAAAATTTTATCTTCCAAAGTATTATAAAATATTAAGAAACTTTACAATTTAACTGTCTTCTCAAAAGACTATCCATCCATGATACACAACAATATTATAGATATCCATTTCACATTACTTCATCTATCATTTATAAGGTTATTAAGCACTACACTATACATATACATGTTCACTTCAATCATCATTACTTTGGCAATTTAGTTAATCATTTCACAACATAACGAATTTACATCTTAAGCAATCATTCATTTCCTTTTATCATGACAATGCCAACAGTTAATGCATAATAAATACAGATAATGGTTTACAACACCCACACCCTCCACACAACACTGGCATATCACATGGTTTAGGGAATGGGATTTATGAGGAGGAACAATGCCAAATGCCATATCATCGATTTGAAATAATTTCCATCACTGTGTAATCATCCTCACAAGATAAATTCCCTAGCACATCTACACCCCCATATGACCTGCCAGAGATCCCTCTTAGATATAGCAATTTACATAGTTCACATCATGACACATATGCTAGTAGTTCAAAATTTACAACAAAATCTCAAGAAGTAAAGAAAAATATATATAGAAATAAATAAATCAAACAAATACAAAGGAACCATCTCAATCCAAATAAAAACTGTTTAAATCAAATTAAATCCTTGAGGCAAAAGGGACCACACAAATTAAATATCCAAAAATATAATACTACTGGCAAAAACAACAAAAGAATCTTCAAAATAAAACACATTTCACAAAAAATGGCACATTACATGCACTATATGACTTCTTCAAGCCACTCAAGGGGTGGAGGGGAATGGTGGTTCTCAAACCACATAGATGGTAAAACATAGTGATCTCATGCCACTATAAGAATATGGTGGTCTTAAACCATAAAATAATCATATAGTAACCAATCATAGTCCCACACAACCCAGGACATGCCAACCAAATAGCCATAAACATTTATATATCTAAAGTAGCATGTAAAAGAGGTTATTTGTACATTGAATCTTACCCAAGGGAACATCATTCACCAACACATATCCTTGTAATCATCCTTGTAGTTCCATCATAATCACTATAAATCTTGTAACTTAAAAAATGATGTAATATATTTTTTTGTCACAAGCCTTACATTTGGTCATTTTATATTCTTTTAGTAAATATTGGAAAATAAGAATTAAATGATTGCATTCTTCTCCCTCTATTTCAAACATTTCTCAAGATCATGACTGGTTAAAGAATTACTTGTATGTGAATAGAACAATACTGATACCACAAGAACATTGCATCTAATACTCATACCTCTGAATATCCAATAGATCTGTAAATAGCCCAATACTAATACCACAAAAACATTACATCTAGTACTTATACCTTTGAATATCCAATCCCTGTAACATCTATATGCCAAGTGGAAGCTCATCCAAAGTTATGCACACTTGATCCATCCTTGACTCATGGGATACACTCAAGGAAAAAGGTTTTGCACTATGGAGCAAAAAATATGGTCCTCATAGGGGGAGTAGATCCAACTCAACATTCCAAGGAGAAACCAAACTCTTGACATTTGTCCATTGACTAGCATAAGACACACCAAGAATCACAATGTTCCCATGTTCCAAAGAACGAGGGAATCCCTCAACCCCAAACGAAGGAGGCTCTCAACCCTCAAGTGAGATCAACTCCTTAGGCACACCCAAACCCACAATATACAAATAAGACTCCACACTAAACCAAAACACACAACAAAACATGCAATTTCATCACACATAATTTAACACAAGGGTATACGTGAGTAGATCATCCTAGATGTCCACCACACCCTTATCCCAAGTTGGATACCTAGTATCTCAAACTTGAGTCACAAACATAACATTCACTATTTTCTCACAACAAATTGTATTTCACTTTAAAAACTTTAGACAAACTTATAAGAAAAACAACACTTAGCCACTTTGAACACATAAAGACCACTTAGCGCTATCAAAGCATGAAGTGGTTTACATTTGAAACAATTACCAATACCCAATTACACCACTATCACATTGAATTTCCAAAAATAAATTTAACATAATACTCAATCCCCAACATGACTCTCAAAAAAAACATTAGAACAATAATTAATCTCGCCATAGATCAAAACACAATATACCACTAAGGTTAAACTCCTTGTTTACAACATGATTCAACTCATAGTCCCATTGCACCAAATTTAAGCATCATTATTAGAAACAATATAATCACTAATAGTTGAGGCTAATTTATCTCATTTCCAATCTTCTACTTGAGAAATAAGATAATATTTTACAATACTAAAACATCAAATCTTTTGAATAGGACAACTTTTAAACTTCAAATTGCCATTATCAATAAAATAAAGTGAGAGTTTCATCCATAGTTAAAATTTTCACTTTCAAACAATCAAAAATTCATCTTAGTGTGTCTTTCTTTAATGAAATATGTTACTTTAGAAGGCCAGTTCAAGGTGTTTTATTTTTACCATTTACCGCTATTAAACCACTTTAGGCACAAGATGACCCTTAGCTTTTCATTTTTTCTACTCACCTCTCTAGAAAATTCAGTTAAAAAAACCCTCAAGGCTATCGCTCTTAACCCAGATGATACGCCCCCTTTACCTCCACATCAAGGCCTAATCTTTAGGCTCTACCAATTTCATCTTTCCCTATGCCTGCCCAAACCCATCTCTATTGTGCGTGTTGAGAAACTGGAACCCCCTAATGTGGCCCTTGTTAATCCTTCCCCTGCTGCCTCTGAGGGTTCTAACAAGAAAACCCCCACTCCTGAATTTGAGCCCATTTATGAACTTAAGCCCAAACCCCCTTCTAAAAATAAGAAAAGAACGACCGATATAGCCCAGTCGAATGTGGTGATCGGGTTATGTGATCTAAAAAATAAACCCGTTAAGGACAACAAACCCATTGCCAAGAAGAAGGGGAAAAATTCCTTAGAGCTACGATATTATTGCCCTCTGACAACGATGGTAGGAGCGCCAAGGGGAAATACTCCAAGGGAGATACCATGGTGGTTGTGAGTGTTGAAGTGGGGATGGAACAAAATAGTGTGAGGAGGTCCCACAGTCTAGTTAAGAATAAAAAAGGTACCTTGGTTGATGAGATTTCTAGTGACTCGGAGTAGACCGGTGGCAAAACTAAAGGCAAAAAAGACATTATTGGAGAGATGAACGAAGGGTTTGTGGAAGGAACAAGAAATTTTATAGATAGGAAAAGAGGGCTTAAGGAGGATTCCACTCACTCCTCTGACCCAAAATCTAGTGGGGAAGAGGAGATCCTAAGTGGGAAGGGTATGAAAATGGACCTTGATGCACTGCAGGACCGAGTTGCTAATCTGGAGTGAAAATTATTAGGCTTGGCCTGGTTCATGGTTAAGATGATCCATAGATTTTTTATCACTTTGTCTAATGTCTTCAAGGAGGAAGCAAATAAAAATTATGAAGGAGAAGGACCCAACTGGATTGGGGATGACGTGTTGAATCTCCTAGTCCAAAAACGGGCAAATGTAGACATTTAGTGTTTGGATCTATGTGGTACTATTATTTTTTTGTTAATGTGTTGTGTCTGTGTCCTATGTCCATTGTTTTTGGTTATAGACCTTTTGATATGTTTTGATTTAGATCCTTTTTGGCCCTCTAGGCTCTCTATGTAAAGGGTACATCACCTTGTAAATGCTACTTATATAATCAAAAACATTAATATTTCCAAATTCTAGGCATGTCCTCAATAACATGAATAACATTGCATTAAACTCATAGAAAAATATCACACTTGTCAAAATCATCAACTCAACTAGATAACCTTCATAATTAAATTATGACAGTAACAAAATCTAGAGTAAGCATTATTCTTAATAATCAACCCATGTGTTATGGTGGATAACTATCTATTGTATTTAATTTGTAATGTATAACCAAAAGAGCATCCAATTATGATGGCCCCCTTTACTACAACAATCGTTAAATAATTTCTCAAGGAAATGACTCTACATACTTAGCATCCATCTCTATTATGAAGCAAGTTAAAGAGATGAACATAAGTAACTTTAATAAACTACCTCCAAAATGAAATTTCCCATAAACAAGACTATTAATTCTTTGGAAGCCAAAAATTTAATTTCATATAAATCCCTTTCCTTCTTATATCACTTCTCTAATTAGGATTTACCTGAATTCAAGAATAACTATAATCAACCAAGAATCCAAATTAAAAAAATAACAATTAGAATTTACATCAAAGATTCTTCAAATAAAATTTTCATAAGCTTAAGTGATTGAAGAAACTTTCCCTCCTAAAGAAAAAAAAATTCTTCTAACATGAACAAGAATACAATAATCACAACAACATTGTTGGGAATCTAAGACGTTTGAATTCAAGGATGAGAGAGAAATCAACTTTAGTTTTTTTATTTTTATTTTTAAACAAGTTATAATTGATGTGCTACTTTTAGCCTTTTATTGCAAGACTAAGGACAAGATCACTTAATTACTTCACCCCACCATATTAGCAAATCAACTTTACTCAATAATTAAGAAATTACACACATTTGGCAAATAACATGATAAAAAAACTATTTCCCTTCCATCGCAAACATGTTGTGAAACTAAAAGGTGGCATTTACATCTAATTTAAAGAATTCGATATAACAACTTCCATCTATGATAAAAAGACATCAAACAAATGGCGTAGCTCCATATTTAACTAATAAAATCTATCTATTTACCCATTTGTATTATTAATACTTTTTCTCGAAAGCTCCCAAAGTGTTGCAATCTAGTGCTCTGATACCTATGTAATGCCCTCCCCAAGATTAAACTAATAGAACACTATAGAGTAACTAAATAAGAGAAGTAAATAATAAAATAGAATAATTAAAGATAAACTACTAAATATATAACTCTAATGATAAGTTGAGGAAGGTGCATGTGCAGTATGTGGAATGGGAAAATGCCAATGCAAAAGTGGATAAACTCAAGAGGTTTTGTATTGCACATGAATTTGTGCAAGCAAAGAAATTGATATTATTCTATAAGTGAATTTGACCACATGAATTCAAATATTCTTGAACATAGGAATGTCATGGAACAAATACAAGTGGAAATAGATGATAAGGAAAAAACAATTTTAGATGTAAGTGCAAAAAAAGAGATTCGGTTGGGTGGAGACATGAAAATATTATCTAAAAAGGTAGACAAGTTTTGTAAGGAACTTTTTCAAATAAGCATCTACATTCTCTAATCATAAAGACACTCTCAAAGATGAGAAAATAATGGCTGCAAAGCAACATAAAAGTATTCAAGATATTCAAAACTCTATCCAATTCAATTTTTACATGGAGAGGGTCTCACAATAGTATGTGGGTTGAATGTTTCATAACACCCAATATTTTCCAACATTTAATTATATAGACATTATGGTTGTAATGAAAACCTTTAGTTTTGTAGATAGTAAGAATGTAGTGAAGTTCACCTTGACAATTTAGCAACTCTTACTTATACTAAAAATTGCATTTCAATTTCTTCATATGATTAAAAAATAAATGGAGAATATAAGTGCAGGTTGGAAAACAAAATGTGGTTTTCCATTTATTTCATTTTTTACATTCAAAGCTAAGTGGTGGAGATCATAGGGAGGAGCTGTAGGCGAGGGTTACATAAAAACTAACCAGATTATTGTATGTAGAGGGTTTTTACAACACTATGTGGGTTTCAAATTTCATAATACCTAGTGTTTTCCAATTTCATTACATTCTTACTATCTAATCACAAAAGGTTCTCAAGACATTCATAAAACATACCAAGTTGAGATGAGGGGTGACTAACCAATTAGGAACTATTACTTGTAAAGGGTTTTAAAACATAATGTGGGTTGCAGGTTTTATAACACCATGTGTTTTGCAACCTAGAATTTTACAAAACAAAATGGATATCTTGAAAAGCTTTTGTTATTTAGATAGTACAAATATAATGAAAGAAACCTTCCAAATTTATAACAAGTTTGCACAGAGTAAAAATTATGTTCCAATTTCTTCATATGATCCCAATATACATGCACAATATGATTGTAGGTTGGAAAACACAACGAGAGGTGAGTACGTGATTTATGAAACCTCCAACCCACACAATGTTGTAAAAACCTCTATACACTGAAGGAAAATGAAAACCCTTGGAAACTCGTCAATGAAAACCCATTCTCACAATGAATACTTGTTCAATTCTTCACAACCCCTAGGCAAAATGGTAGAATGGAAAAATGACATATTTATAGTAGATATACATATTTGCTAGCTAGTTGCTTGCACTTCTCACATACATTTTAGTAGGGAGAATGATCGCTCTACTTCGACCTACGAATCCCTGTAAATCCCTTCCAAGCTTTCCAACAACCTTCAAAATGAGTTTGTCGAAAATAACAACGTTATGGGCTTTATGTGGTTTCTCTACACATTATTCCACTACTATTTCAACTGCAAAAAATATATGTCAGTCTTATTTCCAAAATGGTTTGTCAATTATTTCACTCGGCTTCCTCAAAAAGGTTTTGTGTTGTGAGAGAATTAAAATGGAAAAATATAAAAACCCTCAACACAAAAGCACATAAAAAACTCTGCATTTCAAATGAAAACCCTTGGAAATCTGTCAATGAATACCATTTTCACAATGAATACCCATTCAATTCTCCAGAGTCCTTAGGTAGAATGAAAAATTGGCATATATTTTTGGTAGATATACATACCTGCTAGCTATCTACCCACGCTTATTAAATGCATTTTGGTAGGGAGAGTGGTTGCTTTGCTTTAGCCTCCAAACGCCTACAACTCCCTTCTGGGCTCCCCAATAACCTCCAAAATGTGAATGTCAAAAATGGTGATATTTTGGACGTTTTGTGCATTCCAAATTAGGATTTTTAAAACCCGTCGATATTTCCATGTCTTTCTAGCGACAAGATAGATGATGACACTCCAAACAACACACGCCTAAATGTTCATCACTTTTTATCCATCAATCTTATCTCACAAGTACACCATCATATGGGGATGGGGTCTTATGTTATCATATCTAAGACATGTCCATTTTGTCAAGAGATTAGCTTCTTCACACACACACACATATATAAGGATATTACTGAACTATGCACACAAATAAAAAATGCTAGTGGCTGATAGTTATGTTTTGCTAGAATTAATATCAGGTGAGGATTGTGGTATTAATGAGCATTAAGTTTGAGACTGCAATAAAAAGAATTAGTGTAAGAAAAAATCAGTGATAAAGGATTTTGACGTAAAAATGAATGGTAAAGATAAATTTAATCATCTTGCATTTCTTCATGAGTAGGTTGAACCATCGATCCAATAATTTAGCTCTATACTTCACATAAGAAACCCTTTCAACATAATTATGGTCTAGGGTTAGCATTTTCAATATTTGAAACCATAGTTGTTCTAGATAAATAATCGGAGGAGATTGACTCATCTGGATACGGAAAATCAACAATCAAAGCAACACACCATTATAAAAAATGTATGCATGCACTCACTCAATTCTTAGCCTATTTATGGGCCTAGAGTATGCCATATGAATGATAAATTTAATTAGGATTTGAAGCACCTATCACCTATGGAGAAAGTGAGATGTTATTTTTCTTTCTTCCAAGTTTGGCTTCACATATAAAGGTGAAATATGTGGCCATGTTTTTAAATACTTAGATATTTCCATTTTTCTCAGCCTACTACTCGATGGCCTTACATGTTTTCAATATGTTCATTTTTAGGGCCTTCCTCATTTTTCTTGAGTTGCATCTTTTGTCTCTACCACTTTTGGGATCTAGTGTTGCTTTATGGGAAATCATGATTTTAATGACACTTGCGAGTTTTTAGTTGTGTCTTTTGCTTTGGATATTTTGAAAGGGAATTTCGAAGGACCCAATGGAACAATAGACGCTTTTACTCTGTTGTCCCAACATAAATAACCTTCAAAATCCTAAAAAAAGTGTCAATTCCTATCAGTCTAAGTCAGTTGAACTATGATGTCTCTATGCATGTTACATAGGCAAGGCCATCATTGATGAGCCCCCAAGGCACTAGGTCAATCCATTAGGGTTTCTCATGATTTACCCCACAATAAATTATTCATGGTCAAGGTTGGTCAAACTACGATGTCTCTATGCATGTTACATAGGTAAAGGAATCACTGATGAGCCCTCAAGGCACTAGGTTAGTCCCTTAGGGTCTGTCATGGTCCATTATTTCCCATCTCATAATAAATCATCCCTTGCCTTTATTTGAGTCAACACTTTAATAATCAGACCCAAATAGCTATTTGAGTCCCAACCAGATTATGAATCAACAAATTATCTACCCAATTAGTCCTCAATCCAAACTAGTCAATTGCCTAATCATCAAGGTCTTACAACACCTATCAGATATCAATGGTCTTATACAAGAGGTGACATTTTTGAAACCAAACTCAACATCTTATATGACTTGCCTCATTTCTTGAAATCAGACCTAGTCCTATCATTTTTCTTATACAGAATGTGTCCTTCCTAAAACCAAACATCATCATTTGTCAACCCTATAATTTTCCTTATACATGTGGTTGCATGATCGAAAGAAGACTTGATGTCTTATATGTTATTCTTCCTTTCTTGAAACTAGGTTTTTTCAATCAATCAATCAATCAATCAATCTTATTAGCAAATAATCATTGGAAAATGATCTAAATGGTTGTTGACTCTGTTGGTTTAGTAGGTCTTATATTTTTATTAATTTTATTATTGGTCATGTTACCATGCACCTTAAGGATGCCCCAAGAAGAATTTAGAGGAGTGATGATGTCTCATGACCTACTTTTTCTTTGATTGTTGTTTGCAGTTTGTCTTGGAAAAAGATTAGGGAAACTACGTTCCTAGTATGTGTCGTGGCAGTCCTTGTATGTCAACTATCTATTTTTGCAAAGGGATGACATTGCACACCTTGGTTTATGTCATACCATGGTTTTTATTATCCATTTTCCATAATTTAATGCCCAATGATGATAAGCATGAAAGCCTAGCATCTATCAAGCAAAATATCAATTCCTCTTTATTCAACTAACTCCATGGTAACATCCATCCCCTCCATGCTAACATTTTCTATTACCACCTTGATGGCATCTTGTGACACACAAAAATATCCTATGTACATAATCATGTTAGAAGCATCATAGACATCATCATAAGAATATTAGCTCATTGATATTGCATCAAAAAATACAAAAACATAGATAAGCATCACATCATAAAGAATCATCAGAACATGCATTCATATAAGCATCACATATCATAACCATATAGTACCATCTTGTATCCATAAACCATCAACATAGATCTCATTGCATACATCTTTCATAATCATACCATGAGAAAGAGATTAAAAAGAAATCATACATATCGTTACATTTACATACATTTAATACATATCCATAATATATATCCCATCACATCATAATCATAATCATAATGCATCCATACATCATAAAACATACAATACAATCAAGTGCATCCATCCATACATCACAACATAGAAATCATCATAAGCATAAACCGTATATCCATAATGCATCATAACATATAGTCATCTCGTAATCGTATAAATTCATAACATCATAATCCATCACATAGACATATGCTTATAAAATAGAAACATAAATCATGTAGTCACCACAAAAATCGTGTATCTTGCATATATATCAAAAAATGGTGTCACATTACAATATCATGGTGTCTCTCACAATGGAGCTCACAAGTTCAATAAAAAATAAGTGTCTAATACATATCATAAACAAGTCTAGCTTGTGCTACCCCTATCTCCTAATGGGGATGGTCCTAGTGAAGGTGCATGTCTTGTTGTGGTTGTGATCCTAAATCCCCATGGCTTGATCTTGATGGTCGATGATAGGGAGAAGGTCTAAGCTGAGAGACTCCCCCACTGCTCTAAGACTGATGATATTGTTACTAGTTGTGACTTTGACTTTGTATGTAGCTCAGTGTCCTCTTTGTTGATGGCACCTAGTGCTCATAGAGGTCCTTGTAATATCATTCCTCTTACCTTGCCTGAAAAAGTTGATGACCTAGCTTAAACATAGGTCCACTAATAGTCAAAATGAAGCCTAGGAACCACTAGTTGGCCCTCTATCCCCTACTGATAGCCATATCCCTCTTAGTGGTCAACCCATCCACCTCTTCCTGTAAGCCTTGGATTCGTGCATCGACAACCTGAAGTCGTGACTGCAAGTCTACAATCTATGGATCCACCGATCTATCTCCCTCCACCTCCTCCATGGCCTCTAAAATAGGCACATCTTGGAAGCCCTCACCTAGGCCCTCTCCCATGATAATCTCCTCCCACTCTTCCCTCTCCTCCTCCCCCATATCCTCCACTCTCGGACCCTCCTCTCCCTCCTGCATGGGAATCTCTCATTCTATCTCGACTCTTAGACCATCCTGCTCCGCCTCCTCCTTGATGGGTGAAAGTTGTTTGATGGATCTCTACTCTCAATCCCTCCTGCACCTAACCTTATCTCCCCTGCCTCCTTCACCTTTGTCCCCTCCATCATCACCCTTGCCTCCTCTACCTTTGTCCCCTCCATCATCTCCTTAGCCTCCACCTCCTCCCCTCCCCCATCCCCTATCTTAGAATCTACCCCATGGACCTCTATTCCTCTGCTCCACTAGGGTAGGTTGGTCTAGATTTGTCAAGGGAATAGGCCTATACTCAACCCACCAATCATCATACTTTGGTGTCATGCCTACATTAGCAACGTCTGCACCAACACCCCACTAAATAGGTTGCAATGCATCAATCTCTTGCTCTATTGTGACAATGCTAATCATGACACCCCACTAAGAGATCTCTCATGTAGATCTCGCATGCTTTGTTGTACCTGCTAGAAGCTCCTGTCACTCCTTGAACTGCCTAAGCACCTGCTCTAGAAGATAATACTCAATGATGTGCTGAGATTGTACAGTCCTCCCAATCAAATAGTGTGCATGATGACAATATGGGAAGTGCTCCCCATCATCCTCCCATGGTTGACACTAATGGTATGGTCCCCAAGTGAAACCATCCAGAAGACCAATGACATGATGTCAGTATTCGATGTCACCAAATCTAGTCTATGTGACCACTCCTTCGTACAAGTATACATATGGCATCTCGGCTCCAACCTGTCTCCCAACAAGAGGTCAAAATAGAGTAATATGCTCCCATACCCAAATCATAAGCATTGTAGTCCTGTAGTTGATAGACTGTACCCCCTGTATGCAACATCGTGCAATTGGAAATATAGCATGTAAAGAAGGCATGGTCCCCATGCATACATAGTCCCACAGTTGATCATGTCGATCAACATCTCTCCCCATCCAACAGGGAATCCATGGACTCGACGATCAGGTATCACGATCCCCCCGATCACAATGCACAAAACCATGATGAATCGCTCGTATCTATCTGCCAACACATCCTAGTGGATCTCATACTCCTCAACGCATATCTCTATAATGTCCTCATGCTCAAATGACCTCTGAATAGGAGTAAACTACTGGTCGAGATCGTAGTCTACACGCTCACCATGAATAGGAAGCTATAGAATCCGCCATACGTCCTTCAATGTCACAGTGGTCTCTCCTATAGGTAGGTGGAAAGAGTTGGTCTCCAAGGGCCACCTCTCAAATAACGCAGTCAATGACACCCTATTAGCCCTAATCATGGGCATGAAGGTAACATAATATAAATTGAGGGCATGCAACTGATCCCTCTCCTCATCAAGTAGCTGATCTTGTAATCTGAATGTTGAGGGGTGACTCTCGAGTGTAGATGAGGTCATATCTCATCTGTGGTCACAAGAAAGCACATTTGTCACTTGAAAACTCTAAGAAAACCTATTTAACCTTGATCATAGGAAAAAAATTATTCAAAAATGGGGCAAAAACCTAGTTAGACAAATGTGTCGCACTGTCTAACAAATATGACTCCACACACAAATGTGTCACACATTAGCATATGCAACTTACAAAAATAGATGTGTGATGCTGAAAAACACATGCGTTGCATGAATCACTTGTGGTATACAAACCAACACTTGCATTGCACAAACACACATGCACCGTATTCCTTCACAAATGTGACACATCATTTCATATGTTTTATTCTAGACCACACTTGCGCCACAAAAATCATATGCATCACACTTATCATTTGTGAATCCACCACATTTGGGTGAATCTAACAAGAGATATGTCACACCAAGTAGATATGATGAACTAACCTCACTTGCGGTAAATGCGATAGCAGTTGTGGCACACGGTGTGCACCGCATTTGCTTGCTCAAGTTTGAGCCCTAAAAACTACCAAAAAATGATAAAATCATAAGGAAGGAAAGGGGTTCATACTATGTTCCCCCGAGCCCTCTAGCCATTTGTAGATCCGAACCTTGAATCCATTATGTGAGGTGTGTGGTACAAATGGCATTCTGACAACAACTTCGCAGTAGGGTCACACTCACAACTCACTATTCACTCAAGTCAAAATGCACAAATGACCATTTTACCTCCCAAAATTTTATTTATACCCCCCCGGGGTAGGGTTTTTACTGGATGCATCCAATATTGATCCCAAACCCTAATGTGAATACCCTGGAGGTCCTGGAAATCAAAACTTTTTGCTATAAACGCATTGTGCACTGTCGGATTTTTTGTCGGAATAATTTTTCAATTTTTTTGAAATTCTTTAAACATTTGCAAAATTTTCTGATGGGGCATAAGTCTATCCTGTCTTCAACAAAACACACCAAGGCATATTTTGAGTTAAATTTTTATGTTCTTTGATACAACATTAAGATAACTTCACATTGTATCAAAGAGGGACAAAATGTAGACATTGAAAAAAATTCCTAAGCCTCTGAACACCATTTTCCACATTAATTCCCCTTCTTCCTGACATAATTATTGTCTAAGGTCATATTCTCCTATTAATTTAATTAATTCATTTCCCCCTTTCTATTCTTGTTTTGATTAAATAAATTAATTAATATTTATTTAATTACATCACTAATTAACCCTTTCACTCTATAATTAAATAAATTCTCATTTATTTAATTATTTATTTTCATTTTCTTACTATAATTAAATAATTAAATAATTATTTTTAATTATTTAACTATTCATTAGCCTTTTCTTCCACAATTAAATAAATTCTATCTATTTAATTCTCACCTTTTCCCCTCCATTAATAAACTAGCATACATATATTAATTAATAATATATTTAAAAAATGCTGAAAGTTATCATTATCGAGGCGCCTATTGACTTTGAGGAAAAATGTTTACATCTTTATTAACATTAATTTCAAAAGTAATTTATATGATTTCATTATTTCTTTTCAAAATAAAGATAATTCTCTAAAAATAAATATTAAATGTTAATAAAAAATGAATTTCAATTTTTTATAATTAATATTTTTTCGTTCTTCTTAAATTTTAAATATAAAATATTTTTTAAAACTTTTTTGATGTTATACATTCTTTTCAAAAATATAAAATGTATTAATTCTATTTTTTTAGTTTTCAATGTATTATATTATTTAAGTGAATAGAAAAAGTTTTTTAAATAAAAAAAAGTTATGAAGGTGAATAAATTAATCTTTATCCCATTCTTATTTAAACATAAAGTTATCCTTCACCAAAATGTCAAATTAAATTTACCGAGTTTTTATTGACACATACTCACATACTCATTGCTTTCACTATTTAACGCTTTCAGCGTAACTAGCATACCTATATTTTAAAAATATATGTAAAGTATGCCGAGAGATATCCTTCTCAAGGCACCTATTTTTAATCAATTTAACCTTAACCCAGATTGAAGCTTAACCCTAACCATAAAGCTATTTGAACCCTAATCATACCCTATTTGAAGTTGATTCGGATTATTGGCTCATAGACAAGGACAAATTTCATAGAAGAGTGTCTTTCAAGTTTGAAAAAGTGTAGATGGAAAACCCAAACTTCAAAATGGTTGTCGTTGATTCGTGGCTTACCCAAACAATTGATCATCACACTAAGATGTGCATAATCAATAGAAAGTTAAAATTCATAAAACTCATACTGAAAGAGTGGAATATCCAATTCTTTAGAAACCTTTTCAAAGAAAGGATCTCCTTGAAAGTAGAATGGCTAAGATCCAAAAAGACCTCTCAAATGATTTTTCTTACATCCTAATAGACTTG
This sequence comes from Sequoiadendron giganteum, assembly GCA_007115665.2. Taxonomy (NCBI): domain Eukaryota; kingdom Viridiplantae; phylum Streptophyta; class Pinopsida; order Cupressales; family Cupressaceae; genus Sequoiadendron; species Sequoiadendron giganteum. The sequence continues at coordinate 512,458,309 of CM021106.1, read as the reverse complement.
AAGAGAGGAATCTCATAGTTCAATTGGATATTCCAGTTGAACTATTATATTATCATATGCAATAAGAGTGTCATCATCATTCACTGTATTATGCGAAAAGATACACATAAGTTTGGTTTTCAAACTTTCCAAATCACAAATGGAAGGAAAATTACCAAATTGAGTATAATGCATTTTTTTGTCTTTTGCATGGCTCAATGGTAGGCTTGCCAAACATTTCCTTGTTAAGATTTGGTTTTTTGGATTGCCCCCAAAGCAGTGTGCTTGGTATTTAGTACAATGTATACATGACTTAGGAATGCATTCTGTGGTATTATGTGCATGTGTTATATTCCAAAGATTGAAGTCTTTGTTCTTCTAATTTTCTATTTGATATTTTCTTTCTTGCCTTTAATTATTCATATCTGTCATATGCAACATCCCCTTCTATAATACTTATTATTATATATATATAACCCTTCTATAATACTTATTATTATATATATTTAATAATTTTTACTCTTGCCCCCTCTAGATATTCCTCTCTACTTGTCTCTCTATATCACTTCTTATATCTTTATCTTTCTATCTCTCCATCTCCCCCTCTCTCATTGTCTCCCTCTTTCTATCTCTATTTCTCCCTCTCCCTCTTTCTCTCTCATGCCATCGCTCCCTCTCTATATGTATATCTATCTTTCCCACACCGCTTCTATATTTCCCTAGTTATATCTATCTCTATCCCTATCTCTCCCTCTCCTTATCACTCCCTCTTTCTATTTCTCTCTACTTCTCTCTCTTCTCTCTATTTGTCCCCCTCTCTCCCTCCTCTCTCTATCTATTTATAAATATATATCCCTCTCCACATCTCTCTCTCACTCATATAAACACACTCCCTCTTTCTCCTTCCCTACCTCTATCTCTATCTCTTTATCTTTTCACCTATCTATACCTCTCCATTACTTATCTCTATCACCTTCTTTCTCTCTCACTCTTGCTCCCTCTGTCTCTATCTCCTTATCTCCCCCCCCCCTATCTATCTATACCTCATTATGGCTACCTCTATCTCTTTCTCTATAACTCCTCTCTCTATCTCTTTCTATCGATATCTCTCTACATCTATTTATCTATCTCTATCCCTATACATATATATCCTTTCCCTCTCCCCCCTTCTTCATTCTCTATCTTATTCACTCCATCTCTTCTACTCTATATATTTATCTTTATTTCTCACTCGATCTCCCTCTCACTCAATCTCTCTATCTCTTTCTATCCATATCCTTCTCTACATATATCTCAAAAATGATCAACTGAAGGCTTAATCATTGCACCGACTGCTATTAGCTGACTAACATAACACTTTGAAATATAAAGGGTTCACAATAAATCTGCAAAAAAAACTCTTCTAATGGTATTGGAAATTATTCCATCAGGATTTTAATGATCTCTTAAGTAATGAATTGATAAATCCTACTCTTTTCTTCCCTCTTTTACTCATTTACACATGAAGTGTATTCTTTTAATCATGTAAGCTCAATTTTTCAGCAATCCTTGCTCTGTACTATGTTCTTCAACTCTATTTCATTGATAGTTAGTAGAGTACATGAGCAACCAAGTTATAATATAGTTATTAGTGGCCAAAAATGACCAATGGGAAAAGTATATAGTCCAAAGATTGCATTGTGATTTTCCAAGAAAAGTGATCCAACAAGAACATAAAAGACTTCAATAATGAAGTAAAACTATGAAACAACACAAATCCTAACCTACACTACCTAATAACCTTAAGCTAAAGCTAGCATTCATGTCAAGGAATCGGTACTGGTGATCTTTATGATATTGATGTGGGCCACTGAAAAAAGAATAGATTGATGACACATCATATGCCCACAATGTGAAAGGTAGAAAGTTTGAGTTGTGGTTTGACCAAATAATAAATCACCTTTACAATACAATTAAAATTCTTAATTTGATGAAAGATCATGTGGTATATTTTGAAACTTTCATACAAAAATATCTCAAAGATAGTTTTATCTAGAATAATTGAAACAAACTATTATGAACTATAGAAACATCATATTTCTAATTAAAATTCCTTGAACTTTTTTATTTGCACATTAGACCCAAACCCAATCCATGGTTTAATCACATTGATATTAAGCACATTACAGTGTGAACACAAGCAGGGTATAACAATAACAATCTCTTTGTTTGATGTGCAATAAAGATGATGTTCATCACAGTAGCATAAAGTTGCACATGAACTTCATGACACAATTGACCAAAAAAATTGGTTAGCTAGACCAAGTAAAACTTCAGAAAGTCTGTGCCAACTTAAAAAATTACAGCTTGAGTAAACTTCAAGATTGCTGTCTACATTGAGTAAATTACAAGTTGTTTATATTAATACCAGTAAACCAAAAAATGATTTCTTTTTCTTAGTAAGGATTTTAATTAATACTCTCCATTAAATATAAATTGATTCCCCTATTTTTTCCACTACATTGGATGCGCATCTGAAAACCTCAAAACTGAATTTCAATCTTAGTGCACTTCAAATATGAAAAGATAACTTGGAGTGGAGATTTTCACATTTGAGGAAGTGCTTAGTTTCTTCATTTAATCAACACAAACTATTTGTGGAGTTACATATTAGTCACACTTCCATTCTTCACTCTCTTTGATTGTAATCTTGAGGACAAAAGAAAACTCGTGGGTGGAAAACAAAGATGGATTTTACAGTTGGAGGCATTGAAACTTTTGCAAAACTTATTGTACACTCCACCATTGCAATCAATGTTTTAAAAAGAAACAGAGAAGTTATCAACCATGAAAGGTTTAATTTCGTTTTCAGTTAATTTCCAAGATTGCATCTTGTTGAAAAGAGATTTCTCAATAGAAACCACATAAGCTACTTTAGGAATTGCCGACACTCACTGAGTACTAATCTATTATTTATTATTTAGACCCTCCTTCCTCGAGTACACAAATATTGAAGGATTTTCCTTACTAAATATAGTAAAATCAAGTTTCCACTTACCCCACATTAAGAACATCATAATGCAGCATAACATTTACATGCAAGAGATCATCCATATATCCCACATTCTTGTTTTTCATTGTGGGCAATGATAGTGTTGTCTTCAGGATTCTAGTTGTGAATCAAACCTATGCTAGGGATGGTCAATTCCTCAGTGTTTACTTTAGAATCTTGGTCTTGTTTAATTTATTCAAAAGTGTCATCAGATCTACTTTGAAAGACCTTACATACCTAAAACAGTGAATTTTCTTCTAGTAGCACTTAACAAAATGCTATGGATGTTTCCCATCAGGTAAATGTTTCATTTTAGCCTATGCCACAACGATTTTGGATTGCAAAGGCAACGCTGAACATAATGCCACTACTCTATTACAAAATAGTCAATTCATAAGTACCACACAGACCTACAAATTATCTTGTTTATGGAACATGTGGCACCCATTTGCACCTATTCGTAGAGCCTCAGATTTCCCTGATTGCAAACTAATTGATATATGTATATATCAAACAAAAAAAATCAAATAGGTCAATTTTTTTCCTTACCATATTTGAAACCTTGTTGCTCAGACGGTCATATGGCGTAACCACGCAAACATTGTATCCCCCTCCTCCTACAAACACATGCTATCATCAACATTCAAATCCTCTACTTCTTCAAAACACAACGAGGATCACCCACATGGGCATGCAGGGAGTTTGAAAATCAAGAAATTCTTCCCAAAATCTCCATAAATGCAAAGCAAGGCAGAGTAATGCAGAAGACGAAAGACAAGACAAAAGTTACCAAACTTTCCTTGAGTGGACGAGAATAAGATATATAGGACAACATTATTTTGAAAAAATATAACTGATTCTTGGCTCTTCATATAACGACATTTTGCCTTGGCAAAGGCGGTGAAAATATATGGAAAAGAAAAAAATTGTGTTCTCACACACCTCGAGTGGGGAAAAGAGAGTAGAACACATGTGAGCTAAATAGGACATGGAATCAGACATGGAACTAGTGTCTCTTTGAGAACTCCATTCTCCCTATAGTAACTTCAGAGGGCCTCTAAAGAAACTCAATAAAAGCAGGGATGAAATGTGATCAATTCAAATCTTTATTCGAAGTATATCTGGTTAACAACTTCTGCAACATGCTTTAATTTCCTTGCATTGAGTGGAGTAACTCAAATGCAGTAGAGAACACAAAAAAAACGTAGTTAAAGACGGTTAGAATAAATCGAATGCATTGAGTGGAGAGACGGTTAGATTAACGGTTATATTTAAATATTATTCTTCATATTTATTTCAAATATCAAGGTTTACATTAAAAAAATAAAGGGTGATGATTTGAAGAACTCTACTTGATTTAAGGTAGAGTGATCATAAATTATTTCTTTTTATTCTTAAGCATTTTAGGGTTTTTCCAAGAGATATAGCTACAAATGTCAATTTCTTGGCACAATATTTTTAAAGATTATATTCTTTTTATTTGCACCAAAATTATTTCATTTTTTACAAATTGGTTCCAAAATTTATCATAGTATATATATTATTCTATTATTGATTATATTTATATTAAAATTTTATAATACATAAATTTATAATGATATACTACAAGAAAAATTATTTATGTATTTATTTTATTTTTATATATTATATTATAATTATATTGATATGATATCAAATGCTTCTTCTCATAATAAATTAATAAATTTTAATATATTAAATTATATAATTAACAATCATATCTAGCAAAATTTATTATTTAATTATAAATACAAATATTTAAATAAAAAGATATACTCTTTTTTAAATATATTGAATTTTTTTCATACAATGTTTTAAAAAAAATTATATTTCCTTTTATAGATTAGATCTTAAATTACATTAAAACACATATATATTTTTAAAAATATTTTATATAAATTTTTACTTTATATTTTTTATTTTTTCTAAATTTATATTTTTATAAAAATTATATATCAAATTGAAAAAAACCAACATTCTAATATAAATAATGTAAATTCTTTTCCAAAACTCAAAAAATGGTTGGGTAGGGGGTGGTTAGGAACCATCTCCCATGAATTTTCGTAATCAATTTTCAATGCAACACATACTTCCACCTGTGTCATTTTCAATGCAGGTTAAAAAAGTTTACAGAATATTCCTTCGTTGCTTTCATTGTATAACGTAATAATTATTTACTAGTTTGTCTTTTTCCTCCACTTTCTAACTAAATAGTTTTTTCCAATTATTTTAATTAAAACGTCAACTTTTCCCTCTTCTTCTATAATTAAATAACGGCTTTCATTATTTAGTTATTTGCTTTCCCTCCTAAATTAGATAGTTTATAACTATTTAATTTACTCCAACAACCTCTTTTTTCTGTCAAATATTATCTCGTATCTCAATTAATTTTGACCTTTGATAAGGTTTTGTTATCTTTTAATATTCACCGTTCATCCTTAACTAAACCCTAATTTTGCCCTAACCCTATTTCCTTGTTTCTCAAAGCAATCTCATCCATTGATCTTCATCATTTAATCTTGGCCCTTTATTTAAATTTGGTTTTCTATAAAAGAGACCTATCACTTTCATTTCAACCCTAACTACAACCACTATCTTTGATATTTTGCTGTCACTATCAATAGGCATATTCTTGCATACTATAAATCTGAGGGTAAGCTAGCAATATAAAGCAAAATGGAGAAAAGTAATGTAGGTGATTCAACCATGGCATAGGAGTTGCGGTAATATTGTTTTATTATTGTTTATATTTCTATGTTCATTTGTATTTAATTGTTGGATTAAGATATTTAGGGATTAAATTTTATGTATTTGATGGTTGATGCTATTGATTCATGCCTTTTACCTTAATTTTATTCTATTGTACAAAGATTAATATAATCGTCCTCCATTACTTTGTGAACAGCTGGAATACAACAATTTAGCTTGCTCTACTTCACATAAGAAAGTCTTTGACATAATTATTATTCAAGGTTAGTATTTTTTTTAAAAAAAATTTGTTGGAGATATCCCAGAAAAAACAAGGTTAGTAATTTCAATATTTGAAACCCTAATTGTTCCAGCAGTCAAATCATTTGGACACAAATCAACAATCAGAGCAGCACACCATTATCGAAAATGTATGTATGCACCCACTCAATTCTTAGCCTGTCCGTGGGCCTAGAGTATGCCATATGAATGATAATTTTAATTAGGGTTTGAAGGACTCATGGAGAAAGTGACATGATAGTTTGCTTTCTTCCAAGTTTGCCTTGGCATATAAAGGTGAAATCTATGGCCATGTTTTTAAATGCTTAGATATTTCTAATTTTCTCAGCCTGCTGCTCGATGGCCATACATGTTTACTTTCTCGTTTTTCTTGAGTTGCGTCTTTTGTGTCTGTCGCTTCTGTGATCTAGTGCCGCTCTGCGGGTAATCATGGTTTTAATGGCGCTTGCAAGTTTTTAGTTATGTCTTTTGTTTCGGAGATTTTGAAAGGGAATTTAGAAGAACCCAGCGGAACGGTAGATGCTTTTGTTCTGCCGTCCCAACACAAATAACCTTCGCACAGTGAGGTGAAAACCAGCCACGGGTTGTTTATGACCAGCATTTTCTAGTCATGTTTCGTCGGATTTCGTGACTACATTAAAGATAATAATTGAGAAACTTGCTTGCACAATTTTGATCTCAAATGATAGTTATGAAACCTTTTGGTAAAATTTCGTTAGTCTGATCAGTTTAATGCACCATTAGTATATTAGGCAAAAAATTCTCTTGAGGTCATTTGATTCTCAGGTTTTAATTGGTTGGGATTTTGGTTCACACAGAATTGGCGACGATGAGGCTTTTGGCACACAACACGCTGTCCTATAAGATCAGAGGGGTGACCAAGTATTATGTGGACTTGGAGTTGCAAGTTGAAAGATTTGTGACAAAGGAGGCTCAATATAACCCTGATTTGTTAAAGAAAATATTCCCAAAGATTGACTGTAAGGCTTTACATGACGCAGCAAAGAAGATGAATGTAAATGATCTCCCGGAACGAGTAGAACCAACAATGCTAGAGAATGATGATTTCATGCAGCGTTTTCATCATGCTCTAATGGAGGTGCATTTAGAAGAAGGGGCCCTTATTTGTCCAGAGACCGGAAGGAGATTCCCAGTCACCAAGGGTATTCCAAGGATGTTGCTCAATGAAGATAAGGTGTAAAAGTTCATTTCAATGAAGAAAATGACGATAGGCTGAATTTTGGCGTTGGATTTTAGTAAATGCAATTAAATGTGTGTTCATGCTGTATTGGCGCAAAATATGCTAATCTTGTCTGTTTTATACGAACTAGATGAACATAACGACTAATATCTCGAGGTAGATGCTATTTGCGAACTTACTCTGATGCAGTTACCAAATGAAATTATAAACTGGATATACAAAACTTGATGTTTAAGTTTCAACTCTGCGGTGGGCAGGTTAGACTGCAAAAATACAACCTATGATGATTTTTGCAAATTGTCATTATCGTAGTTGCCTGTAATGTGAATACTGTTCTGTTATATTATTTTGGGTTTTTTATTTATCAGATTTTTTCTAAGAGTAAGGTACCATTGTTTAGCTTGTTTAGTTTGGAGTTGTTTTAGGGCTAGTAGCTCCATGCTTATTTTTCTGTATAAATTGTGTCAATAAAATAACTGAGGTAAAATTTGAAGAGAAATGTTAAAAGAAGAAGAAAATATGTGCAACCATTAACATATTTTTCATTAGGGAATGACAATATATTTCAATCCCTTCTATTTTGCAATAGTTTATTGAAACAATTGAGATAAAATTTGAAGAGAAATATAAAAAAAGAAAATGTGTACAACCATTAACATAGTTCAACTTCTATTTTGCTACAGTTTATTTTCAATTCTTAAACTGTAACTGCTGCTCCATAGTAGGAGAAGGTTCCAAAATAGTCATCATGCTTAACTCAAAATTAACATGGAACCTTCTGTGATCTACTATTATAGGAGAATCTTTAATCTTCCAAATTATTTATTATGCTTAATTGAAATTTAACATGGAACCTCTTATACAGCAGAGACTGAAGTATCAAACTTAGATAAGTAGCTGCATAGGACTACTCTGTAATAAAGCATGTAGCACCGCCGTGTGCAGCCAAAACTAGTATCAAACTTAGATAGGCAGCTACACAGGACCACCCTATGATAGAGGGTAAAGCACTCCTGTATTGCTGATCAAGAGCTATGGAAAAGTACTGGTATTTTAATGAAAATTTAATTTTTTGATAAGGAAAAATGATCAATTACGGTGGGTTTTCAATACTTGTGAACAGATTCTGATTGAAATTTTTTTCTTTATGGAAATGCAAAAACATCATATGGGAGGCGAAAGATACATCCCCTTTTAATTATTTTGGTTAAAAGTGCTAGTCTTTCTGTTCGTCTTGTTAATCTGTAATTTTTACTTAATGCCCTTCTTGTTCTGTTTTAAATTCAATTTCGAAAACATGCTTTCACCATTCTGAGAATTTCAACCATTCAAACTAAATGTTTTAAGGACAAAATGCATCAAGAAATTTGCTGTTTGGTTGAAAAGATACGAAATGGAAAACCATTAATGCTTATTTGGAATTGTCTGCTTACAACAAAATTATAAGTAGATTTGTACAGTTTTCACTATTTGTCTATAAGAAAATAAGAGTGGCAATCAAATGTTTGAGATATTTATAAAACCAACTGATTTTTAGTGTGATCTGTTATTTTTATCTATACGATCATAGGCAGGAACCTACCAACCATTAGGTTTTCTTTGACAGAACAAATAAAAGTTTATGCGTTTATAAAATGAGTGGTAACATCTTATAACCTGTGTTACCTTACGTCCCCGTTCCTTCTGGTGTTTCGGGGACATGGGATGACAGGGGACGTCTTCCAGGCATCCTGTCTGATTTTCAAAATTTGGGAAATGGCAGGAAACTCTTCCTCAAAAAAGACATAGGGATGCCAGTCTTTCGTCAAAGTAAAAAATGTTTTGATTTATGACAAATTAAATAAAAATTGCTTGATAAATATTAAATATTTCATTATATTTGATAAAACATTTAATTTTTAAACAACCTATTTAATTTTATTGTCAAATTAAATAATTTTTTTTCATAAATATTAAATATTAAATATTAAATATATCATTATATTTGATAAAACATTTAATTTTTAAACAAACTATTTAATTTTATGGTCAAATTAAATAAAAATTGCTTGATAATTGATAAATATGAAATGTTTTATCAAATATTAAATATTAAATAATTTATATTTCATTATATTTGATAAAAAAGTTTTATCCCCATTCTAATGGCATTGACTAAATAATAGTTAAGTTATTGGCATCGCTGTTATATCAATGTTATATTGATGTTATACTCTTTATCTATGCACATATCGTCATATTGATGTTGTTGCACATATTTGATATTTCAAGTTGCTTTTTTTCTCTTTCTCTATATAATATATTTTTAAAAATTCATATATATCTATTGAAAAATTCTTATATCGCCGTCCCCAAAAATCTGCCCTCAAACTGCCATCACCGAAACGCGTCCCCTGCCATCTCTCCATCCCCATCCCCGAAACGCCGTGGAACATAGCTTATAACAGAACCGTATTGCCTAGAAAAATAACTTTCAAGCAAGTCATTTGTTAGACAAGCTGTGGAAGTAGTAATGATATTTGAAGGTATAACTCCCTTGCGAGAGTGCAATGGTCGGGTTCTGAAAGAAATCATTTTGCAGGTCAGTTAGGGCATGAATTACCTTTTAACTTAAGATAAACATTGCGGTTTTGTTTTTTATTGAATAAAAAGGCTTTCTTTGTCATCAATTCTAGAAATGATCGACTGAAGGCAATGAATGTATGTCCTCCATTTGTGAATGTTCTAAGTTTCTACATTCTATAAAAACTTGAATGGTGAGCTAATGAACATTTTTTTTTGTTATTTTGCTATTATAGTAGCTTGTAGGTAAAACTTAGAGCAACAATGTTGAACAACCAAAAAGAAGTTCAAGTCTAGTGCAGATAGATTTATTGATATGTTTCCTCTATACACATTCATGGTTGAAGTAAAACATAAAATTATCAAACTCGTGCTAGTTAGGGGCGTTTATAAAATTGAACCATTTTGATAAATTTCTTAGCAAAGGAATGATATTTCTAAATCTTTACAATTGTTGGCATAAGCTTACTGTCTTAAGCATTAAGCATTATGTATCTTTGCCCATAAAAATTATTTGTGGCTTCTTTTCTTAAACAAATGTGCCCTTTGCTCATCCCTATCCTTGCATCTATACCAAAAGTCTGAGCTATCTTCATTAAGCATGAGTTTTTTCTCCAACGTTAGCCAAAATAAAGCAGTTTCAAACCAACACAAATACAACATAGAGATTTGGGACCCGACCTAAATCAGTTTTTAGGGCGAAGATTGTGATGAATGTGAACCAAGCAGACGGTCTGTTTATCGTATTGGACATTGTTGATTAAAATGCTAATAATATTCCTTGAGTGGTTGTTTTAGGTTCTGGGTTTTCTTAGAAAGTTAAACATGTCAGATTAGTTTTCTAATCTGCAATAGCCCTAGGATACTACCCTGGTTTGACAAAAATAAACTATCTGATTTAAAGTGGAGAGCTACAATGACTATCACTTTTTGGTGCTGTTGCTGGGGTATCTAGCTCCTTGATTTGTTTTGGAACTTGGAAAGGTGCTTCTCCATGGCTGGGCTTTTGTATATAGAGCTCTTTAGAGCTCACTCAATGTTTTTTTGGGCTTCTCTAGAGCTTTGATAATGTTTCTGAAGTTCCTGTCGTCACTTAGAATTGCACCCTAATGAACATGCAATTCAATATTCCAACAAAACATGAGAATGATTTCAAAGTGTGAGATCTTGCAGATGAAATCAAACCAGAGAAGGTCGGCCTCCTTTCTAATCTAAATGTAGCAATGTTGAACCAATCCAGCATTACATAAATTCACAGTTAATCCTATTTCTATTGACCACCAAGGAAAATGGTAGAAGGAATGCATAAAACAAAGGGATGGTGATGCACTTAAATTAGTTTGTGTTACGTCCTGTTTATTTTGGACAATGAATCAACCAAATTGCCAAAAAGGGTTACATAGTGTTTTGTCATATCATTTTTTAGGACAAGTGTGGAGGTTAGAGTTTATAAGATTGCTAAGAGGGAATTAAATATCCAATATCCACAATCAGCTGAGTAAACAAGTTTAACACAACATACAGGAACAAAATATGCCAAAACATTCAATCATTCACAGAGGTAAAGCAAATACACAAAGTGCATAAGGTAAATAGAGGTAAAAAACAACAATTTTATTCATTCAAAGGCACAAGCCTGTTATAGTAATAGAGCAACATGAAGTATCAAGTCTTTGCAGAGAACAAAAGAAGAACCCCCTACAAAGTGAACTCCTATAGGTTTTATTCCAGAGAGAGGAAACAATGAAATCTGTGTCAAGTGTGGAAGTTCGGATCCAAACCCTAGCTGCTAGCCCCGATCAATGAAATGCAAATAGGTGTCCATTTTAATTTGATTTGGGCGACCAAGTAGACAAGATAAGACATCTCTAAGTCTCCACCATATACTGTCATTGATGACTTTTGAGTTTGAGTGCTGAAGGGATGAAGATTGCTCACAAAATATGTGATCTGAGTATGGAGCTCTGAAAAAAGGGGCACCTGCAGATAATAAATGAGGTATGACACCTCTCTTATCTTGGATTCGTGCCAAAATGCCCAAAATACCACTTCCATAGTTTTAGAAGTTGAGATTTGATGTTTGAGAGGGATCACTAAGCAGTAATGGTGAATTTTTAACCATTTCAACCCTCTTGCGAAAAATGAGGTGCATCAAGATTGGTCGTAGGAATCCGCCTTCCATCGGGTCCTTAAAACCTATGAAATTGACTTGCCAGTCTAAAAAATCCGTCAATCTGAATGACCCTCGGATTCTCGCAATTGCAGAAAAATGACCCTTATCGGGAGCAAGTGCATAAACATCTTTCATTTGCACCTGCAAAAAAGTCAGCAACATCTACACTTTGAAGGGCCGATTCACATGAAAAACTCCACAAACTATCCGCTTGTGGAACCTTTGAGCTCATCAGGACCATGCAGGAAGATTGCCTCCATCTTCTCACAAAACTTAACTTGGACGATTTTTGCTGAAACAAGTCCATGCAGAATTTTGCGGTTCATCCGCCTTGCAAAATTTTGATCTACATCTATCCCTTTGGATCAAAATGATTCACTTGAAGAAATCTGCAAAACCAACCTATGGAATTTTGCTTCCATTTGGATCTATGTGGAAAGATGGCCCCCATCTTCGTACAAATACATAACCAATTTTTCAACTTTGAAATGCCTTGATGAGAAATCAGGTTTCATTTGGAACATTGTGGAACTTCTATCTGCAGTTTTACTTTTGAGTGGCTTCTTGATCATGTGGAAAAAGCAGCAAACATACACTTGTGAGATTTATGTCTGCATTTGGATCATGTGGGAAGATGGCCTCCATCTTCTTGCAAAGGAACCCTTAGCCACTGTTTTAGATTTTCTTCCCCTTGGAAAAAACCATCTAAACTGAATCTTGCGGATAAAACATCGACATCAGCACCTTAAAATTGGAAGTTCACTTGGAAAACTTCGCCAACCATCTACCTGCAAAAGAATGGCTTCCATTGGCATTGTAGAAAGATGGACTCCATCTTCTCGCAAAACTTAAAATCGATTTTGGCACTTCGCCAACCATCTACCTGCTAAAAATCGGCTTCCATTGGCATTGCAGGAAGATGGAATCCATCTTCTCACCAAACTTAAAATCAATTTTCGCTTGATCAAACCAAATGCAAAAAAAACCATCTAAACTGAACCTTGAGAATAAATGGGGTGAAGAGCGATTATGGGGATCTTAGGATGATCCAGATAGGCCAGGAAAACCCGCAACTACATAACTTGGCTATTTTTTCTCAGAACTTTTCAAGTTTTGGGATACGGGTATTCATTTGGCCTTTCTACAAGATGGTCAGCTCAAAATTTTCTGATCATTGTCATTTTTTTGGATTTGAACTTGGAGAGCTGACTAAATGCAATTGATTCGAATTCTCACAAGGATTTTTTTTGGATCCGTTATCAGCAGTTGAAAAACAAGGGTGGCACAAAGTGGCAACAATCCCATTATGGAGCTTATCCAAAGATTTTTGCTAGAGCTCCATTTTAGAGCTTTTCTAAACCTCCAAAATTCCATTTCACAGCGTTTTCAAAGCTTGCACCATTTATAGAGAAGTTAAAATTAATTTCGTCTAGAAGCCATCTTTGGAATCTTTGGGTAGAGATAGTTTTGACAAAATTAAAAATTGGTATATTAGTAAGTTATTTAGGGTGACAAGTTTAAAAAAATTAGTATTAAAATATTATTAGTATATTTACTTTATATAAATCTATGTGAAAGATGTTTTATTAGTATGAGAGAGATATTTGTGTTTTTAACATAGATCTATTTAAAATATGTATTTTAACTTATTATTCAACTTTTACTTATTTAATCATAGATCTATTTCAAATTAAAAATTAATTTATTTTACTATAAAGTTATACTAAATTATGAGTTACAATTAATTTATTTTATTAGAATTATTTTGTTAAAATTTATTTATTTTAAAATTAAGATCTTTATATTTAAAAAATAAATATACACGAAATGCATCTTCCAATAAAATATGAACTAATCTTATTTTCATTTGTCTAGTACAAACGAAATAATCAAATATTTATAAGTTAATTAATAAAAATAAAGAAATAAATATTGAATATAAAATTATCAAGTTATATATATTATCTTTTTATATAAAAATAAATTAGATTGTAGATCAATTCTTTTTCTTTAAAGAGAGGTGGAATAAATAAAGACTTTTAAAAAATAAGGGGGGAATAGAAACCAACAGCTCTAGAGAGAAACAAATCAAAATAAAATGTGAACAAGAAAAATGTTTTAACTCTATTCACATCAGAGAAGCATAATATTAAGTATGAAAAACAAGCTAAACATAAAAATAAATACTATAAATATAATTCTATTGTTGATTATAATAATTAATAAGTTTATATTAATGGTTAGAGCCTGATGTTTTAAGTCCCATCAATAATGTAGGAAAGTTCTTGCTATTATTTATAAAAGTAAGAGAAAGCCACCCAATTTCCTACTCTTCGTGGTGGCGAAATACAAATGTTATAGAAGGTCAATTTGGGACATAAATGATCTATAACTATCTCCTACTTAAAATAGTATGAACTATGACAATCTATAAATATAGGGACTAAGACTTGAGAAAAATACAATCAATCTCGGGGCTTTAACATTGATAAGATTGCATTCACAAAATTTTAAGCCAGACCTCTACTAAAGGCTTAACATTGATAGGATTGTTTATATAAAATTTTATTTAGTCCACACCTATACTATTGCATACTTTCTTACCATATTCAAGATGCAAAATTGATTTGTTAAAAGGTTTTAATTTATTTAATTTTTATATTATAATTTTGTTGTTTGAAGGCACCAAAAATATTTGGTCGATAGGATTTTTAAGTGGACTAGCAAGTCCACAAAGAGCAGAAGCCTGTCTCACACTTATAAGATTTTTTTAATTTTTTGGAGAACATCTTATAAAATATACTTTTATTGTATGGGAAAGAAGGGTTGCTCACCTTTTATAGTGCAACATCTCAACTAAGGCAAAGGATATCTAATGCAACCAGTCTCCAATGTGGCATTCAAAATAGAAATTGTAACAACCTCAGTGTTCTTCTCAGTAGAAATTCCAATGTTTTCACCTCAAGTGAATAAACCATGATGCTGAAACATAGCAATAATTTTTTTCTTTCCATAATGTAAATTACATGCACATTTAAAATAATATTGTTTCCAAACCTCCATTGTAATTTCACAAATATTTCTATAACATAGATGTCATAATGAATGAACTCAAGTATATCATTCATGATTACATCCTTCCATATAAATGGGTACATGATACATACATAGCTCTTCTGAGCTTCATCTAGAAATAGATATACAAACTGGTCTTGATGTCTCCACATTGGCACATACATTATGAATGTCCTTGCTCACTGATGCAAACACTCCAGTTGTCCCCGATACTAGCACAAACATCTGCAAACCTCGGCTACCTACTGATGAGGAGAAGCATCAATCAAGTTCTTTTTCGCCAACCATGGACTTAAATGCGGTCCCCTGCACATCTACCTCACAAGTGAGATGGCCCTACCCTTCGACGAAGAGATTGGTTGGTAAACCTCATAAAAAATGCCTATCTGATCTTAGTGTTGTGTCCTACAAACCAAAACCTAATCATATGGTAGCTACACCTACAAGTATGAAAATCTTGAACTAGAATGCGTATAAGGAACACAATGAACTGACAGTGTAAACAGTGGCTACTTACACTACTTTGGCTAAAGTATTCTCACTCAATACTTTGAGTGACAGTCCTCACATTCACATACACTACTATGGCTCGATTTGGATTATGACCATTCTTATACTATGCCTAGGTAATTTTCTCCAATGGGTAATCTTTAACCCTACAAATAACCTACTCCCCTTTTTCCCAAAACACAATGGTAACTCAACCAATTAAGCCTAAGTACTAGTTACCCCTTCAATGGATATTCCTATCCCAAGTAAAACATATGAGCTTATCTTTACGTAAACAAGCTATTCTCTTCAATAGACAATCTAGTCTTAAGTATAACTTTATAATCTAGAGTATAGCTACATAAGCTTTATCTAATCATAGATTAAAGTTCATAAATAACTGACTCCATCCAGTAATATTACACACAAATAAGTGGTTCTCATCAAGAGTAAAGCCACATCAATGAATGACCTCAATCGAAGAACAATCTCATCATTAGATGATTCCATTCGAAAGCGTGTTATCCTTAATTAAAAAGGGATGATTCAAGAGTAGAATCTTGTCAACATCATGACTTCATAATAAGAGTACAAAGCAACTACCCAAGTAGCAACTCCTACTCAATAGCTAATCCCACCTATGTCTTTATACATATAGTAACTCATAAGCTCACGTGATTTACTTAATCAGATAGGTGAGTCTCAACCTCAGTATACCCTAATCTTAGGTTAAAGTCATCAACCGATGACTAGTCTAATTATATAGGTGATTCTAACCCTATATGCTTCAATCAAGAACAAATGTACAACCCAACCAAGTAAGTTATTCCCAACCTATAGGTTTCAATGAGTAGTCAAGTGCATATCTCAACCCAGTAGGTAAATCTTAACCTAAGGTTTCACTCTTTAATCAAATGAACTTCCCAACCCAAGTAGGTTATTCTAAATCTAGGGTTCCATTCTAGAGTAAGGTATGGTCAAGTGATCAATCAAGTAAAGATAATCAATGTGGTTGCATAGCGACACATTCTGCCTTATCTTTCATACCATCTCTATGGATTTATAGCTAAACCTTATCATCCCCAAGGTTTCCTATCATAGTTAGATAATAGTTCCAAGTCACTTCATGACATTGACATATCTCACACTATACACATAGTCTAACTATCTATGAATAGATCAACAATAGCTACTTCTCGTATAGGGGCAATAGGAGTAATAAGACACTTTCTTTAAGCTAATCCCATTTCATCATTCTTGGTATATAATACCAAAGATAGACAATCCCTCCTATTATGGAGTAATTACAAGCACTTCATAAAACAACATAAACAACTTCTATTTTCCTTTCAAAGAAAATGTTATATTTCCATAATACAAGTAATCTCAACAGATCAAATAAAGCACTTCAAGAATCAATCTTTCATAATCAAAGAAAAATAAAGGAAGATGTATCCTCATGCCTGTAATACGCTTATCCAATTGACTAATTTGTTGCACAAATTTCCAATAGCAACCTGCTATCTTTGCTTTGACCTCACCAACAATACCTCAATAAAACCTCTCTCACAAGTTGATAATATGCTTCTCTCAAGTATAACTCAAACAATAAATCTCCTCACAAAACTCTCAAGGCTCTCACAAAAAGAACCAAAATAAGATTGCATAAAAGTGCAAAATAGAAGTGTGTAATAGTATGGAATAGAATGCCTGAAATGAGAGAGCATGCCTCTCTATTTATATAGTAGAAAGGAGACTTCACAACCTATAGAAAACGCATGTAAACTGACAGAAACATCCATGCAGTTGACTCACTCCATTTAGCTGAAAAGGTGGCAACAATCAAAGATTTTACTCAACACAAGAAGCTACAGGTCGACCTCTATGTTTTCACAATAGGCAAAGACTATTTCAATCTACACATGATCAAATGGTGACAATCGAATTGTTTCCAAAATGGACTTCTACTGTAACATTTGGAACTTCATAATATGGCGCCAAGCAAGCAACCACTCTTCCTATTTGATGGCACAACTTTACTTATTGAAACAATCTTCTTTCTAAATGCAACACTTTGCACAAGTTGACTAAGTCAACATATTGCAGCAAACAGGGGAATAAAGAGTCATTTTGTCTCATAAATCTGCTTTGACTATTTCATTGCCTTGCTGTCATTTATCTTATTATCATGCATTTTACATTTACTATGCTGCTAGTAACTAATCCATTGCTTTATGATGAAACATCCAAAGCTAAGTAAATCAATTTTTACTAAGTCAAAGATGCTATCCCATAGCATCAACTATGTTATAATCTCCATATCAACTTAACTGATGCGCTATTTATTGCTTATAATTTGATCTTTACTCAATGCCAATGTGTATTATATTCTGCCTTTAAAATTATTTGTATATGCTATATACAATCGACCTATGCTCATTTAATTATATTGGCCTCTAAGCATTACATATGTTAATCGACCTCCAAACTTATGTTCATATATAAACATATATACATATATTACCATATACATATATATATATATATATATATATATATATATGTGTATATCAACACACACACACACACACACACACATATATATATATTAGGTCAATAAAGTATGTATTTATTTGATATACAAATAAATACAAACAAGTTAACATTCACATAATAATCATATATATATACAAACATATATATATTATATAGCAACATGATAGTCAAGTGATCCATTCATTATCCAAATGATTATGACCATGTGATTATATTCACAATAGCATCATATTAATCATTTATATACATATATGCATATCTATACATATGCCGTCATACTCGTATGGACATCCCATTATATCCAACGTACGCATATTCTGATATATTCACACACACACACACACACACACACACACACACACACATATATGCATATATCCCAAATACTCATTCAACCATACAATCAAGCATAGTAATATAAGTCTTGAAGGACTCATAAGTTCCAAACATATAAACATCATACAAACATGCATTCAACAGTAATCATGACCCTTAATAATGCAAACACATCATGCTAAGGATGACTTACCAATTCAACACCATGACTTGACTCAACCATTCTATTGTGTGGGTGATCCCACAATACTGGTTTACAATATTTGGCCAAACTAGACATTGAACTGAATTTTTTTAACTAAATTTTCACTTTCGGGCACCTATAGATGCTAAACCATGAGGAATTTGAAGATGATCCAAACTAGTGATTTGTGACATTTTGTATGTAAATTATAAATATATTTTGTTTTAAATTCTTGGAATCATATTGCATTTATTTTTCCATCTCCTTCAAAAACTAGTTTTTAACAGTAAACACCATTTTTAAAGAGTGATGTTCACCGTATACAACATAATTTTTTTTCTATGAAGGATAAAATTATAATTCTTTCAAATTTATATTTGTAACTATGATATCTAACACTTTCATTTGGTTTCATAGTGTTTTATTGGATATTGTTTTCATGATTAAGTTTTGAAGTCAAACCAATTACAATTTAGACATAGGCAGACCGTATAGAACATAAAAAAAATTGTATGTATCAAAATTCAATTTTATTTTTTTTGTTGGATCAAGGACATCAATACCTAGCACATAATTATTTTTTAGAATATTTTTTGGTAATATACTATTTTTTCACATGTGCATAATATAGAGCTTGATTTTTGGTGAAAAACCTACATTCACAAGTAATTAAAAAAAGATATAATAATCAAATTAAACATATTTAAAATTATAAATTTTGGGAAGCTTATAAGAAGGAATACATACTTAATAAAAATAAATTTTAAATGAATTCATTTGATCCCCCAAAAGGTAAATCAAAAGTGGTTTTTTATCAGCATTTTGATAGGTCTAAAGGAGACTTTGTTATAGGTATGGTTTAAAACTAGCGATATTCTATCCAAGGGGGTTTGATAGAAGGTGGTTTGATCAAACCCTCTTCAATTGGAATCCTTTATATGTAACTTTTCAAGGCTTAAATCATTATATTTTCTAAAAATATGTGATTTTAGCAAAACTCAGGATCTCCCAAAAAGTGTAAACCACTATTATGGGATCACCTCAAGTATATGTGTGTACGTTCAAATATGTTTCATTTAGGGTTATCCGACCAATCAATTCTCCTAAGTGATACTTCCCCTCCGCCTAGAGGAATGAACCTGTCCTTGCAACCAACCCAACACATTTGCAATGGTAGTTAGACATTCATAATAAATCCATATGCATCATAAACTTAAGCATATTCATATAGCAATACATGTTCATCATCAATGTAAACATAATTACTCTTTCAAAGCATTTATCAAAACTTTATATAATACCTATTTCAGTATCCCATTAATCATATCAAAATCATGATTGCATTTACCATCCTATTTACCTGTGAAGGTAAAAGTAAATCAGTAATAACGAGATGGGGTGTAACACAAAGCTAGTGCATATAGAAGTCAAACCCTACAAAGGAATAAAAAAACAAAACAAAACATATCTAATCTATAATATATACTATTGTCAATTCAAATATTTCACAAGCAACCAAGCTTTAAAACTAGGCTATCAATTTGATTTTGTTGAATATTTTACTTTGTTGGCTACCATATTACCATCAATTCATCTTTGTTGTGCATTGAAGTCTTTAATTACATATAAAAACTACATATGGATTGGTGTGGTCCACTACCCTTAATCATGTTGCATTTCCCAAATTGTAATTAAATGCACTCCAATTCACCAATTTTGTAGAAGATTAATTATAGTTGAACAAACAAAATTGAAGAACGATAGGCTAAAAAGAAAACAACAATAATTTTACTCTCATATATGCTTAATTTTCCATACTTTTACTAGAATTAAATCAATTGCACTCTCTTCTCTTGTTATTGTTAGTTGCAAAGACATTTGGAAGGTTATTTTTAAATTCATACCTTGCTTGTTTACATTATTTTTTTTGGTGGTTAAATTTTGCATGAATTACAAGATATGAAGGATATCGACAAGTAATGGTTGTAGAAACAAGCTATAACTTATAAGTGAAAGCAGTGATAAATTTAAGAAACCCCCCTCAAAAAAAGATATAAAATCCTGGCGAATCTTTCATTTTTTGAGGAAAAAAATTTAATTTCTATTGGCGAAACTTTCCTTTTTTTCAAAAAAAAAAAAAGTTTTATTGGCGATTTTTTTACATCACTAGAATTTTATGGAAAATTTTGGTGAATCTTGAAAAATAATAGGAAAATGCATTAATTATGATGGCGAATCTATCCAATTGAAAGATAGGGGCCCGATGGTGGAAATTGTCGATGAGTTGAAGGGGTAGACTATAATATTTACTTTCTACCATTGTTTTATAATATAATATAATGGTCCTCATTATATTCTACAAGGTAAAATGTAACCATGATCTATAATTCTCATGGGGGCTCAAAAATTCTTTTAGATCATTGGTCTAACAACCCTTGTTGTACACTATAAGGTGAAATTTACCCAAATCTATAATGCTCGTGATACCCAAAATTGTGGGCCCCATGAGCATTACAGATCATGTGTAATTTTACCTCATGGAATACAACAAGGGCCATTAGATTATATTTAAATCAATGGCGAAAACTAAAGATTAGAAATATGGTCCTAAAGCAACTAATAGTTATGATATACTATTGGTGAATTAATATAGATTTCTCCAATAATTTATAAAATTAAGGTGAATCTAATCTAATCATGTATCAAATATTGCGAATTTTTGAGTTAAATTTTTTAATAAAATAAATTATTTGGCGATTTAAATAAGAACAAAACACGAGCACCCTCTAGGGGGTGACACGGCTGTGTGAGTCGACGCAATTCTAAGATGTGGAATGTGATTATTATGATGACCTTTTTAAAAATAAAGAGTGAGTCTACTTGAAGTGTTGTTTTTGTTCAATACCTGTGTAAATTTCAAAGAACATACACTCATTGTTAGATTTTAGGACTTGAAAACAAATTTTTTCTACTGCATGCCATGTTTTTCAAAACACTAATTCAAATAAAGATCATCCAATTCAAAAAAATTCCAAAACATGTATGTTTCAGTGCATTGACTGGATCTTTTAGTGCATCCCTTTTTCTATTCTAGCACATCCCTGCTTTGTTTTAGCGCATCACTGCTCTATTTTAGCGCATCACTGCTCTGTTTTAGCGCATCTATGCTCTGTTATAGCACATCTATGCTCTGTTATAGCACATCTCTGCTCTATTTCAGCACATCCATGAAATAGTCCAATGCATTGATTTGATCTTTTAGCGCATTCATTAAAAAGTTTAGCGCATCCATTGAACAAAGTAGCGCATCTATTTTCTAAGTCAAAAGAGTTTTCTGATGCAATCTTCCATTAAGTATAGTCCTTTCTATGCTCAGGGTCTGAAAATATGCAACCTTTGATAAGAAAACCCTTGAGAAAATGATTAAGAAGCCAAAAAGGTCCCTTAGTTACAAGAAGCTATTGAAAAGGAGACGATTTTTATACCAAAGTCAGAAAGTTTTGGTTGAGCATCGATATTTCATTCATCGATATCACGACTTTGCTAGTGGATTCACTGACAAATTTTCTTTAGAGCCTTTATCTTCACAAGCTTTCTTTCAATGAAGAGCTCTTTCGTAGAGGCACGATCATAGTCAGCCCATTCATCCCTCTTTTATCCCACAACCTATAATTCAGTATTCCAATCGTCCTGATCAAGTATTGCAATAAAAAACTTTGAAGCATTAGGCTTTTGCAAATTCCTTATTTTCTCAAACTAATATCAAAACGTCGCAAAGTACATCATCACATCCATTTTCGATTTCTAGTTTAATTCCCATAACAAGATAATCATCCTTCCAATCAAGGAATCACAAACTAAAAATTGAAAATTTCTTTAGTCATATCAATAGAATCCTCATTCTATTCTGACTAAGATATCCAACAAATTACACTCCCATTTGTGATCAAAGTTATTAAAAATTTGGTATAAGCTTATGCATGTTGTCACAAGGTCTCGAAAACACCAAGAAGAAGATGAAAGGGAAAATCCACTTTGCAACATGAGTGAAAGGGAAGAAAATCCTTTTCATAGGCTTCATGGGAATAATTCAAGAGATGAAGTAATGGAGGAAATGCTTCAAGAAGCAAAACATGATCCACAATTTCATACTCTCTTGGACAAGATTTTAGAGCTAAACAAAGAAAGATACTTTCTTTTGTTAGGAAACCAAGGAGCTAAAATACCCTCTAATTTTGATACTGAGAAAATTAGAGAAGATCCTGAAAGAATTGAAACCCCCTTAAATGATTTTAGTTCTCTTACTCAGCAAATAAGAGCACTACAAGGAAAAATTAAAGAAATACAAGGGGGAACAACCAAGAAATATGTTTTGGAAGATATCTGCCCATATCCCTTTGATAGGAATCTCAACATGATTCCTTTTCCAAAGCATTGTGAAATCCCAAAATTTGACAGATACAATGGGAAAACGGATCCCATTGATCTTGTGAGGGAATTTCAAAATATGAGCCTAGAGTTTGCTCATGAAGATACATATCTGATGCAATTGTTTCCACAGAGTCTAGGGGGACAATCCATGGAGTGGCTTTCCAAAATCACTCCCCCCATCAAAATGTTTGAGGAGTTAATCAATAAATTCATATCTCAATACTCCTATAATATACAACACCAAATAACCATGCTTGATTTGTGCAAAGCAAAGCAAAAGACTGGGGAACCCTTCATCACGTTCCTACAAAGATGGAGAAGGTTATTTGCAAGATATTCCCATCCTGTTCTTGAAAAGGAAAATATGGAAATCTTTATTGACAGTCTAAATCAAGAAATGAGTTATAGGTTCAACCTCCATTGTCCTCAATCATTTGAGAAATTGATTGAAAACGCGATCACCATTGAAGGAGCCTTGGTCAAGCGAGGAGTCTTAAATCTTGACAAAGATGGTCCAAATTTGTATAATCACAACAAAAACAACAACAACAACGATAAATCACGATTCTAGACTAGAAATAAGAATGTTGTAAATGATGGGGTGGTAGATGCCAATAATGTGAAAGCAAAGCCAACTATTCTAAATGTATCAGGTGTTCAACGCAACAACAATAATTTTGGAAATTCCACTAACCAAGGAAATAAAAATTCCAATCAGGGAAACAATGTCAACCAAGGAAACATGGCCAATAATCATGGTAATAATCTCGGCAACAATCAAAATTCAAATCCGCCCAGATCACAGTTTTTCTCAAATCGACGGAGTTTTACTCCCTTGGGCCAGTCTCTTGAATCAATTCTCAAAGAGCTTTTGAATCAAAGCACCATCATGTTGCCACTGTAGAGAGATTATGAGCCATGATTCAAACCACCATCATGGAATGATTCGTATTATTGCGATTATCATAGGTGCAAAGGTCATAGAATGAATAATTGCCAAGGTTTGAAAAATTTGGTCCAAGATTTGATCGATAATCGCACCATAACTATCGAGGGACATAATCCTAACGAAGATCATCAGGCATTCAAGGACCCTCTCCCCAATTATCAAAAAGGGGAATCTTCAGGTGACAAAGGAAAAAATGTAAATCATGTCTATGACACCACCATCAATCATATCTATTTTGATGACCAGCACGTCAATGTCATCAAAATCAAAGGAAAGCAAGAGTATCAAGAAGTTAATGCAAAAACAAGGGGACAGGCTAAAAAATTTGTAAAAGGAAGTTCATCCAAATCAACTGTTCCCCCTCCAAGGTAGTATAATTTAGTCGATCAATTACAGAAGACATCGGCTCAAATTTCGATCTTGGAGCTTCTTAAAATATCGTCAATACACAAGAACATTCTGGAGAAGGTTCTCGTGGACACAACTGTATCTCTTGATTTGGATATAGACATATTTCAAGCCATGGTGGGACACTTGTCCTCACCCACATGCTTATCCTTTTCTGAAAAGGATGATGCCTCCATGACTCATCCCCATAATTCATCACTTTATCTAGAGGTCATGGTTCATAAAACCCAAATCAGACGTGTCTTAATAGATGGGGGAGCTGGTCTAAATATTTGTACTTTAAATTTGGTTCTTGCCTTAGGGTATTCTGAAGAGCCCATTGATCCGAGGAGAAAAATAACAATCAAAGCATATGATGATGACGAACAATCTTCTAAGGGCCTCATCATGCTACCTACCAGAGTGGGACCTGTTGTAAAGAACACTTCTTGCAAGTTCTGGATCGAGACTTATCTTATAACATACTTTTGGGTCACCCATGGATCCATGAGATGCAATCAGTTTCGTCGACTTATCATCAATGTCTAAAATTTCCATATGATGGACAAGAAATAACCATAACAACGGACCAAAATAGCAGTCAGATTTGTTCTAACCTTCGAGCAACTCAGGACACCTTTGTCCCACATAATAGAGAGGCCTTGGCTATTTTTGCTTCTAAACACAATGATCAAACAAGGGAATTGATAAAAATATTCGGTACAAAGATGAAATTAAAGGATAATGGGGTGGATGAAATTAAAGGATAATGGGGTGGGAGAATATTCACTATGTCTCTGCAACCTACCTATCTCTCCAAGGTCACATGGTTAGCCTACAATATCTACACAACAAGCTACAATGGCTTCCACATCAAGAACACAAATTTCAGTCCCCATCACCAAGTTTGATGGAATATTCATCAAGGCTAACACTCAAGAAATTGAAGAAGATAGATTTATTCTCATTTGGCTTTATAAAGATAAGGATGAATATGTTCAGCATGTCAAGTTGCCTACAGAGCAATATGGAAAGGGCTTTACAATAATGCAACAAATGGGTTATCAAGGAACTGGCCCCATAGGCAAGAGAAAAGAAGGAATTGTTGAACCTATCCAACTGAAAACAAAACATCCAAAAGATAAAACTAGACTTGGATATGGTGAAGATGCAAAAGAAGCAATCCAAAAGAAATCCAATGAAGAGATAGCTGAAACAATTCTGAGATTGCAGGAAAATTCTGACACCGATTCCAATGAGTATGAATGGGATACCATTTATAACAATGAATTGTGGAGGGACAAATAGGTGGATGTTATACAAAAATATACACCCATGCTCACACAGGTGGAAAGTTCAAGGCCTCCACCTGACTATGTACTTCAAAGTGACCATTACTCGAGTGATGACTATTCGATTCAAAGCGAGACAAATAATCGATAGGAGGATACCATCATAGATCTTCCCCATAGAAAGAATGATAACCATGTCATGACCTTACCACTATTGGAGTTGAGAAAATACAACACCACAGGAGCCCAGTGACCTCTGCAAGCAAAGAATACCTGTTACAAGGAGAAGCAAAGAGAAGCAACCAAGAAAACGCTCAAGAATGTGGAGCAATGTATTCACCCAAAAATGTAAAAATGAACAATGATACAAAATTTAGTTTTCAACCACATATAGGTGAAAACCCTAAAAAGGAAAACCCTAGGCTTGCACAATAATAATTAATAAAGTAATTAATTATTATGCACCTAATGTTAGCTTAAGTGTAAAAGAGGTAAAAGAGAACTTTAAGTAATTAAATAGATATTGTTTAATTAATAAATTAAATAACCAATTACTCTAACACCCCCCCTTAAGCTAGACTTAGGGAGAAGCTAAAACCTAGAAGAAGCTACTGAAAGCAAAAGCAATGGGTCCCGGCAACAAGGCCAGATCAGGTACCCATTTACAAAATCAATGCAAACTAAATGAAACGAGGTAAAGGAGAAAACCCAGTGGGAACAAAACTCCTCCCCAAAATAGAATGCAAGGAAGGAATGCAATGCACTAATGAAAGAAGGATAGGAGGTGGATAACATGATACCCCCCATAGACAACTTCTATCATATAAGTACACGTACAATGGTCTCCATAAGAGAGATAGAAAGAGAGAAGAAGGCCCCCCCACAATGAAGAAACTTTTGTCACAATGGTAGATGCCTGATGTAGAATCCAAAAGGAGATCCTGAAGCGAAAAATGATATTCCTCCCCTTGGGAAGAAACGGATCCAAAGGATGATGTCGAAGAAACCCTGTGAAGAATGATGAACCAATCTGTCTCAAGATGTGTGCCATGATAGGATGCTAAAGAATCTCACTGTCTGAACTGAAACAAATGATGCCAAATCCAAACTGATGTGGAGAGTACTGAAATGCAACCTCTGAATGCACGGATAATGGTGGGCGAACAGTGATAACCTGAATTTCAAGGTAGAGGAGATGAATGTCCTCAAAATAATCCTCCAAATATGCAATATAGGACTCCATAAGCAAGAAAGATATGTTTGCAACATAAGAGTCCAAAGTAGCTATGTCTAGAAGATGTATGATTCCCTGCTGCACTGAATCAAGAACAACAGGAGATGCTGATGAAGTCTCAGTCTGAAGAGTAGGAACTGTGAGACAAACCTCTGATCCATCGAAACATGTAAGGGTGTCTAAATACTCAAGCTCCTCTAAAGTATCATGATCAAATGGTGTATTCTCTCTCCAAGCAATGGGTAAGAGACAATCTGAAGTAGGATCCTCTGGGAATGGAGATAGAATAGGGTCTCCATAGATCTCCCAAAGACGTGTCCAAAGTGGGTGAGGACAATCAATGTCCGATATAACCAACACAGTGTCATGATCAACACTAGACAATATAAGTCCTACTATGTGATTTCTAATGATATCCCATGCTAATTTTCCCTCTAAAGTTGCTGGTTCAGGTATGAGATCATACAAATAAGGCAAAATATTAAGCCACCTACAACGTGTAAGTATACCCTTTGCCCATGACTCATAATTACCCCGTTCTAGAATAACAACTGAAGGGTGAGTAGAAAGACCCATGATAACTCTTCAAATGAAAAATTCAGAGACTAATGATCTCAGCAATGATAAAGCATATCAAGATAACCCATCCAACACAAACAAAACCCATGTAGGAGCTAGGATGACCAAGTAATTGAGAAAAGTGTAAAAACACACAAAACTGAATAAAAAATACTTGGTAAATATTCTAATAAAATAGACTATATATCTAGAAATATCACTGTAATACCTTTCCAATGCCTATTCGTTTGCACAAAACGGAGTTCGAACGCAAAAGATACACCCCTTGGAGTGATAAAACCAAGTTCTGACTTTGACTGACAAAAATGACAGCAAAATGGCAAAATCAGAAAACATTACCAGTACCACTAGAATGGCACCAAAACCAGCTTTCCGACGATATCTCATTTTTGAAAATCTGAGAAAAAATGCCCATTTTGCACCCAATTTAGCGCAAGCTGCTCAAAAGGGGAAAAAAATAATTTCACAGCCCTCAGGGGCTAAAAATTCATCGGCCCCTGGCCACATGGCCGACCAGGGGGCTAGCGCACAGGGGCTGGAGCCAAAGCCCTTGGTCACCAATGTGACCGCGGGCAGGTGCTGGAAGGGCCGATAGGGGTCGACGGAGCCCGCGAGGTCGACGAAGCCCGTAGAGTCGGCGGAGCTCGGATGGCGACTGAGCGGTGGGTGGAGTGGTGGAGTCAGCAGGGAGCTCGGTGGGGCGGGTGGCGGCCGAGAGGAGTGGAGCCCAAGGCGGCTAGTCGATGGGGAGCTCGGCGGAGCGATGGTCGACAGGGATGGGGGCAGCTGAGGGCGGTGCTACGGGCGCGGGCGGTGCAAGGGTGGCCGGGTGGTGGCTGCCGGGTGGCACGTCGGCAGTGTGCGGGCAGCGCACCAAAAAAAATTAAAAACATTATTTTTTAAAATTTTTTAAAATTTTTTTTGTTGTGGGGGTCATATGGCCAAACCCTAAATTTTTTTTTGCATCCCTGGTTGATTGTAACCAAAATCGACGATTTGATAGTCGATTTAGGGGTTTTTGGGCTCTACGAATCCAATAGCACTGTCTGTTTGGGCCCAAAGTGAACCTAAAATTAGGAGTATGCTAAATCCACAAGAAGAAACCTTAAAACCCTAGATCTGCTTCCAATGCAAAAAACTCAAAACAAGAACAAGTAGCTGCATATCTGAAGCTCTGATACCATATTGGAGTTGAGAAAATACAACACCATAGGAGCCCAGTGACCTCTACAAGCAAAGAATACTTGTTACAAGGAGAATCAAAGAGAAGCAACCAAGAAAATGCTCAAGAATGTGGAGCAATGTATTCACCCAAAAATGTAAAAATGAATAATGATACAAAAGATAGTTTTCAACCACATATAGTTGAAAACCCTAAAAAGGAAAACCCTAGGCTTGCACAATAATAATTAATAAAGTAATTAATTATTATGCACCTAATGTTAGCTTAAGTGTAAAAGAGGTAAAAGGGAACTTTAAGTAATTAAACAAATATTGTTTAATTAATAAAGTAAATAACCAATTACTCTAACAACCACCCAATGACCTCACCCAGCCAGATGATCCCTTGCCTTTGGTCCATCCTGAGCTCATTGATTGGGAACAAACTAAACCAATTGATATCCCAATCTTCCCAGATGATGAAACCATTGTAAATTATCTTTGTTAATCCAACCCAAAAACAAGTTCCACCAGTGAATCTTAGGATCAAAATCTCAGTCAAGAGAGTGCCAAGTTTTTCAGCTACAAAATTAACAATATAAAAGATAGATCTAATGGTGAAAACTGAAAAAAGGCAGTATTAGATCATGAAAAAATAAAAATAAAGAGCATATCTGATGGTGAAAACCTTTCAAAGGCATTGAAAGATGAGAAAATTGGCACTCTCCCTAAGCACTATCATGAAATATCTTCTATTTTGATAGAACCAACAAAGGCAATCAATATAGGTAGTACGGAACAACCAAAAAATCCCGCAACTTGCTGCATCACTGACAAAGGAAGAAGTCCCAAAATTCACATAATTCCTAAAAGATAACCAAATCAACTTTGCATGGTCATATGCAGATATGCTTGGATTGGATCCAAACCTTATCATGCACCATTTTTCCATCATGCTAGGGGAAAAACCTGTGAAACAAAACCTAAGAAAGATGCATCCACATGTTACAATGCTAGTCAAAGAAGAATTAAAGAAGTTGTTGGATGTAGGATTCATCCGGTCTATCAACTATGCAGAATGGATCTCCAACATTGTACATGTGTCAAAACCAGATGGACGAATCAGAATCTATACAGATTTTTCGTGATCTAAATAAAGCATGTCCAAAAGATTATTTTCCTCTACCCAACATTGACATGATTGTGGATTTGACAGCTGGGCATGCCATGTATTCACCGATGGATGGATTTTTTGGGTATAATCAGATAAATATCAAACCTAAAGATCAAGATAAGATCGCATTCGCATGTCCCTGGGGTACATATTGTTGGAATGTAATGTCGTTCAAACTCAAAAATGCAGGAGCGACATATCAACGGGCAATGACTACAATTTTTCATGACATGATGCACACATTCATGGAGGATTATGTACATGATCTCTTAACAAAATCAAACACAAGGGAGGGAAATCTAGATATCTTATGTAAGATTTTTGTCAGAATGGAAAAATTTAAAGTCAGACTCAATCCCAAGAAATATGTCTTTGGGGTAAAGTTGGGAAAGCTCTTAGGCTATATTGTGTTAGAAAAAGGAATAGAAGTAGATCCAACGAAGGTCCAAGCCATCCTAGAGATGCCACCACCAAGGAACATCAATCAACTTTGGCCATTACAAGGACAATTACAATCCATTAGGAGATTTATCGCACAGCTAGCAGACAAGAGTTTGTCGTTCACACATCTCTTGCATAAAAATGTTTTGTTCAAATGGGAAGACAAGTGCAAAGCAGATTTTGATCAGATCAAGAATTATCTAATGAACCCACCAGTATCGATCTCACCAGTACAAGGAGAACCACTCACACTGTACATTTCTGCCACAAAAGTATCCCTGGGGGCATTATTAGCACAAAAGGAAAGAACGGGAAAAGAGCGAGGAGTATATTACATCAGCAGGACATTGACAAGTCATGAACTAAATTACACTTTCATTGAAAAGGCTTGCTTGGTAGTAGTGTTTGCTTCCCAAAAGTTGCAGCACTATATGTTAACTCATACAGTCAAACTTGTGGCTAAAATCAATCCCTTAAAGTATCTTTTGAGCAAAGCAACCCTACTGGCAAGTTAGCTAAATGGGTAATGATCCTAAGCGAGTTTGACATTCACTATTTGGATCAAAATTCAATCAAAGGGGAGGTCATAGTGGATCAGTTAGCAGAGGCACCTCTACAAATAAACCATCCAATGCACATCAAATTTCCTGATGCAGATGTATTCACAACAATGACCAAGCAATAATGGACACTTTATTTTGATGGGTCCTACGTGCAACATGGCTCGAGGGAAAGAATCATTTTTGTCACACCTCAGGGACATACCATTCCAAAGTCCTACTAGTTAATGTTTCATTGCACAAATAACATAGCCAAGTATGAAGCACTGCTCATTGGAATGAGAATAGCATTGGACTAGAAGATCACAGAGCTAAAAGTTTTTGGTGATTCATAACTTGTCATTAATCAAATAAATGATGACTATTAGACTAAATATGACAAGTTAATGCCTTACAAAAACATGGTAGATGAATTCAAGAAGTATTTTGTTGAGATCAAGTTTAGAAATATTATGTGGATCGACAACAAACCTACAAATTCCATGGCTACAATTGTGTCATTACTGCAATTATCAGAGAACCAAGCTCGATATGAATTCTTGGTGGAACAACTATTTTCCCTTGCCTATGAAAATATTGAAACACAAATCATTTGTCACCTAACTAGTTCTAATTCCCCCTTATACGGAAAAATCTATACCTATTTGAAAGATACTACCTTACCCCCAGATTTGTCTCAGAATCAAAAAATAAATTTCATATGCCAATCTTCTCACTATACCCTAATCGTTGATACCTTATATCGACGTGGTCTTGATGGTGCCCTCCTTAGATTTCTTGAACGTGATGAATCTGAAAAGTCTTTACAAGAGGTTCATGGTGGTATTTTTGGGACTCATTCAAGTGGACTAACCTTAGCTAAGAAACTTGTTAGAATGGGTTACTATTGGCCAGCCATGGAGAAGGAATCATTCACCTTTGTAAAGAAATGTCTGAAATGTCAAATTCATGGAAATCTCATCCATGCTCCTTCTCAGGAGTTGCAACCCTTCACTACCACATGGCCTTTCACTTAGTGGGGAATGGATCTAGTGGGAAAAATTCACCCATCTTCATCGAACGAACACAAGTTCATAATCACGACCACTGAGTATTTCACCAAGTGGATTGAAGCTATTCAATTAACAACAGTCACCGACAAAAAAATATCATCTTTCATTCTGAATTATATCATATGTCGGTATGGCATCCCTAGCTCCATTATCACAGATAATAGTAGACCTTTTAAGAATCAAGATGTTGATGAACTTTGTGAAAGATTTCATATCCAACACAGGTTCTCAACACCTTATTATCCACAGGAAAATGGCCAAGAAAAAGCTTCAAACAAGATAATTCTGAAGATCCTGAAGAAGACAATGAATGATGTCGGCCGTGATTGGCATGTCTAGTTAAATCTAGCTTTGTGGGCATACAAAACCAGCATTTTCTTGCCAACAGGTTCCACCCCATACGCCTTGGTCTATGGAGTAGAAGCAATCTTGCCACTGGAAGTTGAAATTCCCTCACTTCGAGTCTCACTAAAGGGACTCATACCTGATGAGGACTACAAAGTTTCAAGACTGCAAGAATTGGAGCTACTTGATGAGAGATGACAAAGTGCAACCAATCACTTAAAGGGTTATCAACAAGTTATTTCCCGTAACTAAAATCATAGAGCTATACCACGTACATTTCAAGTGGGTGACTTGGTCCTAAAAGAAAAACCTCGCAACCAACAAGATCGGGAAAAGAAAGGAAATTTTGAGCCCAATTGGTTGGGTCCATTAGTCATCATTGCAACATATGGTTCAGGGGCTTATCAACTATCGACACTAGAAGGGGACCTGCTAGAATATCCAACCAACAACATCCATCTGAAGAAATTCTATGTTTAGAAAAATCCACAAAAATAGTAAAATCATTGCCTTGAAAACCTGGCAAACAAGCGTCTTGGTGACAACAAAAAAATACAAAATCTGAAAAAGTGCAATAAAAACAAATGGTGAAAACCTAGAAAACAGGCATTGTTTGTGATTTAGTTGGCTCTCCCATCTATTAGGTTACATCTAGCATCGTTTATTCATAGCCATTTTTATTGACACCAAATCCATTCATTGCCTTCACATCCGCATCATGCATACAACATTTCCTTGAAATGACAAGGATTTCATCATGGCTTGATGATCATTGTTTATATTCCTAACAATAGGTAGGGTATAATTGAGATTCAAAGTGCAAACTCATTGGGGGCAATCAACTTTTGAAATTTTTGGCAGACAAACGACATCATGCATCAAGTATCAGAATATCATATCAACAATCAAATATCCAATCAAAGCAGCTATGAGACATATAAACTAAAACAAACTAGATGATCTTAATCTGAATAAAATGACTGGAACACTTAAAGAATAAGTTGAATTATTATTTTGAAATTTGATGACATCATATCTCTGGAGTGACTCGATGATGTATTGAACTAGATTCATGAAGGAGTGGGATTTTTCTTTTGATTTTTTTTCTGTAAGTTAATCATTATTACTGTGCAAATTTTTCACGAGACATGGTTTACAAAAGTATCATTGATGAAATTTTGGGATTTGCATAGGAAAAGGATTAACTTTTATCTGTTTACGCAAGCAATACTTAGGTCATCTCGGTTCAATTATACCTCGATGATTGTATTAACTTGCTATATCAAACCTCATGAAAGTTGTACTTAGGATATTATCAGGGCAGATCTACCCTATGATGCTTGTGCTGACTTTCAACATATCAAAATGTTGAATGATGAAAATCAAGCATAAAATTGGCTCACAGAATGACAATAATGTGTACTTCATTTTTCATATTTAGGATTGCATGATTCATATAGATTGCATTCATTTTGTGGTTGTATAATAGATTTTGGAGGTTGGCAAAAATACATATCTCTTTTCAAGCACAGATTGAGTACACTCGAAAATTGGCAAAAATCATTTGCATTATCATTTTCATATCATTTGCATTCATTTCATTATCATTTTGCATTATCATTGACATAATCATTTTTGGATATCATTTCATTTTCATTATCCTTTTCAACCTTAGTTGCATATCATTTAATATTCACTTTCATATCATTTTCATCTTCATATCATTATCATTATTTGTTTCATATCATTTTCATTCCATCTTTGCATTATCATGTTGCGTTATCATTTGCATATTATCATTTTCCATGTCATATCATAACATTATCCATATTAGTCTCATGTCATTTTCACATCTATTCATATCAGTTCATTATCATTATCATTTTTACCAATAAATTCATATCATTTTGTATTAATTTTCACAGCATTTTCATAAACATGTATCATTCATTTTCATTATCATTCATATCCTTTTCATTATCATTATCATATTTCATTCATTATTATATATCATTCATTTTTTAATTATTCACATCATTTTTTATTTCATCATTTGCATATCATTTTTATATCATTATCATCCATATCAATATTAATATAATATATTCACATCATTTGTCATCTCATCATTTTCATATCATATTTGCATATCATTCATATCAAAATCATTTTTTACGACATCATTCATTACATTTTCATCATTTCAACTCATTCATTTCATTTCTATTCATTATCATTTTCATTTTGCAGTTAACACATCCATATCATTGCATCATTTTCCTAACCATACATCGAAAAATAATACAATGCATCCATTGCGCCCATTTCATCAATTCTGCATCCATAATCAATACATTTTAAAATCATTCATCATAATATACGTTTTGCATATTCATCATATAATTCATAAACATCATTATCTTTCATATCATATGCATAGGTAACATCATCACAATCATCACATCATAAGATAAATAACATCATGCAAAAATCATTATCCATTAAAATGCATCATCATAATAAGTAACATGGCATATAGAAGTAAAAATGCATACATGACCATCCATCATAGCATAATAAATAACACATGCATATCAAAACCACCACTGCATATCATATAATCTCATCAAAATAAATGTCCAAAGGTACAATGATATCAAAATGTCTAAGAGAGATACATAAAATGTGACAAAAATGGTGTATACAGAATCATCACTAAGGAGCATCTGTGTGAGGGCCATGACTACTGCTACCGCTGGAAGTAGTAGGTCTCGCTAGATCTTTGCCACTGGTGCCCCTATCTCCCGTCTAACAGTCTGACCCAAATTCCTAGTAGCACTCCTAGTGTGACTACATGAATGGGTGTGAGATCTAGAGCCTGACTGAGTATAGGCTATCCTATGCTCAGGGGGCGTTGCCTCATGATATCTCATCTTGTAAAACTCACACTCTCGGGTAGTCTCTAGTCCCTCTACAACAACCTCTCCAATAGAGGTATCCTGGATAGATCTCAACAGCCTCTCTACTCTCCCCTCCGCCTGCTAGCATCGTTGTCTGAAGCTATCCCTTTCAAAAACCAGCTAGGCTATCTGTGGGTCTAGGGGTGGTGGTTGTGCCATCTTTACCTATAAGTGTGTGATGGTAGTGAGTACCTATGCTAGCTGGCTCTAAAGAGCCTGTAGCTGTACCTATAATGTGTCAATTTGTCCCTACTGCTCTCAAGATGGAGCCCTAATGGTAATGTGTGAAGGGCCTACAACTGGCTGCTCCACTACTCTCACTGTCCTAGGCCTAGTCCTCAATGGCACATGAAAGAAGAGTATCTCCCCACCACCCCCATCATCCCCATCATCATCATCATTTCTCTCCTCCCCCTCATCTCGATCAATGTTCATGTCATCACCGCCACCCACACCCTCTCCTCCTCCTCAGGCGGGTTGTTGTGCCTGTGCCTATGCATGTGGCTGCCTCCGTGCCCACTGTAATGCTGGTCCATCCAATAGTGGGGCAGGCTCATCTAGGCTGGTCAACCTAGGAATGGATGAGTATGGAAGTATGCGACATACTCCTCTGTCATCTGGGCATCCAAAATATCTGGCTTGTAGTCCCAAAACTCTGACTATAAAGCAATATACTCTGCCTTAGCTGCCTCATATGAAGTAAATGACCCCCACTCTTCCACATCCTCTCATTGTTT
The DNA here is from genome assembly GCA_007115665.2 of Sequoiadendron giganteum. Classification (NCBI taxonomy): domain Eukaryota; kingdom Viridiplantae; phylum Streptophyta; class Pinopsida; order Cupressales; family Cupressaceae; genus Sequoiadendron; species Sequoiadendron giganteum. The sequence continues at coordinate 512,422,415 of CM021106.1, read as the reverse complement.
GGCATAATGGGAAATGCCCTGTGGAATCACCTGAACCCAACCGAACTATCTGAGTACCCTCATAACCAAAAATCTCTCAATAATGAAAGGGGTCCTCCCAATCATATATCTTGATATGCCGCAATATGATAGCTCAATATCATCCTCCTCCCAAGCCTCACAATCAACATACGGCCTCTAGATAATGATGTCCATATCGTCAAGCACTCTCCTCCAGTATTCCAACTTTCCCAACTTAGGCTGGACAAGTGGACCTGTGTAAGCATAAAAATATGGTCGCCCGATGGGATGATCTCTCCCTGCAAAGGGGCGGGTGATAGCAATATGCTCCCACACCCAAATCTGTAGAAGCGTCACCTCGAAAGATATACTCTTCTCATCTGTGTATACCACCTAATGTAGATTGTGGTATAGATGGGCTAACATATATGAACCCCATGCATATCTAGTTTGATGGATGATCATGTCCTCCAATATCCGACCCCAACCAACCAACAATCCCTTCAACCTGCTGTCGGGACATAGGAAGCCACCAATAAAGCCAACCAAAACTGATGGAAGTGGGGCATAACCTTGGATCATCTCCCTCCAAGGGATCTCATAACTGCAAATGTGTGGATCTTGAAATACTCTCCATAGTGCCTTGGTCCCCCTAATCTCCTTGTGGTCATAGACCACAATCTCACCGACTACTTGGATCCCTAGAATCCTGTACACATCCTCAGGTGTGATTGTGATCTCTCTTGTGCGCAAGTGAAAAGTGTTATGTTGACTATGCCATCGCTCAGCTAAAGTAGTCAACAGTTCCCTATTGAGTGTATTATGTGGGATCCTCAGAAGTGAACCAAAACTACATCTAGCAATAACCCCAACCTCTTGTTGGGACAATCCGAGAATCATATTCCAAGTGCGGGGAAATCTCTCTATGATCTTGAGGATTTTAAAATCCTCCTATAACATCATATCCATATTAATCAATCTGATCATCAGAAAAGACCATCAATCAATCAATCAGAAAATCAAGAAATCATGCAAAATCATATCAGGCAAGCAAATCATATCATCATTACTATTTTTTTTTCATTTCGAAAAGCAAATTTATCAGAAGCAAATGAATCATTACTATTTGTTTTTCATCAAACATGAAAGCAAATTTATCAGAACCATCAAAATCAAATCAACATTGGCAACATATCAGTATCAAATCATCACTCTACTATTTATTTTTCATCAATCATGAAGACAAATTTATCATCCAATCGGCTCACATCATCATCTTTACTATTTTTTTTCATTTCAAAAAGCAAATTTATCAAAATTAACATCATAAAAAACAATCATTTTACTATTTGTTTTCAGCATGAGAGAAAATTTATCACATCATCATTAAAATCAAGTCAATCATCCTTGATGCTACTCAATTTCATCAAATTAGTTGTCTAATATAGCAACAAACATCAAGCAATTATCATTTGATGTTCAAACGATCAAAATCAGCTAAATTTCATGGATGCGCTAAAACGGATCATCTATGCGCTAGTTTATCCATGAATGCGCTAAAATAGAGGATAAATGCACTAATCCATCATATGCGCTACTCTATTAGTTCAATGTGCTAGACTATCAAATCTATGCGCTAATCTAGAAAATGTGCTAAAGCCCTAAGTCTATGGGCTAATTGAGCATCCTATGCCCGAGCTTTAAACCTATGCGCTAATCTATCACGCCTATGTGCTAAATCGTCCTATGCGCTAATCTAACAACTAAATGCACTACTCTGTGGCTTGGATGTGCTAACCTAGATGTGTTATTCTACCTATCCTATGTGCTAAATGATGACTCACATGCGCTAAAATGCAAATTGATGCACTAATACAAAATTTCACAATTCAAAGATTCATGCGAAATTCATCAAAAATTCACAAGGAAAAGTTTTTCGATCTTACTGGAGGTCCATAAGCGATTGGTCACTAATGTCATCGAACCCGCTTGAATCTGTGACACTCGTAGTGGATCAACATCTCGACTTCTCCTCTCATAGAGCTCTGTTTTCACCAAATGCAGTTGTTCAAATGACAAAGACTTTTACCTTTTTCTACCTTTTAAGGGGGTAAATAAGGTAGGGTTATTTTATTTTTCACCACATGGAGCGCTATTTCGGGAGATAAATCGGCGAATCTCCATCAAAACATTCCAAATCTTTGAATTATCATCAAAATCATCAAACCGCCTGATTTATCTCTCGAGGGGGCATATAGCATCATCAGTCAATTTTTCAAAGTCAGGGGCAAAATTTTTGTTATCTGAATTTTTCTTTGAAGCAATGCATAAAACACGTCACTTCAAAGAGGGGCAAAATGTATACATCTAAAAACGGTCACATTAAATCAAGCTTGATAATTAATTAAATATGAATTATTTAATTAATCTTCTAAAGTCATCTACATATAAATAAATTTAATTATTTATTTATATCGTTCACTTTCTAATTCTCCTAATTTAATTAAATAAATAAGTTTATTTAATTATTAACATTCTCTATCTTCTTCTTAATTAATTAAATAAATTTTATAATTTATTTATATTAATTATCATAAGTTTGAATTTTAAATTCAAATAAAGAAATATTCTTCTAAAACACCTTCTTCACTTCCATTTAATTAAATATCCTAAATATTTAATAAAACCCTTTCTTCATTTCACACATAATTAAATATTCTAAATATTTAATTAAATTCTTTTTTCATCTCTCACACATAATTAAATATTAATTATTTAATTATGGAAATTTCTAAATTCATTGTCACAAATAATTAAATAACTCAATTATTTAATTATGGATTTATCCTCAACTACCAACTAACTCCTCATAACTAAAATACCCAAATGACAACTTTCCTTCATTTTTGAATGGAAAAGGTTGTGTAGGAGGAAACATTTCCCATCTTTTTCTCTAGCTTCCATATTTTTCTCTTCCCAATCTTTCACCGTTCATCTTGACAAGCATGATTTCGACTGTCGATCTTTGCCAATAGGCTTTTGCCTCCAAAACTCTATAAATACAGCCTCTTTGTGCTTTGGAAAGGATCTTAGATCTTGCATTCAAGCGAATATAGAGTGAGCATTATAGTTGCATTTATCCAGCATTTAGCAATCTTATTTACTAGATTTCTTGAGCATAGCATAGCACTTTAGTTTCATATCTTAGCTTAATCTTCTCATATCATTTAGCAATAGAAATGCATGTTGCATAATCTCATTCTCTTAGTTGTCATTCAGCCAAGCTACTGCTTACACAATTTGAGAGACAACATCTTACAATGAATCCTTGGAGATAGAGGACAATGGGACGTCTTTAAAGAATATGTTGTTTTTTAGAGTTTGCTTCTCTTTAACTTTGATTTCTTTAATATAATGTCACATTGGTGTGTTTGTTTAGCTTTTTAGTTAGTCCACATATTCACACACACACCTCCAAACATCATTCCACTTAGAATAAACACCCTTCTAACACCTATAAAAACTTCTATGAATCCGCAAGACCAGATATTGTTCTACGATGAAGTGTAGACTAAGCAAAACATACACTCTACATTGGAAACATTGTCACTAGCAGACCTGATACTCTGTTACACATAAATTCTACACCAGAGGGAAAACAATATGAAAATTTGGATTTAGACTCTTCTAACCTCCAAAAAAATTACCATAGAATCATAGACCAAAATACTTCAAGAAGAATCAATACGGACCCAAAAAATAATGCTTTGTATACTAAAAACTATGTTTTGACACTTAGCCAAATAACTAACTCATCTGTTCTGTATCGGAGAAAAATAATTGCATCTCTATATTGGATTTCCTTCATTTCAAACACATATATTCACCAAACCAACTGCACATTAATCTTCACATCACAACACAATGTTGACATCAATGACAACACTGTAACTACACACCGTGCATCCATGCTCATGTTGGCAACAAGCAAATCAATGAAAAAATCTTCAAACTTTCAACATACCTTGCTTCTTGCCTATGATATCAACATGATCTATAATTATAAAATGGTCTGATCCATCCTATGAAAAATTAGTAAGAGAAAAATTTCACATTTGAAATTAATATCTCAAAAAGAGGGCATGGTCCAATTTCACTTGAACGAAAGCTGAACTAACTCTCATACTCTACCAAATATAAATAGTTCCCTGAATTGGCGAGTATATCAATTGTGTAGAGGAAATAAAATCTAATAAGTCTTGCATTCCATCCATAGAAAAGAGAGAACCTCTATTCTTGTCTATTATAGAAAGTAAAGTATTAAAATCCCCCATAACCAACCATTTTAAGTCGAGTATGTTTACCTAAATGATACAAGATTGTGACATAAAAAATTTCTATCTCTCCTTGAACTAGAAGGATAAATATTTGAGATAAGAAAAATAATTTTTTTGACCCTATGAACACCTAATATCAACATGATTGGATTTAAATATTACTTTAAATCCTATCTTAATTTGATTCTAAAGGATAAAAATCCCCTTGATTCTGCCAAATCATCAAAAATCAATGTCATAGTCTTTCCAAAATATAACTTTAGAACTAACAATTCCACCAACATACATTTTAGTTTATTTAACAAGTAGAATATCATGAAATCATTCTTATGAGTGTTATTTAACCCTTTGATGTTTCATGATATAATCTTCATTTTTTGGATTTTTGAGTCCTTTTATCTCTAAAGTTGATAAGTGTTCTTTGATTTCTATCAACCAAATCTCTCTTTGTTTCATGCTCTCTAAGTTACCTTTGATTAAGTCTTCTTGATTTTATTGGATATTGGGAAAACATCATTTCTTGAATTTCCTTGTAGTTGGTTTTGGAGTACACTCTATTTTTAATGTCACACTTGCAACCTTTTTAGATGAGAGGGGAGCATAATTTGATAATTAAATCCTCTTTCCTTGAAAATTTTGCATTGGGCCCTCCATTAAAAATTATTTTTGTATTGGAGAATCCCACATGTTTTCCTTTCTCACCACTACAAACTATGTTATTGAATTTGTTTCCTTTTTTCCCTTTTTGTCAAATTCTTTCCTATTAGATAATTACTCTTCATTATAATTTTTGGAGTTGATAGTGAACCCCACAACTCCCAAAAATCGACTACAACCAAAATGCTTGTAATAATGAGAGATCAAAAAATCTAATTTTCTATGCAACCAAGAGAGAAAAGATTGATCCACAAAAGCATCTGATGTGCCTTCTGTATTGAATAATGAATGCCGAATAATGATCGAATGAAGGTGAATGCTTATAAAATCATAAAAAAGAAAACCCCAGATGAGTATTTGATTAGATTGTGACAAGTTCCTTATTCTCATGCAATGAGAAAACTTCACCTATATTTAGCATAATCTAATAATAAGAAAACACTCCTAAGTTTAGCTTAAGTGAATGAAGTAATATAGGACCTAATAATTAATCAATGATTAATTAATTGATGTCCTAATTAATCGAACAATAATTACAAAAAAAAATCCTCCTCATGTGGGATGTCCAAGTTCCACTTTCATAGTTCTTAGAGTGACATGAAATAATAAATGACTATTAAAATATTAAAGTTAAGACATATAGTCATAGAATTGAAAACTTAATATCACAAATCCTAATATTCTCCTACTTGATATTTACATTACAATGACATAATAGGGAGTCAGAAATATATTGAATTTGGTGCTAGGAGAGGCAAGGTCCATAGCATCCCCACATCAAGAGAACTTATCCTTAATCACTAGCTTAATAAAGAATCCACAACATTATCTAAACTTTCCATTTTCTATAACATGACTTTGTCCACCTTAACTTTTTATCAAAAAAAGTGACATTGGACACAAATATGCTTTTAAAAATAATAATAGATTGAATTTTTATCCAAGTAAATGACACTCTAACTATCACATCCAATCCTCAACCATTTACATTGAAATCCAATACCTAAATATAATATTTTTAACCACACTATCTCTTTACAAGAATGTGTTGTAGCCATGTACTCTACTTTTGTAGTGGACAATTTGATTATATCTTTTCATTTTATCATTCAACTAATTATTCCTCCAAATAATGTAATAACATAACCAATTGTGAAACTATCATAATCAAGATCATTAGCCCAAGCTAAATAAAAATAATATCACAAATTAATCATCCTACCCACATCATTAGATCCATAATAAAAAATTCAATGGTTAGAAGTCCCATGTAGATATTTGAAAACCCTTTTAGATGAGTCTAATGTTCTTTTCTAGTATTTTGCATAATCCTACTAAGAACTCCCACTACTTGGATAATATTAGGTTTTGTACAGGCCATGGCATACAAAAGGCTTCCTACAACATTGTCATATGTAATTTTATACATATCTTGAAGCTCATCATTACTTTTTAGACCTTTGGTGCTAGCTAAAATTGGACTACTAATTGGTTTACAATCATGCATGAAAAATGCTACAAAGTAGTTTTAGCATACTTATTTTTATTTAATCATAGTTTTTTGTTAACCTAATCTTTGTTGATTTCCATACCCAAGATATATTTTGTAGCCCCTAAATATTTCACATCAAAGATACTAGATAAATTACCCTTAAATTCCTTAGTCATTCTCTAATAATTTTCAATAAACAATAATTATGGCTGAGGCATTAAGAAGAACAATAAAGAATAGGCATAATCAAGGCTTGTGGCAAGGTATACATATTCCACAATCAGATATTTCAGTAACACATACCCTTTTTTCTGATGATACATTATTATTTCGAAAAGCAACCCTTGCAAAAGCCAAATAGGTAAAATTGGTTCTAGACATCTATTCTTCAGTATCAAGACATAAAATAAATTCTCACAAGTCCAAGATTTATGTATTTAATACTAAATCAGCTATTAAAAGAAAGATTGTAAGGTATTTAGGCTTTCAATTGGCAATTTTCCATGCACATATTTAGGGATTCCATTCTTTATGGGGAAGAATAAGATTTCATACTGGGCTAAAGTTATAGAGAGGATAAAATCTATAATTTCAGCTTGGAAAGCTAGATGGTTGTCATTATTTTTCCGGATATTGTTAATAAAAATTTTACTAGCAGCAATTCCAAATTTCATAGCAGTTCTCAAGGCTCTAAAATTAGTTGTTGACTAGATTGAGAAGTTAATCGTGATTTTTTTATGGAAGGGGAATATGAATGGGGTGAAAAAAATTCCTCTAATTTCTCTAGCTAGCATGACTTCTGAGAAATTCAAAGGTGGGTTAGGTTTGCATAATATATCCAAAAGAAACATGGCCTTTGGGGGAAAACTGATATGGTAGATGTTTACCAAATCAGATTCTAAATGGTGTTCAATCATGTGGGCCAAGTATCTAGATATCCAAAATCCGATAAGAATTTTCACTATTTCTTATCCCCTTGATGGCCTAGCCATGTGGAACTTTATGGTTTTATGTCAAAAAGTTGTTACTTCATACATTTCTTGGGAAGTGCACAAAGGATATGAAGTTCATTTTTGGAATGATTCTTGGAACAGATACCCCCCAAAGGACATCCAAGAACTGCAATCAGCTATACCAATTTTATCTCAGTTATGGGGTAGTAGGTTAGTTGATTATGTTTTCTCAATAGATGAAGCAACTGGTAGAGTTAGTTGGAGGTATTTTTCCCAAACATAGTTAACATTGGCTTAGCAAAACCTGATTCAAATTATTTTAGCAGAGAGGTTAGTGTTTCTAATAGGAAAGCCTAACCGAGTCATATGGGCACCCTCCAAATATGGATGTTATTCAGTTAAGGAGGGGTATAAATCTTTCCTTAACAAAGATGTCCAAGTGCAATCTCAAAGAGATTTTTCTTTTTGCTCGAACATGATATTACCAAAATTAGGTAGCTTCGCATGGTTAGTGCTAAGAAAAAGGGTGATGACAAGTGATAGGCTAACAAAATTAGGCTTTGCAAAGCCTTTCAAATGTGTTCTATGTGAGGAAGCTCCTTAGGATGTTGACCACATTTTTGTACAATGTCCATATTCTCATCTCTGTTAAAATTTTATTTAATAAAAAATAAGTTTTGTTGCCCCTTTTCCAAATACAGTTTGGGATCTTTTTTCAGCTTGGCTAGTGTTATATAAATCTTCTTTGTTTGCATGCATTTGGAATTTAATACTAGCTACAGTAGTCTGGTCTATCTAGTGGGAGAGGAATAAGTGCATCTTTAAAAAGGTATCTTCATCAGTCCAGAATGTCCAAGTTATAATAGAAAAATTAGTCACAAAAGCAATGAATGCATAAGTTCAAAATCATAAAAGGGTTGACTCTCTTTTCACATCATGGGATGATAGTATTTTAAAGAATTAGAAAGGAATGTTTTTACCCTTAAAAGGTAGTTTTCAACAAGCTCACAAGGCAAGGATTGATAGGAGTTTGGTTAAGTGGAAACCCCCATCTCCAAGCTACTTTAAATTGAATTTTGATGGTGCATCAAGAGGGAATCCAAGTGTATCAGGTGTAGGGATGTGTATTCGAGACTCTTGTGGAGAATTAAAGGCAGCCAAATCAATTTCTCTACCTTGTGGCATGAACGATGTGGAAAAATAATTGGAAATTATGCATGGTTTAAAGCTTGCAAGGAATCTAGGTATAACTCCAATTCATGTGGAAGGTGATTCACTAATAATTATAAATGCAAGTAAGCAAAGATTGTACCACAATTGGCATTTGTAATATATTTTGGAAAATGTTTGGTCATTGTTAGACAATTTTCATTTTTTCCAAATCTCACATACATATCATGAAGGGAATAGGTTAGCAAATCACCTAGCAACTATGGGATGCCAAAAGCAAGAAGTGACAATTTCAAATACTAGTATGGTTGACTCATTTCCAATTTTAGCTGAGATTGTAGCAAGTGAATGTATGAAATGATACTTGATGGAGAAGAGTATAGTGACAATGACACAGGAGGGGAAAATGAGGCAAAATTATGTTTTAGTCATCCAAATAAAGAAGTGGAACAGGGTCTCATCAAACTTCAGTGTGAATCGAAGCTTGTTGGCATTGGTAAAGTTGGAAGGGGTGTGTTGCAAGTGAGATAATGCCAATTTAATCTTCCTTTCATATCATCATCCAAGCCATCATCACCAAAATGCATCCATTTTTCTACTAACATGTGGCTTTTTTGTACATATAGATTCATCCTTCCCAAGGGTGGGTGATAAGATCATAATATTCTCGCATGTGTATATTTTGTCACTGTGATCTAGGTACTTGGAATGTGCTTTTAGAGATCGGGCATCAAGATCTTCAAGATAAGAGGTCAGCCTGTTGGCTTTCGCAGAAGTGGAGGTAGGAAAAGGTAGAGGAGAATCCTGAACCCCAACAAGACTATAGTTAGAAAATTGAACAAATCGAGCATTGAGCTTTCAGAGAATGGAGATCAGCTTCACATGCAATAGAAGTCAGACATCAGAGATATGTCTTTCATCGAAGAAGATGAGATCGGGCATCGAGCTTTCAAAGATCAGAGGTCAGCTTGTTGGCTTTCGTAAAAGCAAAGGTAGGAAAAAGTAGAGGAGAATCCCAAACCCCAACAAGATTAAAGTTAGAAAGTTGAATTGAGCATCGGTCATTGGGATTATTGCTTGCCAAATGCATTTGAAAAAGACTTGGGAAGTTTGAAGGTTTTCAGCATTCGGACTTCGGATTTTGAAGCTTCATCATAACCTTTACTTGTGAAGTCTACAGTATCGGGTATTGAGAAACCCCGAACCCCGACCCACTAAAGGATTTCACTCTTCACTACTCAGCGTTATGTTTTTTGGTTTGGCATGAAGGAAAAGGGATCCCCAATCCTCGACATCTGAAAGGTCAGATGGAAACTTCATTCAGACTTCAAAGCTTCATTGTAACCTTTACTCGTGAAGTTTGTGGTATTAGGTATTGAGAAACCCCGAACCCCAACTAGCGAAAGGATTTCTCTCTTTGCTACTCAGCGTCATGTTTGTCGGTTTGGTATGGAGGACAAGGGATCCCTGATCCCCGACATCCGAAAGGAAATATGGAAGATGGGCACTTTTGTAATTAGGCCCTTGTGGGAACTTTTGTAATTAGGCCCTCTTGGGCTCTTTTGTAATTACTGACTATTATTATAATATATAGGCTATTATCCTTTTTCCAAAAATAAAAGAAAAATCAATTAAGAACATATCATCAACATATAGGACAATGATTATTAGCTGATACTTCAATTAATTTAAAATTAACACAATGATATTCTTAACTTCTAATAAAATCACAATTCAATGTAAAAATATTTAATTTTTTATACTGCATTCTTGATGATTGATTCAAACCATAAAGATGTCTCTTTAACTTGTAAAATTGTGTTCCCATCCCTTCATCACAAAATTATCAAGCTATTTCAAAAATATTTTAAGATCCCCATGTCAAAAAATCATTTAACATCTATTTTCTCTACATCTAAATCAAACACAACAATAGATAAAATAAATATACTAGAGAATATTTTACCTATGAGAGAAAAAATTCACCAAAATCCACTCCCTTAGCATGAAAGTAACCTTTTTTCACTTACTAGGCCTTGTACTACTCCAACTTACCATCTTCTCTAAATATGTTTTAGAATGTCTATTTCCATCCAATAACTTTCCTCCATTTAAAATTGAGTCGCATATATCCCATGCCTCACATTTGTTGAAGTCCTTTATTTCATCTTTCATGGCCTCTAACCAAAAATTATTTTCATCTAAAAACAATTCCTCCTTCACAATCTAGGTTCATTATTAGTACACGATAAAGATAAAACACAACAAAAATCAAATGGACTATATTTATAACTATCAATGGGCTCAATGGATTTTTATTGTCTAGTGAATCTTCTTACAGGTGTAAGAAGAGGATCCCATGGTTCCTCATTAGAACTTGAATTTGAAGCTCCTCCTTCCTTAACATGTTTATCATGTTGTTTCTCTTGTAGTTGTTATACATGTGCATCTCTCTATTTATCAATCTTAATACCAAAATGCATTATTTTTCTAGGCTTCACATGAGGTTGATCATCATTTTAAAATTTCCTAACCTCCCTAAAAATAACATTCTTTAAATAATAAATTTTTTATTGCTAAAAATCTCAAAGATTATATCCCTTAATAATCTTTCTATAACCCATGAAAACACACTTGTTAGCTCTAAAATCAAGCTTAGAACATTCTTCCATAATAAGATGAGTATATGCCTCATTGCCAAAAACTCTAAAATGTGAAACTAATTGTTTTTTACCCATGCATTTATTATAGGGAGTTTTATCAACAAGATTAGAAGAATGTGATATGTCACTCAAGCAACAAGTAGTGTAAATTGTTTCAACCCAAAATCATTGTTGAAGTTTAGCACTTCTCAAAATTATTTTATCTCTATCAATTAAAGTCATATTCATCCTCTCTACCACTCCATTTTTGTGTGGTATATGGAGTTATTTTCTAACTAACAGTTCCAACATTTTTGTGATAGTCATCAAAGGCCTTGGATAAAAAATCATCACCATTATCCATTCTTACAAAAATAAAATTTATATCTATCTATTTCAAAACAACTATTTCAACCTCTTTAAATATAGAAAATATAACATATTTGTCCTTCAAAAAGTAAACCCAAATATATCTACAATAATCATCAATAAAGAAAACATAGTAGCGACACTTCCCAATTAGAGGCACATCGAAATGACAAAATACATCAATATGAATTATATACAATATTTATTTATCCCTAGTACTACTAGATTTAGAATAAACTCTAGATAGTATTTACAATACACACAATGTTCATAAAAATCAAAATCAATAAATTAACTAGACAAACCATCAACCATTTCATTTATGAGGGTTTTCAAACCCTTATAATTAATGTGACCCATCTTATAGTGCCACAAGTTACACTATATAAAGTTACCAATTGCATTAATAGAGTTACAACATGTAGATCCATCAAGTCTAAACATTGTGCCTCACCTAGTGCCCCTAGCTAACACCAAATTATCTCTACATAACTTGCAATAACTCTTCTCAAAAGTAACATGCACCCCTAAAATATTTTTTTAGATACATAAATTAAATTTATATCTAAACTAGGGATATATGATATATATTTGAGGGTTTCTCCCTTCCATTATTAAAAAATTAGTTGACCTTCCCTTGGTCCATAATTTCTATGTGTTATCCCTAAGAAAAACTTTCCCACCATCATTAGTTGAATATGTTTTGAACCACTCGTTGTGATGATTCATGTGGTAGGATACACTTGAATATATCAACCAAGATTCATCATAAGTCATTTTAGTAGAGCTAATAAATGCATCAAAAGTTTCATCATTAGATTATTTATTTGTAGAGAATCACCATTATTTTTCTTATTGTTCTTACATTTCTTCTTGAGATACCTTGTTTTCCTTAGTTGCACATCTCAATCTACTCTTACCATGTGTTTTAGACCTTCCCTTGGATTTAGAATTACCCCAATACTTTTTCTTATCACTTTTCTTACCCTTACATCTCTCCTTAGATATTTTTCACACATGCAATGCATCTTTAGACCCCTCTGAAGTCCTTTTCTTGATTTCTTTTGAGAGTAGGGTGGCAATGAGGGCATCCAAATTTGAATCATCTATAAAAGAACCACTATGCAAGGATAAGGTTATCCCAAGATTCAAGTAATGAGCATAAGAAATATATATTTGTCCTCCTCGTCTATCTTTACATTAACTAATTGTAATTGACCCAAGATTAGATTAAATGAATTCAATTTTTTTGCAATAAAGTATTCATCCTTCTGTTGAATGTACAAGAAAATTGAGAGGGGGGTGAATCAATTGTACATTAAAACATTAAAACCCTCTTTAACATTCAAATCTACATTAGTCCTTAAACACTTAACAAACACTTAAACCATTATCATGCATTACTAGAATGTAAACATGAGAAACAATAATGCAAACACATCCAAACACATGAGAACACCAAATTTACATGGAAAATCTAAGAAGGGAAAAACTATGGTGAGGATTAGCTCACAATATAAATTAATTGCAACATTGAATACAATAGGCTCACTGCCAGATTATAGAAAAGAAGAAAGAAGGATGTTACAATGAGAAATCCATCTTAGAGCAACATAAAGATCCACCACAACATCAACAGTACATTCACAACCTCTTTGAGGAATGTAGACACCTTTTGTTCACTGTTTCCAATAGTCTAAACCATTAAAGTTTGCACTCACACTTTTGCACCTCACAATTATGTACTTCACATTGCACATATTACTACACCATTCTCCATCAACTCAACACTTATTTATACCCTCCTCAACCTTGAAAACAATCTCCAATGTCATTTATGCACCTCAACCATGAAAATTCAAATTAGGTTGGCACTAAGCATTCTCGCGGTGGAAAGGAATGAAAGCAGATCACACCACACCTTAACTTAGACCTAAAAATCATACATATACACCATGCCAAGCTTCCACAAGCACCAAAGCAACTTTTTAATTAGTGTAAAAATCCAAGGTTGACTGAACCTATGTCAACACCATTGAAAATTTAAGTAAACACCTCCTTAGATCCAAAGACAACTCGCAAACAACATAAATCACTTGAACACAATCTAGAATATTTCATGAACACCCTAAAATCCAACAAATTCCTTCACAACAAATTTCACCTGAAGAACATACTCATCCTACACACTCAGTTAACTTTCCACATACTATAACACATGAATCCAACCTTGTAGAGCACCAAACTTCAAACAACTCAGACTAAAGAGAGCAATATAAGCACACTTCCAGAACCACAATACTAGAAACCAAACTATGAATAAATGTGGAGCAAAACCATTTCTCCTAGACACCACTGCAATACATAGTTCACACAACTTTCTTTGCACAATGATCCAGAACCAAAATTTTGGATATAACACCTCTAAACATCATTGATCAACATATCTAAACCGCATAAGTAGACATTTAATACAGAAGAAATGCGGAGAAAAACCAAATCACTACTATGCTACATAGAACACCTCTCAACCACATTGTTTTCACTTTTATTCACATTTTCTCAAAAGAACTTGGAAACCAAGCACCACAAACACATTCTCATCATTTTCAACACTTCATCATCACCACCAAACCACTATATCAACTCAATCATAGACAAGAGGTTGACACTAGTGATACTACTAATGACAACATAATGCAACAAATCAAAACATCATTACAAACTTCCAAAAATCTCTCCATAGACCTATTGACATCAATGCAACAACCTAGAACTATTGACATCAATGAAAACACACAAGATACTCATACTTCCAAAAATCTCCCCCTTTGTCATTGATGGCAACACATGATGTGAAAGACCACCAATAACAAAAATAATAACTCTAATTATCAAAACACATACTACTCCCTTACAATTTCTCTTTCTCCCCCTTACTTCATAAGGTTTTTCAGTTAACTCTCTCCCCCTTTGATATCAATGGAAAAGGGAAACATTTGTATCTTGGACCCTTTGACATCAAACACACATAATTTCTCCCCCAAAGACAATACCTATAAGGGACAACAATTGCTCTGTAACTACCTTTTCTTTTTACAACACTTTGTTTTCTTCACACCTTCTCTACACACTCCCCCTTAGGAGTACACACTGTACTGCACCAACCAACAACTATTGCATATATCCTTTGACATATATTCTAAAGGAAAAACACTTGTATATTGTGCAATAACAACACTTACTCCCCCCTGGCTGCAACAACCAACAATGCCACTACCTACTCCCCTTGAGAGGTAGCCACCAACATTAGTCCAAAACAAGGAATGAATCTTAAGATCTACTGGACTGATGAATAGTCTTATGCATCTAGTTCAAAGGAGGGGTGATAACCTATAAATTCTCTCAGAGATACTCAAAATTATCCTTAGG
Source organism: Sequoiadendron giganteum (assembly GCA_007115665.2). Classification (NCBI taxonomy): domain Eukaryota; kingdom Viridiplantae; phylum Streptophyta; class Pinopsida; order Cupressales; family Cupressaceae; genus Sequoiadendron; species Sequoiadendron giganteum. The sequence goes on along the minus strand of CM021106.1, from coordinate 512,407,363 downwards.
AAGAGCCTTAGTGAAGATATCTAAAACTTGATCCTTTGTATGCACATACTCCAACTTCACCTCATTCTCTGCAACCTTCTCTCTCAAAAAGTGATATCAAATTGAGATATGTTTTTTCTTTGAATGCATTACCATATGTTTGAAATAGCACTTGTATTATCATAGAAGATAGAAATAGGTTCATCATATACCATTCTTATGTCATTCAAGGTTTGCTCCATCCATAAAACCTGTGTGCAACATGATGCTACAACAATGTAATGCCTTTGCAATAGATAACAACACTGAATCATGCTTCTTGCTTAGCCAAGACACCAACCTATTTCCAAGAAAGAATGCACCACCACTTGTACTTTTTCTCTCATCCACACAACCTCCCTAATCTACATTTGTATAAGCACTTAGAGAGAAATTAGTATCCTTTGGATACCACAAACCATGTTCCAGAGTGCCCTTCAAATATTCAAATATCCTCTTTACTACAACCACATGTGACTCTTTGGGATCTTCTTGAAATCTAGCCACAAGACAAACTGCATGCATGATATACGATCTAGTAGTAGTTAGATATAAAATTCCTCCAATCATTGATCTGTACTTGCTCTGATCAGCCTTAGTAGATTCATCATTCTTGCTCAACTTGCAACCAGTAACCATATTGGTACATACCGGTTTAGAGTCTTCCATTCCAAACTTTTTCAGCATCTCTTTGACATATTTTGATTGTGAAATGAATATACCATTTTTTTGTTTGATTGATTTGTATTTTAAGGAAAAAAATCATCTCCTAAACATTGACATTTCAAACTCATTCTGCATTTGTTCTGCAAATCTCTTGCACATAGCTTCATTTCCTCCAAATATTATATCAGCAACATACACAGCCACAATCAAGATTTGATATTTTTCAAATTTAAAATAAATATTAATATCTATGGTACCTTTATTGAATCCTTGATGCAACAAGTACCTATCCAATCTTGCATACCAAGCTTTGGGATCTTGCTTGAGTCCATACAATGCATTTTTCAATTTACAAACCATATTAGGGTTATTTTATAACTAAAATCCTTTTGGTTGTTCAATATAAACCTCTTCTTCTAGCTCACCATTCAAGAATGCAGACTTCACATCCATCTAATATACTTTGAAATCTTTGTGTGCTGTAAAATCCAAAAAAAAAGGTAATAGCTTCCATCCTTGCCACCAGAGAAAAAGTCTTCAAAATACATTTCTTCTAATTGTGAGTAACCTTTACACACAACCATTGCCTTATTCCTAACAACTTCTCCATTTTCATTTAGTTTATTCCAAAATATCCACTTGGTTCCAATCACATTCTTGTTTGCTAGTCTTGGGACAATTTCCCAAGTTTGATTCTTCTCAATCTGCATCAGTTCTTCTTCCATAGCCTTGATCCAATACTCATATTTGCATGCCTCAATCACTATTTTAGGTTCAAATTTGGAAATTAAACATAATTTTACTTGTTCTTCTATCATAGTATCCTTTCTTCTTGTCAATACACCTCTTCTTTTGTCACCAATGATTTGATCTTTAGAATGATTCTTCTACATATACTTAAGGGTTTTAGGAATCTCTTCTAAAGCTTCTTCCTCTTCAATATGCACTTCATTTTTCTTACCTTCATCTTTTTATTCTTCTGTGCAAGAAGACTCATCTAATTCATATCCATCTATCATCATTGAAATTTTATGTAGATCTTCATCCACCTTGACACTTTCACTTTCAACAATCCTTATCAGCCTCTTGCTGTAGCACTGATAAGCTTTTCTTTATGTAGAATATCCAAGGGAGATACCTTCATCAGATCTTGCATCAAAATTTCCTAAAAATTTCATCTCTCCTAATTTAGCATTTTCTTCCAAACATTGAAATATTTGACAATAGGAGTACTTCCATACCATAACTTATAGGGATTCTTTGAACTGTTTGTTTTTGCTTGTACTCTGCTAATTATGTAGATTGTTGTATGAATTTCTCCTCTCTAGTAGAATTTCGGTAGGTTTTATTATTTCATTATAATTCTTGTTGCCTCCAAACCAGTCATATTCTTCCTTTCAACCACTCCATTCTTTGGAGGATTCCTAGGGGTTGACACAAATGCCTCCTTATTCCTTGAACTTCATGGAAACTGTTAAATTCATTGGAGGTAAACTCTCCACCTCTGTTAGATCTCAAACATTTGATTTTTATTTCCATTTCATTCTCAACAATATCTTTAAATGCCTTAAACTTATCTAGAGATTCTATTTTTTCTTTGAGAAAGGTAACCCAAGTCATTCTAGAATAATCATCAATTAATAGCGTGAAATACCTATCACCTTGAAAATTTCTTGTTCTTGTAGGTCCACAAAGATCTATATGCACCAACTCCAAAGGACCGATAGACGATTGTTCTTTAACTTTGAAACTCTTTCTATCTTGCTTCCCAAACTGACATTCCTTACAAACAACATTAATAGGCTTTGTGATCTTTGGAAATTCTCTCACAACTTGAATTGAACTTATCCTTACCAGGCTATCAAAATTGATGTGACACATTCTTCTATTCCATAGCCAACTTTCATTAATCTAAGTCATAAAACATATACCATTAGCACCTTTGAGTTGGTAAACATTTCCATCTATCCTTCTTCCTACAACAACTAGAGTTCCAAAGCCTTTTTTGATCTCACAACCATCATCCTGAAAAACAAGGTTATATCCTTTGCTACACATCTTTCCTACACTTAGAAGGTTATGCCACAAACTCTTAACATAAAGAACATCATCTATATTATGCTTTCTGTCAAAACTAATTGAACCTTTTCCACATATCTTAGCAGACATATCATCACCAAATTTAACAAGTCCTCATTTAAATTTATAAATTTTAACAAACTTAATCTTATCACCAGTCATGTGATTTGAGCATCCACTATCAATGATCCAATTATTCTTCTCTTCTCTAGCATGGAGAGCAATCACCTTTGCTCCTTCAGTATTATGACATGTTTCTAGAGTACTTTCCTTCATACATCTCTCAAAGTTAGCATTATTGGTTCCATAATTTAGAGCCATGAACAAGAATTCATTATCTTCATCATCAGGGTAATCAGATTCATCATCAGATATATTAGCATCTTCTTTAACATAATAACTTTTCTTAAATGATTTTCCTTTGTTCTCCTTAAATTTATCTTTTGAAGCTTTGATAGGACATCTTGAAGCATAATGACCAATCTTTCCACATTTGAAAGGTAACTTACCTCTATATTTTCTAGTACCCTTTTTCAATCTTCTCACAAAATTTTCCTCTACACCATCAACATCATCCAGATCTATTTCTTCATTCTTTTCAGTTTTGCCAACTTTAAAAGTAGTCTCTTTTCTTGAATCACTTGGACCAAATTATCTCAATTCAAAAGTAGTTAAAGTGACAATTAACTAATCTCTAGAACAATTATTTAGATTCTAAAATTCCTCAATAGTAGAAACCTTATGACTATAGGATTTAGGTAGAGTTCTCAGTACCTTCTTTACCACCTCATCATCTTCAATATTTCCACCAAGACCTCTAATGGAATTGATAATTTCATCCATTTTCTGCATGTAGCTAGTAATATCTTCATCCTCTAACATCCATAGGGTTTCAAATTTGATTTTTAGGATCTGCATCTTAGCCTACTTGACTTTATCATCTCCATAAATATTTTCCATCTTCCAAATCTCACTAGCAGATTTAAGATTCATAACTTTCACAAGTTCAATATTTGAAAGAACACTCAAGAGAGCATACCTTTATTTCTCATTGTATTCATATGCTTTGATTTGATCAACAACACTCAGACCATTTGCATGCATAGTATATACAGATTCAAAAGACTTCCAAACACCAAACCTTAGTGAAAAAGAAAACCTTCAATCCTGGTCTTCTAGAATGCATAATCAAAACAAAGGAGCCTCCTTCTTGTGCACCATCCCAGATCTCCCTCAAGCAGTTAAGATTCCTTCCAAGGAACCTGGCTCTAATACCAATTTTTGAATTCACAAGACAACTGAGAGGGGGCGGGGGTGAATCAATTGTACATTAAACATTGAAACCCTCTTTAACATTTAGATATTCATTAGTTCTTAAACACTTAACAACCACTTAAACCCTTATCATGCATTAGCAGAATGTAAACATGAGAAATAGTAATACAAACACATCCAAACATAAGAGAACACTAGATTTATGTGGAAATCCCAAGAATGAAAAAAACATCGTGAGGATTAGCTCATAATATAAAGTAATTGCAACACCAAATACAATAGGCTCATTGCCCAAAAGAAAGAAGGGCTCACTGGCAGATTACAGAAAAAAAGAAAGAAGAATGGTACAATGATAGATCCATCTCAAAGAAACAAAAAGATCCACCATAGCATCACTAGTACATTCACAACCTCTTTGAAGAATGTAGACACCTTCTACTCACTACTTTCAGTAGTCTAACACATTAAATTTCACACTGCATTTCACACTTTCGCACCTCACAACTCTACACTTCGCATCACACACATTAATACACCATTCTCCATTAATTCAACACTTATTTATACCATCCTCAACCTTGAAAACAATCTCCAAGGTTGGCTATTCACATCAACCATGCAAATTCAAATTAGGTAGGCACTAATCATTCCCGTGGTGGAAAGGAATGAAATTTGATCACACCACATCTTATCTGACCTAAAAATCATACATATACACCACGCCGCACTTCCACAAGCATTGAAGCAAATCTGTAATTATTGTAAACAACCAAGGTCAGTTGAACCTGTGTAAACACCATTGAACATTTAAGTACACGCTTCCTTAGATCCAAAGATGACTCACGAAAAACATACATCACTTGAATACAATCTAGAATATTCCATGAACACCCTAAAATACAACAAATTTCTTCGCAACAACTTTCACTTGAAGAACATACTCATCCTGCACACCTAGTTAACTTTCCACATACTGTAACACATGAATCCAACCTTGTAGAGAACCAAACTTCGAACAACTCAAACTAAAGATATATATGAGCAATACAATTTTTGGGATATGGTGTTGTACACCATTACATAACTTGATATATTATAGTTTTGTAATTAAATAATTATTTAGTTGTGATGCACCTAGGTGGTGTGGTTAATCACACTAGGTAATTATTTGTGGACCACTTTATGTTGTATTGTAGCATTGTATTATTTAATATGTGGGAGACATCTGATAACAATTTAATATTGGGGAAATATTTAAAAAGTGAAAACTTAGTACACAATATTAAATAAGGGATTAGTGGTTTTGTATTCACATGGTTTTGTGGTACATGGTTCTATCTTACCACTGGTTGTATTTGTGTGAGCTTGAATCTATAAAAACAAGCACATGCTTAGTGGTTAAGGCCAACTAGGTGAGTGGGTTGTCATTATTGAGTCTTTCTGAGGAGTGCATATGTGAAGCATAGCATGGGATGTGTAGATTCATGCTTGGACACATGAGGATGCATGGAGAGGCTTGATGCTTCAAATGTATTCATTGTAACTATTGTATTTCTTTATTGTTGAATAATAAGATGGAGTACAGATAATTTTGGAGGCTGGGTTTTTCCCTCTTGAGGGTTTTCCCAAGGTATATCTTGTGTTATCTTATGGATTGTCTATTTGATCTATGCATTATGTTTACCTGTATGCATGTTTTCTCTCATGGGATTATGTAGGAAGTGAATTAAGTTTATGGGTTGAATGTATTATTTCCTAACAAGTGATGTCAAATCTTTCATGGTTGATGGGTTTTTTTTATAACCCTACTTTGAGATATTTTTGCAAAGTTGAAGCCATGTCTATGCATGTTAGATTTGAGACATTACAAGATATGGAACACATGTTGCAGGTGTTTGTTTGCAGATTTGGGCTTTTGGGTTGTCAAGCTTTGTTGAGTTTATTGCAGATCTGAAGCTTTCAAAACATGGGTCAAAAGGGTTTTTTTGGATTGAGTTTTCATATGAAGGTTTTGTAGGGAAAATTTCATGGATGATCTCTTGAGACAAAAATGACCTCACCATTGGATCCACGAGGCCCAAGACATGAAAATGACATAAAACTCGACCTATTTTGAAGAAGTTGAAAAAAAAGCAAATTTTTTTACGCACAACCCTACTCATACAACTGTACAACTGTTTGGGTCAACTACAGGTTGATTTCTTAAAAGAAAATTATTATTATTCAACCTTTTATAAAATTTTCCTATAGAAAAAACAAAGAAAATTTATTATTGAAAAAGCATTTGAAAAATAACAAAAAAATTATGCATGTGGGGAGACGGGTCCGCAGACCCGTACCTGCCCCTACAGCCTCATTTACGTCACATTAATGCTTGTACACATAGCGCTCAACACATCTATTCTAACTGCATTAAATAAAACCATCAAGCTTTTTATTCAAAGTTTTAAACTTAGAATTTTCAAAGCATTAAAATGGTCTCATAAAGTTTAAAAAATATTTAATATTTAAAACTTAAACTAAATGATTTAAACCGCCCACCCCTCATAAATGTATTAACTCTAAAATATTAAGAAAAATTTGCCACTTTAAAAGTATTAATATTTGCAAAAAATTAAATTGGTTTTTATTTTGGGGTGGGGTCCACCAAAAGTTGCCTACATGGCTAAATATGCAGTTTTTTTCAAACTTGTATAACTTTCACCCAGGAGCTCAGATTTTTGACTTATTATACTCGTTGGAAAGGTGGTTTCAAGCACTACATAGTGGTATAGGTTTTGATTAGTTTTTGGGGCTTGAAAGTTAGATGATATCGATTGCACGATTTTGAGCATAATTTTTGCATACAGAATCAGATTTTTGATTTCAAATAGGCGTTGGAGAGCATGTGTAGTGTGTACTACATAGTGGATCAGATTGTTTATTAGTTTGTGGTGTTGGATGAGTTTGGTACTTGTTTGATAAATTGTAGGAGTTTGAGATTTGGGGTGTGATTATGTGAGCATTCAAATGATTCAAGAGGCGAAACCTTGAGGGAGTACATGTTTTTATATGATATTTATGATGCTATAGTTGATTATTAGTTTGGTGCTTCCTGGTATAGGTTTACAGGTGTTTTTCAAAGTTGTAATTTATGGTGACAAGTACACATGTTGTCTTTGGTTTTGAGGACATGGGTTGACACGAGTGGAAACTTGGAGTCTCATATGGGTGATAGTTGAGTGCAGGTATAGTGATGGATATGATTATGGTGTCATGGGTATGAAGCTACATTTATGTATTGGAATGAAATGATCATGTATGTGGTTTTTTGGTGGTGATTTGGTTTTTTGTTAGGAGGTTTTTCTTATCTCCTAGATTCTTGTTTGTTTCCTTTACTATGGTTACTCATTTATGGAAATGATTGGAAAATCAGATCTATGGTTGATTTGGTTTTTAAGTCTTGATGTCTAATGGATTATCTTCTTTGATATCTCAGTTTGCAGGTTACTAATGTGATAATGAGTTTTCATGTTTCGGTAGTTGGATCTACAAGTTATGCAGCTTGTAGGTGTGTACAACCTATTGGGTTGTAGTGGGATGACTCAAATTTGGACTGTCTATATCCACCAAGTTTGATTCAGTGTTGTTGTAGACTTTATTAGTTGGTATGTTGCTTTGGTATGAGAGGATGGATGATTAGAATACTTGATTAGTCATTTTATGGGACTTTTAACATGTGGTTTGATCATGATGTCATGATATCTTGGAATATTTATTGGTTATAGACTTTCAATGGGAGATTTTGATAGTGATGACTTGGTAGTGTGGGATTGGTTCTTGTTTGCTTTGATGGTGGATGTATGTATCTTCTTGGCTTGGAGATATTAGTTTAACTTGTATGTTACTGACATTATATTTGAGTGTGTGTAGAACTGGATGATCTTCATGGAGGATATGGTAGTCATGATTCCATGTGTATCTCAGTATCCCGATTTAGTGGTAGTTGGCAGTGACATGGATGCATCATTGGTGATGGTTATCTTCGTATGATTGAAGTTGTGGTTTCTCGGTTTATAGTTTTTTGATATTATGTCATGATTTACTCTTGATGATAGCTTAGAGTTTGGCATGTTATATGTTCTCTTGAGACCAATATGTATGCATTGGTGCACTTGATCTCCTAGGAGGAGATGGTTAGATCATGTTGTCATGATAGGTTCTTGATTCTATGGTTGGAGATTTGACATTGATCTTGGTAGTTCTATTTGTATTGAGTACATGATCATTTCTTGATTACTTCATGATGGTGCTATGTTGCATTTGGAGTTTGGCATGTATTGATTAGTTGCAGGTACTCATGGATACTTGGAGACATAGATGAGGTGGGAGTTCTCTTGTGATTAGAGACATTTTCTTGAGATAGTTACTCTTTGGAGGTTTCAACAAGAAGAGTGAGGAGCTGTCACCTGGGTATGGATGTGAGTTCATGATGAACCGATAGAGGAGATTTTTCTTGGAGTGAGTATTGATGGCTTGGTTATCCTGGAGGAGCATTCTCATTCTCCATTCTTGGTCTACTCGGTGGTTTATCATTTGAGAGTTATTTGTCCATTATTTCTTTTATATGTGCTATATTTCATGCTTTGATTTCTCATGGGAATGAATTGATTCACAGTGATTGATTTTGGAGACTCACTTGAGGATTAGTTAGCATGATTTTATATGCTTTATCTTTCATAGATATGGTTCTTCAACTATGGATAGTTAGTTCTAGAGGATTCATTTTGAGAGATGTTTAGCATGGTTATCTCCTTGTGCATTTGGTTTATGTTATTATTCATTGATGAGAAGTTTATGAGATGTTTTATGGGCTGATTTTTAGATTTGGGAATGGTTACTTTGAGTTTGATCTTCTTGATTAGAGGGGCTTACATCCATGTTCGTATTATACATTGATTCATATGTTGTGTTTGATCTAAGAGATTGAACATTGTTTTGGGTGTTGTTGAGGCTTCTCATTTGGGTTTGTTAGGAGATCACGCTTGGCATAGCATAACACTTTTGAGGTATTGGTAGGACATGATGTTATGGTTTATAGGTTTTCTCTTTTCATGGTTCCTTCCTAGAGGTTCATGTTTATATGAGTTGGGAGGATGGTGGCAACATGTTGTGAGAGATTATGTAGCTATTTGGGTTGTATGTGTGGATCATTTTGATTGTTCTTGGTACTTTATTGTTGATCATTTATCACACCTTGATATAGTGTTGATTGGTAGACATGATATTCTTTGATATTACCTATGCAATGGAGTTCCTAGATATGTATTTCTTTCATTGATAGGTTTAATACAATGAGCTTTTGATTGCGGTTTATGGGTTTCATATGTTGTTGGAATGAGTTTATAGATGTTATTAATACCTAGGAGGTATGGATGGTTGGATTAGTAGCATGTGTTATGGATTCTATTTCTGATCATGTGGGTTTTTACAGTTGACAACAACTTGTTTGGAGCCTTTTCTATCACTTGGATTTGATGCTTGTGTTCTTGGATTGATTCATCTTCACCTTGGCATGTTTTGTTTCTTCCATAGGTGGCACGCTAAAGGATGAGAGGTGTTCTTGCTTGAGATGGTGGTCACTTTGGTTTTATTACAATTATCTTGATGGAGCACGAGAGCATGTTACAGATTCATGTTATTTCATGTATGGCTATGATGATTTATTTCATTCATTGATCCCTTATGAAATGTATAAAATAAGTGAGATAATGTTTGGATATGGTGTTGTACACCATTGCATAATTTGATATATTATAATGTTGTAATTAAATAGTTATTTAGTTGTGATGCACCTAGGTGGTGTGGTTAATCACACTAGGTAATTATTATTTGGAGACCACTTTATGTTGTATTGTAACATTGTGTAATGACCTCCATAGATCAAACTCAACTAAATACACAAAATACTCACCATCACACATATAAATGACACGTGTTCAAGTGTACAAGAAAAAAAATAAGGAATTATATTAAATAAATAAAGTTTGGAGTACATATTCTGAATTACATGGCAGAACATATGGGAAAATTTCCCTTACAATAGACCACTTGGTTGATAGCTAAACTATACAATATACTGAAACTTGAACCTTCTTGACAGGATCCTTTCGAATTTTGAACGCTTTCAACCACTTCAAGGGTGAGAACATTTTTGGTGCACATTTCCACCCTACCACAAAGTGAATCACTTCCCCAAAATTCTTCCTATAGAAGAATGGTCGACCCAACACGAGGAAACTAGTAATGAAATTTTGAATAGGAGTAATAGAATTTGTGAAGCAAGTAATATAAACATCTAATCATATCATGTTTTATCGAACACAAAGAATACGCTAGTAACATCATCATGCTTGACACTTGTGCACATACATGGTTAGTCACGCAGCCTACAAACCAGTTTATCTTCAATGTTGCTTGGTCCATCATTTCTTAAAAGCAACAAGGTAAATGATAGATTGTCTATATACATGCAATCTTTTCAATAATCTTTACATAAGTGCATATCAATAAAGGTATTGGATCCAATATAAGAACATGCAAGTATAAAGTATGAAAATAAAATATGAAAAATAAGAAGGTATAGCTCATGTATGTATATATATATATAAACACCTGCATGCACTAATTTACATATATATATATATGAGTATACATTCATATACAAATTTATTCAAAAATATTAGCTAGCAATGAGTCTTCCATGTCTTCTTTTTGTTAAGAACATTCTACATTTCCATTCAACATGTAATGTTTGACACTAGGTCTATAGAGTCTTTACAAAATTAATCAGATGCTCGATCTATGTTAAATCCCTATCAATTTATAAAAAATAAAGATATGTTGGTCCAATCAGACATCTCATTTAGCAACTAACTTGATATTCATGAAGATTGGGATTCATGCATACAATCATAATTTGCAAGCTATTCTAAATATCATAATGTTTCAAGGCCAACACCTTTCCAAGTCATGTTCTAAAAGGCATTCTTTGATGTTAATCTAAATGCCAAACTAACCATTATGCATAAGACTAACATATTAATAGAGAATATGGTTAAGTACCAAGAAGGATATCAAGCTATGAGAATGGTCATATGCTAACCAATCAATGCCCACATATTCATTTGTGTCTTTACTAATATATGCATATAAATATGAAAATTGGTGATTTAAATATAGATGCATCACATATACAAATATTCTTAATCTCTACCTTTATAAGAGAGAAATTTATGGGAACTCATAGTGGTTGTTGTTGGAAAATATAACACAACTGCCACATTAATCTCTTCCATCGTACACTTTAAATGTTAGTCCCCAACATATCTTCGAAATTTGCTCACATGTGTGGGATTTATTTTTCTCCAGCTAAGTCTATTCAAAAAATATTTTAAATCTTAAGAGTAGGACAAGTTTTGAATGATAATATAATTGCATATCTCCTTCATTGGATTATTCTCGGCTAGCTCAATTAATTGTAATTAAATGCATTTATTTTTCCCTCCTTTGTTGGGATTCTACGAAGCTTCTAGAGAGTCCTTTTTTTGTTAATAGAAATATGTAGTATTTTTTGCGAGTGAATGAGATGAATGTATGAGAAGCCAAAGCAACCGACATTTCTACAATAGTAACTAGTAGAAACAACCAAAAAAAATTGTAGCAACAACTAGGATAGGCAATAGGGGATTAACTCTGCTACATTTTTTAAGTATAATAGAAGGAGAAACAACTCTGTATTTTGTTTTATGGTAACAAATTTTATAAGATTTACATATATATGGAATATAAATAAATATTCAGATCACTTGTGTTTCATTTTTTGCATTTTATTTTTGTTTCCTATCTGCTCTATTCTGTTATGTTTTGTATTATTTCCTCTGCCTCTTCCTTCATATGGTATCAGAGCTTAAGGTTCTCACAAAAAAGGTTTTCAAGTAATATTTACAATCATCAATGGCAAATCCAAGCACAAGTTTGATGAATCAAAAAATTCCTCAATTCAATGGAAAAAAATATTATTACTGGTCAATCACAATGAAGGCACTATTTTGTTCTCAGGATATTTGGGAGCTGGTTGAAAATGGCTACCTAGAACTAGCAAATGCAATAGCATACAATGCACTTACACAAGCAAAGAAGTATTTACTTAGGGATAAAAAAACAAGGATTCCAAAGCTCTCTTTTATATTTTCCAAGCAATGCATGAGAGCATATTTCCAAGAGTTGCAACAACAACAAAACCATAACAAGCATGGGATATTCTACAAACAACATACCAGGGAATGACCAAGGTGAAGACAAAAAAATTGCAAATGCTAAGAAGAGACTTTAAGACCATAGTCATGAAGGATACCGAATCAATAGACTCATTTTTTATATAAATTATTGGACTGGTAAATCAAATTAGGTCTCATGGTGAGGCACTTGAAGAAAGAAGAGTGGTTGAAAATATTTTGAGAATTTTACTTGCAAGGTTCGAGTCCATTGTTATGGCCATAGAAGAGACAAAGAATCTCTCTCAATTTTTAGTGGATGAATTACATGCATCTCTCATTTCACATGAGCATGGGTTGAGCAGGACAACAAACTCATCAATGGAGCATGCTTTCAAAACACAAGCTTCAATTAGCCATGGTAGAGGTAGAGGAAGACCAAATTCAAGAGGAAGAGGAAGAAATTTGTATAGAGGTGGAAGAAACAACCCATTAAACTCAAGTGGAAGAGGAAGCAGCCAAAGTTCTAATCAAAATCAACCCTAAGGAAAAAGGTATGATAAAGCACAAGTCTAATGTCATTATTGCAAAAAATATGGGTATTATTCTAATGAATGTAGAAAGAAACTATATGATTCTAGGCAACAAAATGAAAATTTTAAAAAGAAAATGAAAAACATGGTAGTATGTTTTTAGCCTATAATTTTGCACAAGAACATCAAAAGGATGTATGGTTTTTAGATTCTGGATGTAGCAATCATATGACATGAAATTCAAAACTGTTTTCTAGTGTAGATGAAAATATAAAATCAGATGTAACATTGGGAAATGATAACAAACTTTCAGTTATGGGTAAAGGAAGAATTGAAATTCTAACGAAGAAGGGGGAGAATTTTTTTATCTCTAATGTCTATTTTGTCCATGGGTTAAAACATAATTTGATGAGCATTGGGCAGCTCATTCAAAAGGGATATAGAGTATTTTTCAAAAATAGAGAATGCATAATCTTAGATAAGTACCCAAGCAATGATCTTATTGAAAAAGTCCAAATGAAAAACAATAGAATGTTCCCCACTTAGGATACAACCAAATTTGAAAATAGATTTTTTCCAAACGCAACAACTTGTGGATAAAGGAAAAGGTGCAGTAGTCACACAAACAATGTTTCAAGCATAAATTAAAAATAAAAATTGGTTATGACATCTAAGATTTGGACACCTAAACTTTGGAGGCTTAGATCTATTGCATAGGAAAAACATGGTAAAGGGATTTCCACTCACAGAGAAACCAACAAGGCTGTGTGAAGGATGTATTTTGGGAAAACAACATAGAGAACCATTTGTGGTAGGAAATTCAATGAGGGCAGCAACACCATTAGAGATTGTCCATTTAGATTTATGTGGTCCTATGAAAATACCCTCAATTGGAGGAAGATATTATTTCATGACATTCATTGATGATTACACAAGTAAAAAATGGGTCTACTTCCTAAGGCATAAGGATGAAGCATTTGATTTCTTTCGCCAATTCAAGGCCCTTGTGGAGAAACAAAGTGGGCACTATATCAAAGCATTAAGAACAGATAGAGGATTTGAGTAAATCTCAAATGAATTCTTAAGATTTTTCAAAGATCATGGTATTCATAAACAATTCACTACTAGATACCCACCTCAAAAAAATAGTGTAGCTAAAAGGAAAAATAGAACAATTATGAAAATGGCAAGGAGCATGTTAAAAGAAAAACACTTATCAAATGAGTATTGGGTTGAAGTTGTTTCATGTGCATTCTATATAATGAATAATTGTCCAACCAAAAGCTTAAATAATATGATTTCGAAAGAAGAATGGAGTGGAAGAAAACATGGTGTTGCTCACATGAGAGTATTTGGATGTGTAGCATATGAATATGTCTCAGATGAATTGAGAAAGAAGAGGAGAAAGGTGCATGTTTGTGGGATATACTTAAGAATCAAAGGCATATAAGCTTTACAATCCAATAACCAAAAAAGGTAATAATCAATAGAGATGTGCAGTTCATAAAAGAGGAAGCATGGGATGGAAGCTTAGAGAAAATAATAGCAAGTGTGCCACACGAAGATAGAGAAGAAATAATACCAGAAAGTATTCCTTCAAATGTGACTCCTCCTACTCCCACTAAAGCTCAAAAAAGTGGTCCTCAAGTGACACCTTCAAAAAGAACAAGAACAACCTCACACATTCAAGAAAAAACACCTTCAAGTGGACAACAAACACCAAAAACAATAAGAACTCATAGTGCAAGCCCATCAAGTCCACATTCTACAAGTTCAACCTCAAGTGACATGTCAAATCCAAATTTGGCAAGCTTAAGAAGACAAAAAATCAGAAGTATGAGAGATATTTATGAGCAAAATGAAGGTGAGAATAATTCAAGTCTAAATTCTCTTTTTGCATTATATTCACATATTGATAATCCTATTCATTTTGAAGATGCAATTAAAGATGAAAAATGGGAAAATGAAATGGATGAAGAAGTTGATGCAATTGAAAAGAATGAAACATGGAAATTAGTGAGTCTTCCAAAAGGAAAAGATGTCATAGGAGTAAAGTGGGTCTTTAAGACTAAATATAATGTACAAGGAAGGATTGAAAGGCACAAAGCAAGATTTGTTGTCAAGGGATATAAATAGCAGTCGGGTAGAGACTATGATGAAACATATGCTCCTGTTGCAAGAATGAAAATGGTAAGGGAAGTCTTGGCAATAGCATCCCAACACCAATGGAAGGTATACCAAATGGATGCAAAGTCATCCTTCTTAAATGGAGTATTGAAAGAGGAAGTGTATATAGAGCAACCACTTGGATATGAGGTTCAAGGGAAAGAAGATAAAGTGTATAGGCTGAAAAAGGAAATTTATGGGTTGAAGCAAACACCACGGGCATGGTACAACAAAATTGACACATATTTCTTGAGCAATAACTTTAGAAAGAGTGATGGTGAACCTACTCTCTACATCAAAGAAATTGATGGTAATATCTTAATTATTGTTTTGTATGTAGATGACTTAATATTCATGAGGAATCATGATATCCTCATTGTTGATTTGAAAGAAACTATGAAAAATGAATTTGAGATGACTAATATAGGGTTGTTAAGATACTTCCTAGGCATAGAAGTCTAAAAAAAGAAGAATGGTGTTTTTATTTGTTAATCAAAATATGCAAATTAGATCTTGAAGAAGTTTAAAATACAAAACAACAAGTATATTCCAACACCAACAACCATAGGTCTGAAATTGAGTAAGGATGATTGTAGCAATAATGTCAATCCAAACCTTTAGAAAAGCATGGTTGGAAGTCTAATGTATTCGACTGCAACAAGATCTGATATAATGTATGCAGTGATTTTGATTTCAAGGTTTATGGAAACCCCAAAGGAGACACATTGGTTGGAAGCTAAAAGAATCCTAAGGTATGTGAATGGAACCAAGGGATGTGGAATTTTATATAGTGTAGCAAATGATTTCAAGATAGTTGGATACATAGAAAGTGATTGGGTAGGTTGTATAGATGATAGAAAGAGCACATCAAGGTAAGTATTTCATTTGGGTTCAAGAGTCATTTCATGGGCTTCCAAGAAACAACCAATTATTTCTCTATTTATAGCTGAAGTTGAGTATGTAGCAGCAACAGAGGTACCATGTCAAGCCATATAGATGAGAATAATTTTAAAAGATTCAAGGCATGAACAAGAAGGGGTTGTTGCAAGTATGGATGTGGTTGGTGGTGTTATCATTAACAGTGTCATTGATGTCAACACAATTCAGGTTGATTGCATATGGTATTTGTATAGTTGAGATACTGTAGAAGTTCTTAGAGTACATGGAGCTATATTTATGATGTTGTAGCTATGTTTTTGCTAAGTTATTTTGAGAAAATTTGAGAAATAATGAAAGTAGTGTTGAAGTGTGTTTTGATTGTGCTCCAGTATTGTGCTCTCCATTTATCCTGTGTTGATCCTATGCCTGTGCGGATCTGTAGATGTGTTCATGAGCTTCAATGGATAATATATCCTGACTTTTAGCTTTCAGTTTGATGGAGAGCAAAAGATATATTCACCGGTGCGTGAACTGGTTTGGAAGAAATATTTGTTTGTGGACTGGGAGAAATGTTTTGGCTCTGCAGTCTTCTAATATTTGGTTTCAGATCTTGTGGATCTGGGAGATGATTCTTTTTTATGGCTTCTATGTTTTGACAAATTTTTTTGTGATTTGGCACTTCGGAAGACCTGCTCCAGAGCTCCTATGTTTAGATGGTTCGCCCGGTTGATCTATTGAAAAATGAAGCTTTTTGTATTTGTTGCAAATATACTTGAGGTATTCTCTGAGATGGAAAAATGTGTGGTTAAGCATGCTATGTGATCCATGTATGATCATCTTGTTGGAGATGTGTGTACTTCAAAGATCAGTGGTGTTTTCATTAGATTTGGTCGACCTAGTGTCTACAAATTACATTAAGTTTGTGCATCGAATTAAGGAAGTGTGTGTTCGATCCAAGATGTTATTTGAGTAATAAATTAAATATGTAATTGGTCCTCTCTCATTCTTATCCATCGTGGGAATGTTGAGTAGCCGACCTAGTTTGAATTTGTAAATGAAATTGTATAGCCAACCTTGGAGAATGTTTCTAAGGTTGAAGATGGTATATGTTGATGCCAAAATTTGACAAGGTAACAACCTTTATAGGAAACTCAATTAAATGGGGGACCTATTGTGCTAAACTGAGTAACCTCTGAATTTTAAAGAAGTCAACTTCTTCTATAACTGGGGTTTTGAATGGGAAAAGGAAGTAGATATAAAATAAAAAATCTAACTAAGGCGATGCACCAAGGTTTAGATATAAGGCACGATAAATTTATCTTTTGAATATGATATAAGGGCCCGTTCAGCAATCTGCTATGTCCGTGAATAACAAACATCAAAGAGAAAGACTTGAATAATTCATTCCATAACATAAAATAATTTGCATAGAGATTTACTGAAAATAAAGAGTCGGAGACATGGTTCTAAATCAGCATTCTATTCAAATAATTGAAGTTGAAAAAAGTTATTCAATAACAACACAATATAATGTTTTTCAAATAGTTAAGAAACAAAGAGGCCAAATTACAAGGGAACAATCTGTGAGTCTTTACAATTATCTAACAAAACTAAAGGCCCGGTGTCTTTCTAATTCTTCTACAAGTTGTTATCATGGAAATTAGTAGTGCTCATTCCACGAATAACCCCCCTCCGAAACTTGTCTGCTTCCTAGGTTCATGATGTTCATGCATGCAAAATGAGGTGATTTTCAATCCACCTCGAAATGCATTCTGAAGTCTCAAATAGTCTGTTTGAGCATCCCTCTGCATTCATCTCGCGAAGACCTTCGAAACAAGTATCTTCACAAACACTCATTGTTCATACTTCACAAAATTACGAAAAGTGCAAATGTTCTGGAAAGCAGCACTCTAACTTTTTGAAGAAAAGTTTCTAAGTGTTGAAAGTGCAAGGGCGAGCTTTTTTAGCACCACTACACCTAAGTGAAATGTTAGCTTGGTGCAAGGGCGTTGATTTTTGGCGCCCTTACACCAAGTCTCCATACAAAAGTTTTGAAGTGTGAAAGTGCAAGGGCGAGGTTTTTTAGCGCCACTGCACCTAAGTGAAATGATGACTTGGTGCAAGAGCGCTGATTTTTAGCGCCCTTACACCAAGTTCCATACTTAGCCATTTTAAGTCCTGGGCGGTGATTTTTGTCTACATTGCACTTTTCCCAGTTTTTCAAATTGGTGCACAAGGCGGTGATTTTTGACTCAAGTGCCCTTTTTCCAGACTTAGTCAAAAATTACCAGGGCGATGATTTTTGACTCAAGTGCACTTTTTCCAAACTTAGTCAAAAATGACCAAGGCGGTGATTTTTGACTCAAGTACACTTTTTCCAGACTTAGTCAAAAATGACCAGGGCGGTGATTTTTTGACTCAAGTGCACTTTTTCCAGACTTAGTCAAAAATCACCAAGGCGGTGATTTTTGACTCAAGTGCACTTTTTCTAGACTTAGTCAAAAATGACCAAGGCAGTGATTTTTGACTCAAGTGCACTTTTTCCAGACTTAGTCAAAAATGACCAGGGCGGTGATTTTTGACTCAAGTGCACTTTTTCTAGACTTAGTCAAAAATGACCAAGGCGGTGATTTTTGACTCAAGTACATTTTTTCCAGACTTAGTCAAAAATGACCAGGGCGGTGATTTTTGACTCAAGTGCACTTTTTCCAGACTTAGTCAAAAATCACCAAGGCGGTGATTTTTGACTCAAGTGCACTTTTTCCAAACTTAGTCAAAAATGACCAAGGCGATGATTTTTGACTCAAGTGCACGTTTTTTAGACTTGGTCAAAAATGACCAAGGCGGTGATTTTTGACTCAGGTGCACTTTTCCCATTTTTTCACCAAGTGTTGAGCCCAAGTGCCAAGGTGCTAATTTTTAGTGCCCTGACATATTTTTTGACAAACTTACACATAAAGTGTAAGGGCGCTTATTTTTAGCACCATTGCACCTAAGAACATTCTCCTAAAGTGCAAGGGCACTGATTTTTAATGCCATTACACTTTTGGCAGTTTTTGCCTTAAATACTTCCAAATCACTCCATTTTTGCTCTGGACCATGTTTCTCCACTCCCACATCATTTTTCGTGCCTAGTTCCTCTTTTCACGCTTGCTCAACATCGTTTGCTCGCTTCATGATTCCCAATGCTTCTTTTTCTCCTAACGCCTGTTGATTCACCATCCTTGCAGTTTCTTTCCAAATTTCATCAAGTGATCTCGAAGGTGACATTTTCTGATCCAGTGAACTATCCCAGATCTACAAAGAAGTCATCATGCTGCAAGTTGAGGATGCCAATTTTTCAAAAGCCTCAATACATGTCATTTGCAATATACGACTGACACTTGATAATCTCAAGATGCATCTTCGCAGGTGCAAGAAAATTCATTCATCCGCCAGAAGGTCGATCACAAGAGTTCACACCCTTATGGATTACACTGTTGGTCCAGATGAAAAGTTCATGCAGGAGACCAAGAAGAAATATGAAGACTCCGCGCCCAAGCAAGGAACCATGAAGATTCTTGATCTCCCAGTGTTGAACATTTTAATGCTTCCCTTTATGCATCTTGTAAATAGTTTTTGACATCTTAAATGTCTTTTTGTAAAGTGTAATTACACCAAAATTATGAGATGTAATTACATAGAAATAAATTACACTCAATTAGATTAGGGTTTCCTATTTTTACTCAACTGATTTCCTAATTTTTCTCTTCCCTCTTTTCTATAAATAAGAGGGATTTCTATTGTAATGTTGACCTTTGGAAATTTTGCAACGAAGCGCTGCTCCTTTGAAACAAGCATTGAAACTTTGTGTTCAATATTGTGAATCTAGATCTAATCAATAAAGAAGAGGATTGCATACCAGACTTTGTGTTGGAATTGATTGTCTTATGTTTTGATTATATCGGTGGTGACTAGTGTATGAGATCTAAAGGGCTCCAAGTGGTTTGTGTAAACTTTTTGTTACATTTATCATTTGGATTTGTTTATGTTTGAAGGTTTTTGTTGAAGGATCTACAAGACTTTGTGCTTGTAATCATTCATGTTGTTCAAGGAATCACTGTATCTAAGAAGACTTTGTTCTTCTAATACAACGAACGATACTTCTACAGGATTCAACATTGAAAAGGCTACGAAACGACTTTGTGCCTTCGTGAGCCTTCCCTTTTCCTTTTGCTTTTTGTTATTATAGATCATACCTGGTATTTCTACACTATGCTTTGACAAGATAGAAATATTGCATTACTTTTGTTGTTTAAGTTTAAGTTATCAGATCTAAAGCTTTTCATAATGAAGCATTGTAAACATCTTCTCTGAAGAAAGGGAGAAGTATGAATGTAACACCCCCCCCCCATTTCATGAGTACAGTGTACATTTTGTAAGTATTCCTTTAAGTTTACTATAGCTTCTAATTAGCAGTAAGAAGGGCGCCTCCCCTTTCTGAGAGGAGAGATTATATCTCACATAGTTGTGGCTGAAGTCTAGATGGCGTAATCTATTGAAAAGTTGATTACACTATTTTCACCCAACACAAGTATTCCAAACTCCTTGTATGATATAAGAAGCAGTATATATAGCCAAAGGCTCCCATCACTTGGAAGCCTGTAATAGAAAAGATTCCTTGCCATGAGGAATGATGCTTGCAGCAATGACTCATCACGGCCATTGCAACAAAAAAAGATTTTGAAGCATTAACCTAGTCACCCGCGAGCCAGATGCATCCTTTGAAAATGATGGCAATGGTCCTGGCTTACCCTGTGCAAACAAGTGTCACCTCTTAGCGATGGAAGTTAGAACACACGACCACATATGGAAGTTTGGAATTTGTGCCACTCCTTCCTTTAATGAAGACCCATCGAAGGGACATGCGGCAACATTTCATAGCTCATGGTTCATCCTCCTCGTCCTTTGATGAACACTTGTGATGAGCAGACATGTGGTAGCATATCTATTATTGGCAATGCTTGAGGGGTTCACCCAAAGTTTTCATGAACGGAGGCTACGTGGCATGCGGTCAGGGCCCGAAAAAGAGTCGTAGGAATGCAGACCCAATCAGCCCGATCTATCAACATGTGGGGGTAGAACGGGGCTCAGAGGAGAAGAGAAGGGAAGTTCCCCTCTGATGAGTGATTGGATGACATGTGGAAGTAGTGAGTCACAGTTGCTGAAATCATGGCTGGAAGACTAAAACATCAATACGGTCGGAAGTGAAGCAAATCATCAAAACAACCTGAAGGGAGCATGGGATATATTTCATATCCACAGCTTTTGGTGACTATCAGGGGCATTTTTTCCTATGGAATGATGAACCCCAAAATTTATGGTCTTATGATCAGAGCCTTATTCATTTAGCATCGGAGTCAAAGCTTGGAAAGAGCGGTCTACAAGGGCAACCAGCCAGCCTCAGAAGGTGTTGATATGGCACATAGATTCTCATGTGCCTTGTGCAGATTGATTACCTCCTTAAAGGGTAGCGCCATAGATATCCTAGATCTGGATTCAAGCTAAAAGAGTAATCGCACAATCTGGTGAGTGACACCCTCAATATCCTTGGTGGTAGGAGGCTAGCTAAAGCTCTGGAAAGCACATAGATCCTGCTTCTTCTCCTCAATTATGGTAGTAATTTTCTCCATGGTAGCCACTGAGTCGTCAGAAAGAAATGGAGAGGGCAAGCCCATCTATGTCAACTGGGAAAACTTTGCCCGCATGCTATCCATAGTTCAGCTTAATGTGACTGAGCAACGTTGAGCATGAAGGGTGGCTTCATGACAACAGATAAACTCCCTTGCGATCTTAGTGGTTAACCTATGATATTCAATACCTATGCACACTAGATCCTCATTTGGCACTGTATATAGCCTATCAAGTAGCCTCTCCGCTTCGGGAACCTTTTCCCTTATGAATTGCAGGAATTCTCCCATTGCGTTGTGAACCTCTTTGCTTAAATTTGTTGCCTCCATAAATTGAAGTGTGGGTTGAAGAGTTAGGCATAAAGCCTTGACCTTTTCCAAGTATGAAGCATATAGTTGTTGGGCCACTAAGCAGAGGTCTAACTATGGAGAAGGATTTTGAGAAATTTTCTTCAAGAGATTAATCTCTACATCCTCTGTACCTCTTGTGTCAACGCCAAAAAATTTTTTATGGTGGTGGAGAGTTGATCCTGTAGGGCTCTCTATGTTGCAAGCCACTTTTCCTTAGCCTAGCTTCGGCTCATAGACTCCTTTTCCAGGGAAAGCTTGATCTCCTAGAGATCTTCTTGAAACTAAGCCTGCACGCTTGCTTGATCTGTCTCTTTTTCTTGTACCACTTGCTCCAACTGAGCACATAGTCATTGCAACTCCTCATCCTTATGATGAACCTCGCTCTTTGATTGGTCCAACCTGTCCTGCAATTCTTGATTCCTTCATTGCAACTAATCCACTTGGTCAGACTCCTGGGATTGGAACCTCTTGAGCTCCCTTTGCAAGCTATCTTGTTCTGCCTGCACGTTTTGTACAAAGCATGCCCTTTCTGCCTCAGGAACTTTGTCCTTTTCCAATAGGACTTTGATTCTTTCTTTGATGACCTTGAGCTCATCCTCTATCTTTTTCCACTTCCAACCAGACTTGAGAAAGTCGATGGTCACTACCCGTTGTGTCTCTTGCATGATCTTGACTTTATCCTGATATCGGGAAATGTGCAAGTCAAGTTCGATGGCGTGGATGTCATAGTCATCAGACTGCATTTCCCCCTATATTTTGGTAACATTGGGATGCATGGTTAGGAAATGCACTGATTTTTGAGCCTCATTATAAATTGTCTAGACACTGGGCTCTATTGGCCTCATAGCATCCGTTTCCCTTTTCTTCTGGAGTCGGAGAGCTTGAGCTTACTTTGTTGTATCACTTTGTGACAAGAATTGAGTT
Organism: Sequoiadendron giganteum; assembly: GCA_007115665.2. NCBI lineage: Eukaryota > Viridiplantae > Streptophyta > Pinopsida > Cupressales > Cupressaceae > Sequoiadendron > Sequoiadendron giganteum. The sequence continues at coordinate 512,384,548 of CM021106.1, read as the reverse complement.
GGAGATCTGATGCATTCACTTGCAAAGGGTGCGCTAGGAGACAAAAGGGGCAGTAGTTTTAGATACCAAAGGGGTGGTAGCCATAGATGCGGATAGGGCAACAAATGTGGATGTTGACAAGGCTTCGACGAAAGATGGAGTAGCTTGTGGGGGAGTGAAATCCATCTGTCTAATATGAGAAAACTGGAAGAAACCTCTTGCAACCATTGTAGTAGGGACAAAGAAAGATAGGCTAACACTTGGAGTGATGGGTGTCGCAGAGATGGAGGAAGAAACAAGAGACTGGGAGCCGAGAAGAGGGGGAGACAAAAATACCTGAGCGGTGGATTTCATCTCTGATCCTTGGCCCACCACAACCTTCTGTGAATCCATCCTCAAAGCAGCATTAGTGCATTATCTTTTTCTTGGTGGAGAGTTCTCTGCATCTACTACTTATGTCAATTGTCACGTTCCTCTAGGATTTCCTGCGGCCTAGGTTCAGGACTGTGAAGACCTTGATTGTGAAATATTTATCCGCAGCCTCCTAACATCTATGCTAGGCTACGTTCCCAATTTATTAACTTGCTTCATCACATTGTCTTTTGGTTCCTTCTACTTTTGCTTCCCCTTATCTGAATATTGGGCGACCTCCTTAGGGTCAGCTTCTTCAACATCACTCACATCAAAATCAACATGCTCGTTCCAAATAGTATCAAACCGATCATCGGTGTCAAAGACTGATGGTTCTTGGAAAAAGGTGAGGGGGCACTTGATCTCCTGGTGATAGATCCAGAAATCATTAATCTTTTCCATCTTCTAGCCATATTCCCTTATCAAACTCTTACGGAGGGGAGCGCCCATGCGAAATTTTTTGTTGGCCTTCCCTTTAGGGAGATAAAACACGAGCCATGAGGGTCTCTGATTATCTATCACCATTGGCACCAAGTCCACCCATAACTTGCTAATGTCTTCTAGAGGGTTTCATCGCGCTTCCCAGTAAGGTCAAGGGTTGTGCTTTATCTTAATAAATGTGTCACCCAAATCATCCTTGGGGTTGTAGTCCCACTTATCGCAAATGAATACCAGCTCGAGGTGAGCCATCTTTGCCAACCGTAGCCTAGCTGATTTCTTCTTTACCATGACCACTGTTTTATAGCTTAACGGGCATTTGAAAAACCCCCTCTTTTTCTTCTTTGGATAAAAAAAAATTCCAGCCCATACTGGCCATTTGTTGGAACACTTCAAGAGCTAATACCCAATCGGTGACGGATGTTGGGAGTCAGATTGGCTCTTCTGAAAATCCACACACTCAGATGCATGTGAATTCCTCCTTGAGGAACCAATCACACTTGGGGAACAGGACCTGCATCCAACGGGTTTGGTTGGCCGACAAGCGATAGTAGTCACCATCCTTGCTTAAGTCGCACAAAATTAGAATCAAGAAATTCTCCGAAAATGCATAATATTCATAGGTGGAAGAGAGGATGGGAGTCCATATAGAAACTAGCTTTTGATGCTTCTTCTCATCAAATATTGATAGTTCTATTTTCTCCTTGAAGAAATCAAGGTTTTGATGTAAAAACATATAGGCAAGAAGAGAAGGATATTTGAACTTACCAACGATCTCGAACTCTGCAATTTATTTCCACATATCTTTGACAATCATGTCTACAAAATCATACTAGAAAGGGTCACGTTGTCTCCTTAGCTGAAAACCTAGGCCCAACTGAGATTCGTGTATGATCATGTCATCATCCAAGCCAAACGCAAAATCCATCATGGAGAAGGCATCCTGCAGGTCTGCATTTTGGAAGTCAACGTGACGGCTTGGATCCTCTATTGGCTGTTGGAAATCCTGGGGCCTTTTGGTCTCTGTATTATAAAAATCAAGGGCATTCCTTCTCCTTCTCCATAATTCTGAGCCCTTTTCCTGGTTGAATGGCTCCATCGACAACATCCTAGCATTATTCCCTGGAATGCACAACATGTCTCTAAGGGCATCCGCAGATATTACAACTCCTAACTTTCTTCCCTCAATGGCACCAGTCCCCTAGTTGAAATTTTGAATTCTCTCACAGATTATCTCGGGGCAGTGGTGCACATAAGGGACCATATATTGCGGAAGTCCACAGAGCCATTGCTTGAACAATAGTTGATTATCGAACGATCTCTTCATTCTGGCGTAAGCTACTTCTCTTAAGCCTTTAGGGTTGGTCTTGAGGACGGGGTCATAAATGTTATCCCATTCTTCTTTTATCAAGCTTGTATTTCTATGAGTCCCCTTCTGAGCTAGCTGCGTGCGAAACCAGTCCGGCTTTTCTGGAATTCCAGGCATAGCATAAGACTCATCCTGAAAAGTATTAACCATGGGCATTGTGAGCATTGCATCAACCAAGCTTTGAGATGCCTCTCTAGATTTATCCATTTGTGGGTTCTGAGCTACTTCAAGGGCAGCGAACTCCATTCGCATTTAGGCTTCTATAATTTCTTACACACCCTTTAGCAATTCTGCACTTCAAAATTCTTTGTACTGACTGTATACTCAAAAGCTTTCTTCAAATTTTTAAATAACCACATGCAATACTTAGCCGTTTCTTGCATCAAGTGGTAGATGACGGATATTTTTCTTGCATTAAATTTGGCATGTACCGCCAAATTTTTTTCCCATGCAAAGTAAATTACTTGCCCTTTTGAAAAGACAAGAATTCATAATTTCCTTAAGTATTTACAACCCATGACACAATTTTCTTTGAAATTGAGCTAGTGATTTGAGGGTAGATAGACTCCTCACAAGCTTAGCATTTAATAACTTGAAAAGTATGATTAAGCCCAGATACGATGAGTATATGAAAAGATATGAGCTCAGTCTTGGGATGCTTGGCACACTCATAGTGTGACACCTCACTACTCAGCCATATAGATGCTTGCTTAGAGCAGCCACCAGCTTTAGCTAATTAATTAGATTGCCTTCATTTTGCACATAGTAAGCCATACCTACAGACGCAACTGGGTGAGAGTCTCGAGCAAGCCTTGGTGCAGTGTTCGAGGTGGTACTTGATTAACCTCATGCTTATGGTATGCAAATTACTACGCTTATCCTTGTTGTTTCTATAAATAGGTGCCTAGGAAGTAGTGAAATCACACTTAGCAACTTTTAGCAAAATTAGTATTAGGTGATTGGTTTAGCATTTGGTAATTGCAATTTGCATAGTATTTGCATAGAGTTCAAATTTAGACAATTTGCATAGGGCTATTGTCTGACAGACGTATAGAGTTTGATGCCATGAACACCCTAATTAGGCTAACCTCCCACAAATCTCCAACAACCTTTCTGGGTGAGATTTTGTCTAGGAACCTTAAGAGGATGACCCAAAATAAGAATTCCTTGGCCATCATAGTCATGAAATGGGTTATGGGATGTGACTGCCTTGAATATGAGGATAAATACAAAGTTAAAACTGATGTGTTCTCTCACTTTGTTGTGTCAATGCTCGACATCCAAATTCCCAAGCCACTTATCCTCCATCTGGTAAAATAAATTTTTCCAAAGAAGTATTTGAACGGCCTCAAGGAGGTGGTGGCAAATGATGCATTTGGTGGAGGTACCCCAACTGCAAGCGACCTTCACAAGTTCATTGAAGAAGACATAGTCATTTTGTGGTTGTCGTTCCTGAGCAATTTTCACCTTCATTTGTAGGAACCACACCGCCAGAGGGTCACATGTTCCTGTCACTTCCTCTTCCGATTATACAACGTGGTGCCATTCTACAATGTCAACTGGTAAACTGGCTTTAGGAACCTAGTGTTCCCTCCATCACTTGCCAATGCTTCTCTGGATGGTGTCGCTAGCCAAGTTGTTGCTTCTGAGGATGAAATGGTTCTAGACACTGTCGCTTCTACTGCTTACTCCCATGACTGAAGATTTCCTCTCTTTGCATGCCTTTTAAAACTAAAACTCGTTAGTCCTTTTGTATATAGCTTGGAAAAGGCCCTATAATAGCCATATGAAACGTGGTGCCATTCTATGACATACTCTGGTAAACCATTCGATTATACAACGTGGTGCCATTCTACGACGTCAATTGGTAAACCGACTTCAGGAACCTAGTGTTCCCTCCATCACTTGCCAATGCTTCTCTGGATGGTGTCGCTAGCCAAGTTGTTGCTTCTGAGGATGAAATGGTTCCAGACACGGTCACTTCTACTACTTACTCCCATGACTGAAGATTTCCTCTCTTTTCATGCCTTTTAAAACTAAAACTCGTTAGTCCTTTTGTATATAGCCTGGAAAAGGCCCTATAATAGCCATATGAAAAGGACGCAAAAATATATATAAGTATATACTTTAAAAGCATGGCCTTTGAACCATTCTAATACTTTATTTAGTGAAGTATATAAATATAATGAAGATGTGACTTATATTTAATTTTTTTTGCTTTGTTTAATATCTCTTATTCTTTTTGGCATATGTGTTATTCACTGCATCATAACACAAATTTTTGTTGCATCATGGATTAAGAAGACTGACCAAACAAACAAAAGAAAACAAAGGAAAATAACTACAAAAATTACATATTTACATGTTAGAATTGTTTAATTGAGCTCCATAGAAATTTTAAGGTGAATTTCATTAATAGGAATCCCTAGTGCTTTTCTTTCCATGCCTTCCGATTGAAATGCATCATATCGTCTACACTAAATTGTCTTGAATGCATCCTCCCACAAGCTGCCAAATTTCTCATGTTGACTGGGTCTTGTTGTCCACTCATTGGATTTTAACACTAGGTCTGAAAATCCATCTAACAGAGTAAACATGTCTGACCCTGCTACATTTTGCAAGATTGATCCCATGGAGGGCAATGGATAATGATCTTTTAGTGATTTTTGGTTTAGGTTGTGGAAGTCGATACATAGGAGGATATCTATGTTCTTCTTTCAGAGTGGGATCAGGTTGAACGCCCATGTGTTATTCTTGACTGAGATGACAATCTATGACTGAATTAGCTTTGTTAACCCTTGCGCCATCAATGCTTCAATCTTGGGATTCACTAGCCTCTATTTTTGGTGAACTGGTTTGGCCTTTTCTATTGGCTCTATTGTATGCTGGATGATGCTGGGATCATATCCTCTGAGGTCATCGTATGACCAGGCCATCGTCTCTTCATTTTTTCCCAAAAATTCTATGAGCCTTTCTTTATCTGTCTACGGGACATCCTTCCCAACTTTGAGATTTCTTCCATCGTCAGAATCAAAAGGGTTTTCGAGAGTGACCAAACTCTTCGAAATCTTATGGGACCTTAGCTGAATGTCTTGTTCATCATAGGCTTTGGCGATCCTTGGTTGGATTTGGTTGGAAAACTCTCTTGACTATGAGTCGAACGAAGCAATGTGTTCATTGCTATCAAATACTTGTCAGCTCTGACTATCATCTGGAATCATTGGTTGAACTATCACTTGTACAGAGTGCTTGTTATGCATTAGGTTGGAGGCTAGTTCAAATTGGGATGTGATTACGGCCATGCAATTTGTATCAGCTTTTTTTCCTCAGGGAATAGTCAGGATATTGAAAACTTCAAAGCTCTCAATTAGGTCCCAGACTCTGTGTCTATAGGATATCATAAAGACATCCTTTGTTGTACTGATACACTGAACTTGATTGACAATTAGCTTGGAATCTTCGAACACCATCATTTTCTTGATGCCCATTCGTCCCGCTAGGCTTAAACCTAGTATGAGGCCTTCATATTCAACTTTGTTGTTGGAATAGGAAAACTAGAAACAGAAAGATCTGATCGTCTTCTTGTTGCTTGGGGAAGTTAGGAATATCCCAATGCCTACACCAACCTTGCATCTAGTACCAGCAAAGTGCAGTTACCATAGCTCATTGGCTGAAATATATATAGGCTCTTTGGTCACCTTCGGGATGGCTTGGCCTTCATCATAAATGATATAAGTCCCTAGCCTAGTGGCATGATAATTGTTGAAGGGGTCCTTATCAATGAACTCGCTCAAGATAACTTCTTCTTGATTGGTCTGATCTCCGGTGACTTCCTCATCTTCTATAAGTTGAGTGTAGTACATCTCCTCCTTGGTGATGGAGGTGTGAGTAGGCTCAAAGACTATCTTAGCCTCATCTGCAACATGTTCTGAATGCAAAGGTTCAGACACCAGCTTCCTTTTGGATCCATTCTTGGTCCTTACAATTAGGTGCGACCAACCTAAAGAAAGGTATCCACCCAGTTTAGAAGTGAATTCCCTAGACAAGCACAAACTGAATATGCAAGGAATATCAATGATCATGGTATCTTGCTTGACCGTGATACTAGGGCAGGCAAACAAATTTACTGGAAGGTCCTTAATGATTCCCACAGTATTAACAATATTCCCATCTAATTGAATAACCCCTTTATTCAAATTTTCATAGCTCAGTACTAGGGCTTCAGCTATTTGCTTGGGCATGATTGTGGTGCTAGCACTGGAGTCAATCATGGATTTATGTAGAAATTTCTTACCCACAATAAGGGTTAGGAAAAATGGCTTTTGTTTTGGTTTATCTTTGCTGACTTGGACTTAGGATTCTTCCTCTTTGTTGTCAGTAGAGGTTCCCTATGCAGTATTCGTGAGAACTTTTTTCAAAGGTGATTGATCAATAGTCTTCCCTTTAAGCAATTGCTCCTTTGGTTCAGTGATCGGATCCTCTCGGAGAGCCCTCCATAGCAATGTCTTATGCTCTAGAATATCCAAGATATCCCATAGGGACACATTAACAGATTATTTTTTTCAATTGTTCCACCACATTGATCGGTGGTGGATTTTCAGGCTTATGCTCCTTAGATCTTGTTATTACAATCTCCCTTCATGGTAGACATTGCGGCACTACTATAGAGGTACTGGGGTTGTGGTCGGAAGCACTTTCAGGCTACAGACTGACTAATTGTGGGATGATGGATTCGCCTGTCAATCTCCTCTTGGAGCGAGTGTTGTAATCAAATTACACTTGTGGGGTATCCGAAGTGGATGCTTCGAATGTGAACACTGCTTCCTCTCCTTCCATCCATGAGAAGAGGGCATGGTCATGAACTATGTCATTTTGTTGCTCCAGAGACATCCCTTGCATTTGAGCGGTGAGTACCACGTTTTCCGTTTGCGGAGAGGCATATACATAACCCCCATTATCCAATGTTGTGCCTTGGTTGCACTGCTCCGCCACCTTTTGTTGTAGATTTTTGTGTGGGAAGTTTTGGGCATATCTGAATCACCGCAAGGGAAACACCAGGGGTTTTCATCATCGACTAAATTGTTTTACCCCACAATTAGCTCTCTGCTCGAGCTTAGGTTGGCGTTCTGCAACGGATTAGGTATCGGTACTATTTGATTTGTTTTTTACGCCTGAGGATTTGTGTGAGCGCCTCCTTGGAACTGGTTTTGTTGGTAAGAGGACCTTTTTCCCTGATAATTCTGATAGGTCAGCTTCAGAGGAGTAGCTTGGTTGTGCTTAATGACAATTATCTCGTTGGCCATAACCTGCAACATTTCCTTTATTTCACTCATCTCAGCCTTTGAAGAACCAAATGTGGAAGCAATGCTCTATGGTATGCTTGCATATGTATACATGGATTGAGGAGGAGCAGGTTCGGTGGTAGGCGGCATCACCTAGGAGGGAATTGGTAACTCAGGAAATATAGGCATGATGGGCTAAGGTGGAAACTTCTCGACATCAATTAGATTGTTCTTTGCTTTAATTGTGACACTATATGCATCTCGTAGAGTGGTTCCACCGAGTGACTAGATCATCATTGAGATGTCAACATTGATGGACTTCAAGTAGAACATGAATTCCAAGTTAGGTAGCGAGCAGATTGCAACCTGAATTCTTTGCCAAGTTATGTGGAACCAGGCATTGAAGACGGTCAGGGCTTCATATGGAGCCCGCTTGATTATCTCTAGCTGGTGATACTAGGAAGACCTGTCCCCGTTGTTCGAGAATCTTTCATAAAAAGGGTCTCCGAGCTGATCCCAAGTGTCGATAGTGTTAGCCAACAGAGTACAATACCAATCTAATGCTTTTCCTTTAAAAGAAGTTGCAAGCAACCTCAATGCTATGCTCTGGTCTATAACTTCATGTACCAAACATATGTCTGCCACATCTTGTAGATGTTCGGATGGTTTTCTTGAGCCATCTCCAGTAAATTTAGGAATAGACTTGAGGGTAGAGATAGGAATGAGGGCCCAAATGGCAAGCACTACTGGTGTTCTAAGAGGACTTTTGGCATCCCATGCCACATAATTTCGGCTAGAAATTGGTAACATGGTTGGTGGAGGAGTCAGAGCATTCACGTGATGGGTTCTAGTTGGTACTGTTTCTAGTGGTGATACCAACAAACCAAGTTTATTTGTTGTTTGGGATCTTGTGACAGGCCGATGGCTCATATACCTGCTCAAGGCTTAAGCACATTTAGAAGGTACCATCAGGCATGCCAAAAAAAAAAATTGTTGATGCCAAAATTTGACAAGGTAACAACCTTTATGGGAAACTTAGTTAAAGGGGGTCCTATTGTGCTAAACTGAGTAACCTTCGGATTTTAAAGAAGTCGACTTCTTCTATAACTGGGGTTTTGAATGGGAAAAGGAAGCAGATATAAAATAAAAGATCAAACTAGGCCGATGTGCCAAGGTTTAGATATAAGGAAAAATAAATTTATCTTTTGGATATGATTTAAGGTCCTGTTCAACAATCTGCTATGTCCCAGAATAACAAACATCAAAGAGAAAGACTTGAATAATTCATTCCATAACATAAAATAATTTGCATAGAGCTTTACTAAAAAGAAAGAGTCGGATACATGGTTCTAAATCAACATTCTATTCAAATCATTGAAGTTGCAAACAAGTTATTCAGTAACAACACAGTATAATGTTTTTCAAATAGTTAAGAAACATAGACGCCAAATTACAAGGGCACAGTCTGTGAGTCTTTATAATTATCTAACATAACAAAAGGTTTGGTGTCTTTATAATTCTTCTGCAGGTATTATGAACTCCTTGTACGATAAAAGAAGCAGTATATATAGCCAAAGTCTCCCACTGCTTAAAATCCCGTAACAGAAAAGATTCCTGATCATGAGCAATGATGCTTGCAGTAATGACTCATCATGGCCGTTGCAACATAAAAATATTCTGAAGCATGAACCAAGTCACCCACGAGCTAGATGCATCATTTACAAATGATGGCAGTGGTCCTGGCTTAACCTGTGCAAACAAGTCTCACCTCTCAACAATGGCAGTTTGTTGTTCGCACCACTCCTTCCTTTAATGAAGACCCGCCGAAGGGACACGTGGCGTCATTTCGTAACCCATGGTTCATCCTCCCCATCCTTTGATGAAAGCTTGTGATGAGAAGACACATGGTAGCATATTTATTATCAGCATCGCGTGAGGGGTTCACCCAAATTTTGCATGAACGGAGGCTACATGGCATGCGGTCGGGGTTTAAAAAAGAGTTGCAAGAATGTGGGCCCAATAAGCCCAATTTGTCAACATGTGGGGTTAGAATGGGGCTCGAAGGAGAAGGGGAGGGAAGATCCCCTTTGATGAGCGTTTGGATACACATGGAAGCAACAAGTTGTGACTGTCGAAATCATGGTCGGAAGACTAAAACATCGGCATGGTTGGAAGTGAAGAAAATCATCAAAACAACCCGAAGGGAGCGTGGGATATATTTAATATCCATAGTACAAAATAAAATCAAGTTGTATTGAATTGATCATCCATCCATCATTCGATTCAAGCAAGAGAAGTGTCTGAACAAATGCGAAAAGTAGAGTGTGCAAGAGAGAAATGAGGCAACAGTACTTTATTGTGTTAGATTCTTGAAAGCAATGAGCTGATGGTGTCTACAATCTATTGATCAAGTTGCGAAGTGTGTGGAACCCTTGTGGTGGATATTTATTTATCTCTTTTTCATTTTCTGTAGGCAATGAGCCTCTTTCTGGATAGTGAGTCCTTAAGGTAGTGAGCCCTTAATCTGGGTAGTGAGCTTTTGTATCTGGGCAGTGAGCCCCCTGATAGTGAGCCTGTGTATCTGGTATTGCATTACTACTATATTGTGAGTTAATCCTCACCGTGGTTTTTCCCTCATTGGGTTTTCCACGTAAATCTGGTGTCTCTAGTGTTTTCTTTCTGTTATTTGTATTTAATGTTCACACTTAATAACAGATTGAAGATAAAGTGGAACTAATTAAGTTTAGAAGTAAATAATTTGATACAATTGATTCACCCCCCTCTCAACTGTCTTGTGCATTTCAACAATTGGTATCAAAGCTCTAGTTCCTTGGTGAAAAGCTTAATCGCTTGAGGTAGATCAGATGGCGTACAAGTTGCAGATTCATGTTTTTGATGGAGTTGAGTACAGTGATTGGAAATAATAGATGAGAAATTATTTGGTTTCAATTGGTTTCAAGACCTGGCAAGTTGTGGAGACAAAGTATGTTAAACCCGCCACTAGTCTTTCCTTTGCTGATGAGATTGCAACTTATGAGGAGAATGAAAGGGCGAGGTATGCTATCTTCAGTGCTCTATCCAGAACTGAAAGAAAAAAAGTTATTTCTCTAGCTACTGCTCATGAAGTATGGGAGAAATTGAAAGACATTTATGAAGGGAATGATAGAGTAAAGTTTTCAAGGAAACTAACTGCTAAGAAACAATATGAGAACTTGAGAATGAAAGACAAAGAATATATTGCAAGCTATTATCAGAGAGTTGAACTTATAGCAAATGAAATCAAGAATCAAGGTGGTACCATTTCAGATGAAGATATAATTGAGAAGATCTTGATGACCCTGCTGGACAATTACAGTGACAAAGTATTTGCTCTTGAAGAATCATATGATCCAAAGACATTTTCTAAGGAGCATCTATTTGGTGTCTTGACTGCATTCGAGATGAGAAAATTTGCAAGAGAAAAGGAGAAGACTGAAACAACTTTTAAAGTAATGAATATAAAAGATGACTCAAATGAAGATGATATAGAAGAATTGGAAGCAAATTTCACAAGGATATTGAAGAAAGGTATTGGTAAATGCAAAGGGAAGTTGTGTTTTAAGTGTTTCAGTTGTGGAAATATTGGTCATTATGCATCAAGATGTCCTAATAGAACTACACACAAGAAGAACAAGGACAATAACAATAATTACAAAGATAAAAAGGATAAGAAGTTCAAGAAGTTGTATTATGTCAAAGAAGATGCAGGAAATTCTGATTTTGAATCTGACTTTGAGGAGGATAAGGATGAATTCTTATTTCTAGCTTTATATATAAAGTTGTATCTGCTAACCTCAGAAGATGTGCAAAGGAATTTGGTCCAGAGAACAAAAAGGATGAAACAAAAGGTACTCCAGTGATTGCTTTTCATGCTAGACAAGATGAAGAATTTTGGGTAATTGACAGTGGATGTTCAAATCATATGACTGGAGATAAGAGTAAGTTCACTAAACTTGAGAAGTATGATGGAGGAATAGTTATGTTTGGAGATGACTCTGGTGCTAAGATTGTTGGTAAAGGAACAATTAGTTTTGATGGAAAACATAATATTGATTATTTCTATTATGTAAAGGGTTTAAGGAATAATCTCTTAAGCATTGGACAATTGTGCAACAAAGTTCTTAAAATTGTGCTTCAAGATAACACTTGTGAGATCAAAAAGGATCTGGAACTGTGGTAGCAGCTGGAAGAAGAACTCATGGAAAAATCTATCAACTTAAAGGTGGTGATGGTCAGTGTTTTGTTTCTCAGATTAATGAGAGTTGGCTCTGGCACTAGAGGATGGGACATGTGAATTTTGATAATCTGGTCAGGATCAGTTCTAGGGAAGTTGTCATAGATCTGCCTAAAATCACAAATCCTTCACATTCAATTTGCAGAAGTTGTCAGTTTGGAAAACAAACAAGAAACAGTTTTAAAGGAAAGGAACAATCATCTATCGGAATGTTGGAATTAATCCACACAAACCTCTGTGGTCCTACAAGAACAGGAAGCCTGAATGGTGACAGGTACTTTATGCTTTTAATTGATGATTACTCTAGAATGATATGGGTTACATTTCTTAGAGAAAAGGCTCAGGCTCTTAATAGATTCAAGGTGTTAAGGCAAGAGTAGAAAATGAGGCAAACTTGAGAGTTAAATGCTTAAGGTCTAATAGAGGTGGAGAATTTACATCTGCTGAGTTTAATGCATTCTATGAAGAGCATGACATAAAGAGATATTATTCTGCTCCTAGAAACCCTTAGCAGAATGCAGTTGTGGAAAGAAAGAACTGGACTACTCAAGAGGCTTCTAGAACTATGATGAAAGAAGCAAATGTTCTTGATGTGTATTGGAGAGAAGCAATCCACACTATTTTCTACATTCTTAATAGAGTTCAAATCAAAGGTAACAACACTAAGACTCCTTATGAGTTATGGACTGGTAATACTCCTACGGTTAAATACTTTAAGGTATTTGGAAGTAGATATTACATTAGAAGAGATGAAGAAAATATTGGAAAGTTTGATGCTAGATGTGATGAAGGAATTTTTCTTGGATATTCAAATAATAGCAAGGCATACAAATGCTTTAATAAGAGACTAAGAAAAATAATTGAAAGTGCTAATGTAAAGGTTGATGAAGCTATGTATAGACCAGTTGAAATAATTGAAGTTGAACCTGATGATCCTATCTGTGAGAAAGTACAAGAAGAAGACAAGGAAGAGAAAGAACAAAATGATGAAGAAGAAATTTTGGAACCTGCACCTAAGACTCCTAAATATGTAAAGAGAAATCATCTGGAGGAACAGATAATTGGAGACATAAGTGAAGGAGTGAAGAGAAGAAGCAAAGTGGTTGAGGTAAACTTGTGTTTACTCTCTAAGATTGAATCTAAGACTATGAGTGAAGAATGTAATGATGAAATTTGGGTTAGAGCAATGAAAGAGGAACTACAACAGATAGAGAAGAATGAGACATGGGAACTAGTCCCTAGACCTACAAATAAGAATGTAATTGGTTCAAAATGGGTATTCAAAAACAAGATGAATGAATATGGTGAAGTGGTAAGGAATAAAACAAGACTTCTATGCAAAGGATATTCACAAGTTGAAGGAATAGATTTTGAGAAACTTTTGCACCTGTAGCAAGAATGGAGGCCATTTGGATGTTCTTGGCATCTTCAACTCATAAAGAATTCAAAGTATATCCGATGGATGTCAAGTCTGCATTTTTGAATGGAGAACTGGAGGAAGTATACATGGAGCAACCAAATTTTTTTTAACTGTCAGACAAACCGGGCATGGTTTTTAAATTAAAGAAGGCATTATATGGACTGAAACAAGCTCCCAGAGCTTGGTATGCTAGATTGGATAGATAATTGATAAAGCATGGATTTAATAAAGGATCCACAGACAACAATCTTTACTTCAAGGTTGAGAAAAAAAAGATGTTGATAATTGTGGTATATGTTGATGACATCATCTTTGGTGGAAATGAAGGTATGTGTAAGAAATTTTTTGAAGAGATGCAAAAAGAATTTGAAATGTCTATGATTGGTGAATTGAATTTCTTCCTTAGACTTCAAGTAAATCAAACTGATAAAGGGATATTCATTTCACAATATAAGTATGTTAAGGAATTGTTAAAGAAGTTTGGAATGGATGATTCCAAACCGATCTATACCCCTATGGTAACTAGATGCAAGCTGAGTAAGGAAGACGAATCGGCTAAAGTTGATCAGAGCATGTAAAAATCCATGATTGGTGGACTGTTGTATCTTACTGCTACCAGACCAGACATCATGCATGTAGTATGTTTAGTTGCAAGATTTCAAGAAGAACCTAAGGAAGCACATGTTACAACTGTGAAGAGGATATTCAAATATCTTAAAGGAACTCCAAATTATGGGCTATGGTATTCAAAGGACAATGATTTCACATTGAATTCCTGCATTGATGCATATTGGGTTGGTTGTGTAGATGAACAAAAGAGTACAAGTGGTGGTGTATTCTTTCTTGGAGGAAGATTAGTTTCATGGTTGAGCAAGAAGCAAGATTCAATTTCTTTACCACTACAGAAGCATAACATATTGCAGCAACATCTTGTTGTACACGGGTACTTTAGATGACGTAAACCTTGATGGACATAGGTGTGGTGAGTGATGAACCTATCTCTATATTTTTTGACAATACAAGTGCTATAAATATTTCTAAGAATCCAATGATGCATTCTAGAAAAAAGCACATATCTATCAAGTATCACTTCTTGAGGGAGAAGGTATTGCAGAATGAAGTTAGACTTGAATATGTACCTACCAAAGAAAAAATTGTTGACATATTCACTAAGGTCCTTTCAAAGGATACCTTTGAGTATCTCAAAGGGAATTTAGGGGCTACTTCCCCTCCTTCTTTGAACTAAGTGCACATGGAGGTGCATCAGTCCAATGGATTCACAGACTCTTTCATTCTGGATTGATGATTCAGGTATACTCCTTAGGGGGAGTAGAGAAGTGTGTTGTTGTAGTATGTGATGTGGGTGTACTCCTAAGGGAGAGTGAACAAAGATTTATATGGCAAGAATTCCCTTTGCCATTGATGTCACAGGGGGAGAAAGTTCATGTGAAAATTTTATGCTTGTGCAAGATGTCGCTTTTGAAAATCATGTATGTTGTCTTTGATGGTTTTTCACATCATGTGTTGCCATCAATGACAAAGGGGGATATTGTTACAAGTATGGATGTGGTTGGTGGTGTTTTCATTAATGTTGGCATTGATGTCAACACAGTTCAGGTTGATTGCAGATGGTATTTGTATAGTTGAGATATTGTAGAAGTGCTTAGAGTACATGGAGCTATATTTATGATGTTGTAGTTATGTTTTTGCCAAGTTCTTTTGAGAAAATTTGAGAAATAATGAAAGTAGTGTTGAAGTGTGTTTTGATTGTGCTCCGGTATTGTGCTATGCATTTCTCTTTTGTTGATCCTATTCCTGTGCGGATCTAGATATGTGTTCATGAGCTTCAATGGATAATATATCCCCAATTTTATCTTTTGGTTCGATGGAGAGTAAAAGATATGTTCATCGGTGTGTGAATTGGTTTGGTAGAACTATTTGTTTGTGGACTGGGAGAAACGTTTTGGCTCTACAGTCTTCTGATATTTGGTTTCAGATCTTGCGGATCTGGGAGATGATTCTTTTTTATGGTTTATGTGTTCTGACAAATTTTCTTATGATTTGGTGCTTCGAAAGCCCTGCTCCAGAGCTCCTATGTTTTGCTGGTTCGCCCGGTTGGTCTGTTGAAAAATGAAGTTTGTTGTATTTACTGTGGATGTACTTGAGGTATTCTTTGAGATAGAAAATGTCTGGTGAAGTGTGTTATGTGATCCATGTGTGATCATCTTGCTGGAGATGCGTGTACTTCAAAGATCAGTGGTTTTTTCATTAGGTTTGGTCGACTTGGTGTCTACACATTACATTAAGTTTGTGCATCGAATTAAGGAAGTGTGTGTTCAATCCAAGATGTTGTTTAGGTCCTAAATTAAATATGTAATTGGTCCTCTCTCATTCTTATCCACTGCGGGAATTTTGAGTAGTCAACCTAGTTTGAATTTGTAAATGAAATTGTATAGCCAACCTTGGAGAATTTTTCTAAGGTTGAAGATGGTATAAAAGCAAATCAAGTTGTAGTGAATTGATCATACATCCATCATTTGATTCAAGCAAGATAAGTGTGCAAACAAGTGCGAAAAGCAGAGTGTGCAAGAACGAATGAGGAAACAATACTTTATTGTGTTAGATTCCTGAAAGAAACGAGTTGATGGTGTCTAAAATATTCTAATCAAGTTGGGAAGTGTGTGGAACCCTTGTGGTGGATCTTTATTTATCTCTTTTTCATTTTCTATAGGCAATGAGCCTCTTTCTGGATAGTGATTCCTTCTTAAGGCAGTGAACCCTTAATTTGGGTACTGAGCCTTTGTATCTGGGCAGTGAGCCCTCTAGCAATGAGCATGTGTATTTGATATTGCATTACTACTATATTGTGAGTTAATCCTCACTGTGGTTTTTCCCTCATTAGGTTTTCCACGTAAATTTGGTGTCTCTGGTGTTTAATTTTTGTTATTTTCATTTCATGTTCACACTTAATAACAGATTGAAGATAAAGTGGAACTGATTAAGATTAGAAGTAAAGAATTTGATACAACTGATTCACCCCCCTCTCAGTTGTCTTGTGCATTTCAACAGGGGCAACTAAAATATTTTGTGACAACAATTCAACAATTGCACTATCTAAGTTGCTTCCTATCATGGCCTGAAGATGGCACAATTGAAAGGGTATAGGAAATTTTGGCTTGAGGGGGACTCTCTCAACATTATTAACAATTTGAAAAAACTTAGAACCCGTCGTGGAGTATTGAACCTTTGATATTGGATGCTATAGAAATTCTTAATTCTTTTGATGAGTTCTACATATCTCATGTTTTCAAAGAAGGGAATGGTCTAGCAAATGTATTTTCTAACCTTGGTGTTAGGGGTATTAGGGAATGGGGTGTGAGCGACCCCCTCCCTATGGAGGCTATTTCATGTGCAAATCATTATTTTCAAAATTTCCAGGGTAGATGATGATTTGTTATGGCTTGGAGCCAGCATGACTAGTATCATGTGGCTTGCCATAATGTGGAGTGATGACATGGTTGATCTGCATCGTGCTTAGGGTACCTTATTATATTTTCGTATGGGAAAATTTTCTAGTCTCATTATTTGTTCCTACCATATTCCTAGCGCCACATGAATTGTGGGTAATTTTGGGCTTTCATTCTCAAAGTTTCTCCTTATTGTTTGCAAGGTTCTCAAAATTTTCAGCTCTACAAAATTTTGAGCCATGGGATGAGATAGGAATCATGCGGAGCCCTTTTCTTGTGATTCTGTGAGGAGAAAGTAGGAAGTGTGCCATATTTTAGAGAAGGGCACGCTCACTCCTTACCTGGAAAGACTGCAAGGTAACAATCCATAGGATACGGCTCAGTTTTCTAAAGCCTGGAATAACCGGGTTTTGAAACTTGGGGGAACTGAGTTTGATGTTAATGAAGACTTCATCGCAAATATAATGGGGCTTCCTACTGATGGAAAGAAGGTTTTCAGAGACAAAAAGAAGTCGAGGGCTGCGATGCAGATATTTTTTAAAGGGTATGAGGAACAAGACTTGAAGATGACTAAGAGCAACAGGTACCAAAACAGCTTGCTTAAGGCGCTATGGGGGGACATTGCAGAGGATCTCATGAGATACATTACCCTCAAGGGTCATTTCTCTACGGTAAACTCCTATCATTTTGTGCTTCTTAATCATTTCCACCATAAAAAGAGAATTTATTTCCCTTTTTATCTGTTAGCATCGCTGGAAAGTGGTCTAAAGGACCACAAGAAGAACCCCAAGAACCTGGTGCTACATGTGGAGCTTATCATGTTAATCTCTGAGTATTCCAAATATTTTGTGGTGTCTAAACCGATTTCTACTCCCAAGGGTAATCAATTGAAAGCAGCAGTGGAGTATGAAACTGCCTCTGATGAGGAGTCGCTTAGCAAGAAAGGGAAAAAGAGGAAAATTATTCTTGAAGAGGAGTCTGTTTCTGAGGAGGATGCAGATTATGTCCTAGACTTTGAAGCTTCTATGGAGGTGGTCTCGCAACTCTCTAATACGGGTAAGTCTGGGAAAGGGGTTTCAGGTCTGAAAAAGAAGGGTTATGAGACTTGTAGTGATGAAAATGTTGATGATAAGCCGAATATGAGCCTGAAGGAAAAGGATGAATTTGTTGGGGATACTTCCTCGCTAGCTCTTGGTTTGGATTCCTTTCCTAAGAAGGGTTTGAAGGTGGGTAGTAATAAGAAAATTACTATTAGATCTGCCCATTAGTTGTAGGAGATGCAAGTTGCCTCTCTCCTGAAGGCGGTTTGTGGGCAGGGTGTTGTGGAGTCTCCGAGCGTGGACCTTGATATGTAGAAGAGAGACTTGGAAAAATAGACGAAAAGGAGCTTAGTTGCTGAGGTGATTGCATACTCTATTCGTAAAACCAAATTTCCCATTGCCGATGGAAAAGGTAAGGAATTCAACATTAACCAGGACAAGGTAAGCTTCTCTTAAGAGGATGATGTTGCGGGTAAGGGTGAGCTTAATGTTGATCGGGAAGATATTCCCGATTTTCTTGGGTTGGCCATGGAGGCCTCTATTTTTTTGTTTAAATGGTTGTTCCATGAACTTAACATGACCAATATCAGAGTCAGGGGTGCAATGAGAAAAACTGGTGAGTCTTCTGTACAAAACTAGATTGATGAATTGTTTGACTCTCTGAATATCATATTTGATGAAACGCTGAAGATGAAACAAAACCTTGAGGAAAGAATCCTCACCCTTGAGGACCAAATGGAGAAAATTTATGCTAAACTGGAGAAGGGTGGGGAGGGAATAAAATCTATTGTGATGCTTGAATCTGTTGGCATTTCAACTCCTTTTGAAATGGCCAAGAAATGTAAGGGTTCTGCTCCTAGAGGTTACTAGTGATGGTGGTAAGTTGCAGGAGGAAGAGGTTTATGTGGAGAAAGTTGGTGGGGGGATGAATGTTTTGATTAGTGAGGTGAAAGAGGGTGGGTATAGGGCTAGAACGAGGAACAAGACTAAGGTGCAGGTTGGGGATCCTACTATGGAGGCGCCTAAATTTATAGATGATGGTCAAAAGGTTGTGGTGTGTGACATGGAGGCTACTGATATCCTAAAGAACATGTAGTGGGGCTACTTTTGTTCCTCCTTTTTGGCTTATGTTGCACTGATGGCATGCTGGTTTTTGGTTGTTGTGTGTTTTTTGTAGTTATCTTTAGCTTCAACTGTCCTTTTTTGTATAGGGTTTCGGGCCCCTTCAAAACACATTTTTTACCTCTAATAAAAAACAATTGCACTATCTAAGAACCTAGTCTTTCATAAGAGAAGCAAGCACATTGACACAAGGTATCACTACATAAGGGAACTAATCAATGATGGAGAAATTATTTTGGAACATTGTATGTCTGAAGAACAGTATGCAAATATTTTTCCAAATCCATTGGGAAAGGTTCATCAAAGAGATAGATTGGGCATCATGGATGGCAACAGTTGTGATTAAGGGGGGTGTTGAAATTTTTTTCCCATCTACCACATTAATTTCTTCCACCATAGACTTTGCATTTTGGTCCCCAACACATCTCTCAAATCTTCTCGCATGTGTGGGATTTATTTTTCTCCAGCTAAGTCCATTCAAACAAAATTGAGCATGACAAATTTTGAAAGATAATATAATTGCATATCTCCTTCGTTGGATTATTCCTAGATAGCTCAATTAATTGTAATTAAATGCATTTTTTTCCCTCCTTTGTTGGGATCCTACGTAGCTTCTAGAGAGTCTTATTTCTGTTAATAAAAATGTGTAGTCTTTTTTATGAGTGAATGAGATGAATGTATGAGAAGGCAAAGTAGCCAACATTTTTGTAGCGGCAATTAGTAGAAACAACCACAATTTTTTGTAGCAACAACCAGGAAAAAAATAAGGGATTAAATCTGGTGTTCTTATGTTCCTTGATGTGATGCATGCTTTATATGTTCTTTTCCATTACTGCAAGTTTAATGTGATGCTTTAATGGATGTTTAAGTTAATAAATTTCAATGAATATTGATTCACCCCCCCACCCCCCTCAGTATTCTAGGTGTTCAACAAAAAGAAGGTCTTGAGATTGAATTATGTGAGTTTGAAAATCACCCTTCAAAAGAAAAACGCAAAATGCAAATGGTGAAGGGGGCAAAAAATTCAAAAAAGTTGCTAAAATCACGTTGATGTCAACAAACCACTATGCTAAATTTGACGGTTGTTGGCTAGTCAAAATGGAATATGCTCTTTGAGTCGACGAAATATTCTTTCATTGGAATGTGACCATATATTCTGTGTCTGTCAAAATCTTTCAGGCGGTGACTAGTATATTCATTGACATCTCGAAAATTTTGATCAATAGAATATTTGCTTTTCTCAATGGAATTTTCTGTTAATAAAAAAATTCTAAAGTTTTGGCAGTTTAATTAACTATCGGTCACGAAATTTATTGCCAATTTTTTAGGGTGGTGGGACCTATGGGGACTGTGCCATGTGGAGACCCCATGGTCAGCTGCACGTACTAGGTACTTGCGCAAGGTACTTTAATTTATTTTTCAAACCAATTTTCTTTGAAAATAAATTCAACAATATATTGTTTTAAATTTTTTCTAAAAATATCAACCAAATAAAATAATTTTTCATCTGTAGCCATCTGACAGCTACCTTACTGTAAGCGACCTAACCGAATAGGGGAAATTTTTTCCTCAAGCCCTGGGTGAAGTGCTCGAATTTTGATGTATTGAAAGTCAATCTTGAGGTTTTTAGGCATTTTGGACATGATGGCAAGGTCAGATGTGACCCAAAATGCTCCAAAATTGTAGCTACCTTTCGGATCTAGCAACCACTCTTTAGCTTCAAACCCTCATAGATCTAGCCTCATATGTCTGATTTGGATGGAAAAAAAGGAAAAAATGACTTTCTCAAACACCCTGAACTCAATGGTAAGCTCACATTTGCACCAACAAGATCAAAATAAACCTACAATACAGAGCTACAAAGAGGAACCCCCCAAAATCTGGTATTTCTATCAAGTTTTCCTGATTCTCCAGATCATCATACGATGCAAGAGAAGAGCATACTCAGATTTTCAAGATCTACCAAGATCTCCCCAAAAAAACTATCCAATGGCACCCAACTTTCTCTAAAACCATGTTAGAGATTGCTATGGAAACTCCCACCCAATATCTAGATGCCAAATGCAAAGCACAAAGAGATCAATATGCAATGCTCAAGATTGCAATGGAATTGAATATCCAATAATTCAATATACAATGTATTAAAGAACCTTGGTTATATAGCCAAGGAGAGACAAAGGATTAGACAAGATCATTACAAGTGTCTTAATCCTATGACATGAGATAACTAACTTGACATAAAAGTAAAAAAGATAAGATCTAGACATGACAACTAAATCTTCTAGAAAGAATCTTAGGAGCTAAATAAAATTAACATGTGAATATGTCCCCTAAGTCCCTAGTAAGTGAATTAACTAGATACAAGAAATTTATTCACACCAACAATTCCTATCAAGCATAACATATCAAATCCATAATAATACAATATTATCTTAATAATTAATAGCCACAAACACTCTTGGATATCATATGTGGATTCCATGAAGCTCCACATCAAATCTCTTGAGCTAATGAAAGGTGGCCAGGAGTACCAATGCACCACATTTAGAAAACATTAATGTAAAATTCTTTAACACTATAAGATTTGCAAGTTGTGGGCTTAAAAATAGTGACTTAGAGGGTTGTCAACTATAATGAAGAGGGCAATCCATAGACCTGGTTGCTAGTTATTTTCAAGTAGTAGTGCAACTTAAGTGGTTTGATTATTTCTAATAGCAAGTTGATGATTAAATTTAACACTAAAGATTTTTTTCAAAATATATGGAAAAATTAACATGTTTTGTGGGATATGAGGAACTGACTATAAACTAGTTTAGACAGGGTTTGAAAACTACAAAATAAATTTGGGTAAGACTGCAATGTGTGTATGCATCTATGAGTGTGATTATATTATTATTTTGATAGCATTATAATGGTTTTCCAAGCATGTGATGAATTAACTCTTCATAATATAATTGGAAACTAAATTACATGTTCAAAAGATGAACTATAGGCAATTAAAGATTGCTTAAAATTGGCTATCTTGTCTTGCACAAATGTTATTTAAGATATGCCAAAAATATTATTATTGGGTTAGTAATTGTGGCCTTAGGGGCCACTCCCTTTTATATTAAACTTAATGATATGTAAAAAAATTCCACACTTTAATGAGTTAGTACAACTTTACAAAAACCCACTAAGGTTGTATTATCAACTTTTTCAACCTAATCTACCAAAACAAAGAAAAAACAAAAGTGACTTTTTTCTATCCTACATTTAAATACATCATTAGATCTATTTTACACTATGAGCTAATATCAATAATAATAAAATATTATCAAGCCTATCATCTTCAATATTCATCACTACTTGCCTCATCCTCTAAAGCAAAAATCTAATCAATCTCCCTTGAAATTATGATTTCAATGACACGCTTCAAGAACATTGATACCTTCTCCATCCTATTTTATTTTTCTTCTATTTCCTATCATAGGAAATAGTGAGAAATAGGATCCAAGGTCTCATTACTACTCCAATTCCTACCAACATTATACCATCTAGTGATGGGAAATCAATCCTAGGAACATCATTAACAAAAAAAAATTCCAAACCAACCAACAACTACTTTTGAATGAGTGTCATTGTCATTGTTCATATTGTCTCCTTTTGTTTACTAGAACAAGTAGTACATTGATGAAAATCAAAGCAATATCCATGTTGATCCTATAATTGTGATCCAGCATCATGAATTCACCTATGAGGACCCATACAATAACATGAATAAAAAAACCTACTTTTATTTTGAAAACCCTCTTAATATGAGTTTTTACGATACCTCTTAAAGAAGGAAAGTTGTCACTTCTTAGATATTAGATGCACATTGGTACCTATGATGTCTCTAAGAATATGGAATTCATTTGAGACTCTAAAGAAAGAGGTATTATCTTCTAATGTGGTTCACCAAGGTTTTATA
Source organism: Sequoiadendron giganteum (assembly GCA_007115665.2). NCBI lineage: Eukaryota > Viridiplantae > Streptophyta > Pinopsida > Cupressales > Cupressaceae > Sequoiadendron > Sequoiadendron giganteum. The sequence goes on along the minus strand of CM021106.1, from coordinate 512,361,795 downwards.
TATATATATTCTCATGTCTCCAAGTACTTCATACCTTGATTATTTGATGTTGCCAATTGTCTATGGTTTTCAATTAATGTTATCATTACAATTTTAATTTTTATAGTCCTTGAATGTAAATTCAATATGATGGATATAATGTATAATAATTAAATGGGATTTATATTTCAACATCTTAGGTATAACTTATGGTTTATAGGAAATTTTGACTCTTCACCCTTTAATTATTATTTATTATAGAAAATTTAAGTTCACATTCACTGCCTTAATTATAACAATGTACTTTTAGGTTTTAATTTTTCATCATAATTATAAATTTAAATAGTATTTTAAGTTTTAATTCCCACCTTCATGAAAAATATTATAAAAATATTGGCTTAATTTTCCACCTCAATTAAAAATTTACAGGAAAATTAGATTTAATTCACCACATCAATTAAAATTTTATGAAAAATGTAAATTCTAATTCATCACCTCAATTAAAAATTAATAAATATTTTAAGTTCTAAAATTTACCAAATTGATTAAAAACTAGCATGACTTTTGGTTTCCCAATCATCCACATTTTATTTTTATATAAATAGTCACTCACTTTATCACTTTAATACAACTTTTTTTTTTCCCATGGGGATTTTGCCTCTATATACAAGATTTGCTAGGGTTTCTATAGAGTTTTCTAGGGGCTATTTCTTAAATTATACCTTAACGAACACTATCATATCTAATGTACTTAACACCAACCAACTATGCCCTAGTAATCAAGATGTGCTAGACACCTAAGGTGACAATCATCTCACTTGTCAAAAGGTGGAAGATACATATGTTTGAGTCTCACCTCTCTACTAGCACTATCAACATCTTTGCATAGTTGTGCTTAGCGGTACATATTATGTGTACTTCAACTCCACACTATCTAATATGGCCCTCTCCTCATTTAAACCAAACCCTAATGCTATAATTACTATAGAATTACATTTAGTGTCACTCCCTGATATCTACCAAACCTTGCACATCACATAAATGATAACAAAAAAAAATGATTAAAAATATTGAACAATTTAGAAAAAAATGTTAAACCATGCAACATCTTTCTTCCCGTTGTGATTGTTCATAATGATTGGACTTGTAAGCCACCATCACATAGATTAGGATGGTAATGTGTAGAGGTTGACAACACTATGTAAAAGTAGGACACTTCTATATAATATGGATATTGTTATGTCATTCAAAAGGAAAATAAAATTTCATACTCTAGTTTTTCCAAATAAATAAATATTTTTAAAATTTTCAAAAATTTATTTAAAAAAGCTTTCCAGCTCTACCTTATCTTCAAAAGTAATAATCACCTACATTCACTCTACCCTAGGTCTTGATATATGTGTTGTTAAAGAATGGTTGTGAGAGTGAGAGTTTTATTTGAGAAAGTGAATGTTTCAAATTGTTTGGCACCTTTACCATTTCCTTTATATAGTGAAGGATTTTTCAACCTTTCTTAATGTCTCTTTCTTTTTTCATGTAAGAATCTCACATGAACTTCCCAAAAACTCTTTCTATACTTATCATAGACCTTCTCAATGAGGATACTTTTATGCAAGCCAAATTTATGCACCATGATGTGTTTAATAATTGAGAGAATCACGAAGCCATTAGGGTTCTTACACCTTAACAACACTCCCCCCATAACTTCAGGGTTGGCAACTAGCCCCATATCAAACATTATCCCAAGGGTTAGAACATACAACCATTATTTTATGTCTTTAATTACTTAACCATTCAGTTTACATGGCAAGGGATTCTCTAAAAAAAAAAAAAAATAGCATACAAAATTCTTTTTCAATTTAAATTTAGATATCTTATGTAAAATATTGTATGGTAAGTAGTTTTTTGGTATAATTCAATGTAAAATTCTAGACAAATATCACTAATCAATATTCTTACTATACAATAATTTTTTTCATTCTCGTTTTTCTCATTTAATTCTTATGTTATTTCTCAATGAACATATTTTAAACTATAATTTTATCATGGCAATTCAATATTTTATCTTAGTCATATTTAGTATGTTGTTCTCTAAAGCTAAATCATTGTCAAGCACTTATCCTCACACTAGGGAAAAGTTATTACACCCCATGTTTTGAACTTAAATGGTCACATCTTTCATACAACAAAAATACAATGTAGGTCCACCTATTTCTCTATCTTGCCATCCTTATTTCTAAAAAATATCCCTTTCTCTCATAACTCAAGTTGATCTTCTCTTATCCATTGAATCAATTTGAAGATCCATGCAGTCTATTATATTCAACATATATATGTTCACACATAGTGCAATGGTTAAAATGATATCTTCATAGGCCCTACATTGTAAACCATGGTTGAAGTGACTCTATAACATGAATCATACATTGCACATTGGTTAAAACAACATCTTCATAAGTTCTACACTATGCAATGGTTATTTTGATTCCACCATTAGTCCTACATGAATTACAATAACTAGGATCGTATCATCGATGGGGGCCAAATTAATAACAACTCTACAATGCTTGTCTATCACATGATCCTCTCTTATTTCTCAATTTATTCTATAAGGTATCATGGAGGCCAATTCAGTCACACTTCCTTGACTCTCACCCTAATTGATAGATGAGACTTTATTCCTAAGACTTGCACATATTGTTTATGATGATATTTTACTTTGTACATTGATATCTCCCTTTGTGTGTTATGTAAATCTAAAGACATTGCTAGAGAAAAGACACATAAGAAAACATAAAGAAAATATTATTAAATCTTTTTGAACTAGGTATATAGTTATAATTATTGTTTTTATCTTAACATCATGTTTTTTGTAAGCTCACATGAATACTAAACATGGGGTAAAATATAGAGATGGACAATGCATTCTTAGCACTTTTTACCTCTTATTTAACACCTACACTTGGTTCCTTTTCTTTAATCAATAGTACAAGTGTCAATTATGATCATTTGGTGTGCAAAGCATCCTTGATCCTATAATTCATTTCATTAAGCCTTTTGATATCCAAACATGTTGATTCCACTTTAACCCCCATTATTTGACAGATTTGAACACCACCTCTCTTGCAAGTGTTCCCTAAACATGAATATGCAAATCATAACATTCATTATGGTCAAAAAATATTTTTTTCTAATTTCCATGTTTGCCTTTCACTTTAGTTTGCTCTCTTATCTTTTTTGTGCACGATTCTTTAAAAACAACCCTATAATTATTTATTAAAAGGAAAGATTTTTTAATAAGCAATTCAAATGAAAAAAATGGATAGTAGAATTCATGAGCCACATATCACATTAGAAGACATTACAACATTTCTTTAGCTACATTTAGAAACATCTTGATTTCCATTATCACACAATTCTCATAGCAATTCACTATTATAAAATTTTCAAATCTTTGTGGGGTTTGATTATCATTAAAAAAATTGTTGTTCGATAAATCTCCCAAGGTGCCTACAACACCACCCAGCCTAAATATCAAGTTTTTGTTGCAAGTGACAAGTTTTTGATACCTCTACAGCAAAATGATGCTATCATGACTATGAATGCCCCAATACCAAAAAGAGACATAATCACATGGATGGTCCAACTCTTAATCCATCATAATTCAAAAAAAATAACAAACAACCTCAACCTTCAAAAAGACTATGCATTCTCTAACCTTATTCTCTCTAATATTTCTCTATGAATAACGTTTTTTTCTTTCTTTAGTTTAAAATAATCATATGTTAGAATATTTTGTCATGATTTTTGTTTGAGTAAAAATAATAAAATAAGAGTAAAGTAAATATCCAAAAGAATTCTATTCTCTGTTTTTTTTTCATGCAAGTCATTCACAAACAATTTTTAGCTATCCGATACAGGAGCACAAGCCTTTTTTGGGTTGAACCTCTTCGACTAAGAGCCAAGGACTGAGGGGTATCCATTCCGCCAAATTCACCCGGGACACAATAAAAAATTAATAACATGTCAAATAGTCTTTGATTAGCTTGGTATATATTTGAATTTGATTGGATAACCTTTTTCCTTCATCAACATTTACTATTACTCGATCCACCATCAAAATAAGATAACATAAGAAAAAAAAAGTCATAAAATAAGATCACTTATTTTTATTTATAAAAAAACACATTAAGAGGAATCAAGTCTTGCAATAAAGTCAGGGCATTCATAATAATTGTAGCTGAGAAAATCTTATAAAACATACTTTACATCCAATACCATAGATAACATAAAAAATTCATATCCTTAAGTAAAAAAGCAAGGAATCCCAGCCTTTCTTAATCGAGATAAGATTTATTTTATTTATTTTTGGCTTCTGTGTCATAGCTATGGTCTATTTATGATTGAGCCTTGTCAGTTTCTGTCCCATTTTTTCCTTTTTTTTCTTTAGGATGTGGCATTGAACTTATCATAATATAATATAAAAAGCTAGTTAAAGAAAATCCAATCATTATTGTGTTTTAATGTCATCATTATTAGTATAACTTTAACTGCTGGCATATAATTCAAAATTTCAAACCCAATAAACAAATCATTCATCTTCTTCCACCCCAATGGGATTACATGTTCATCTCAAATACCCTGTTTATGTCACAAAAGGAGACTCTCAGACCCCTGAACAATCCAATAGAAAAGTCACATTTCTTAGTAACTGTTGCTATTTACAGTGAGAACAAGAACAAAAGCATGGAGACAAGGAGGATAGAGAAAAGACAAAAGACAAAAGATAAGTTTGGGACTTTGAATTTAATAAAAAATGGCAGATCATTCCTCCTGTTACTCATTCCCTACTGGAAATCATCTTGAGCAAAATGTTTGACACAAAGGGCATACACAAGCCTTGTGATTCTTCTCTTCTATCCCTACATTCTATCTGTAAGGTCTCAGGAGCACTCCAATTCTTACCATATTCAGTTGATGGAGCTTCCTCTATTATCTCCAAATCATGGGAAGGAAACCTTTCAGAGATTGCCCTTATGGACTGATTTCTGTTATGATCTAAGAATGGAGGATTAGCAGCATCAGTCAATGCCTCCTCAGATTCCTCATAAATTGCATTCATATATACTTTTTCCACTCCCCCTCTTTTTTCTGTCTTGAGTAACTGTGCAAGGTACAGGGCACTGCTCTGCAGTCTTGAAGTGAAATGCATCCAACCTGTAAGGGACTTCCATGGTCTCACCCTTCGGTAATCCCTTGGCATTCTTGCAATAGTGCCCATGTGATCTTCAGGATGAACAATGTTTCTTGCATACTGTGTACTGCGATCATACCTCAGACCAATGAGGCTTCCAAGTGTGACACTTTTATCAGGGAAGAAAGATACAGTAGACTGCCATAAAAACAAAACGAAACACCTGCTATAATCAGAAATATACAAAAAAGATGTTGAGTAACAGTTAATTAAAGGGTTAGAGCTATCAGAAAAAGAAAAAAAGTTTAGTCAAGACTGGCATAACATGGCCACTGAAATTTTGTTTTTTGCCCATTAAATTCAATCCTATGGCACATAATCTGAAGCACTAAATGAAATGATCTGAGCTTCATATATTTTTGTATGCATTGAACATTTTAGGCTTGTATTTACTTAGAAGCTGCAGCTATAGCAAGGAGTAGAATCTCATCATCTGGTGACATAGAGATTCCCTCCATGTTAGACCTATCTTTGGAGCAGATGCTCAATTAGGTAGGGCAAAATTGTAAAGCCTCTTAACCTGTATCAAGTGGCCTTTGCAAGGCCGGGTTGATTCCTCATGTTACTAGGTGTAATCCCCAGATTGTGTGGAATACCTGCCTGCAGTGATCCCCTGCAGGAGAATTCTGAAGCAGCCAAGCTTGAAATGGGGCTTATTAATATTGGACAAGCATCTCAGCTTTCAGCCTCACCAGAACAATAACAACAAAAATTTGGCATACCCATATAGATGATAATCCTAGAGAACAATATCATTTTGGATATCTAGCATTTATCCACTACACTGTTTGATATTGGTAGGTCATTTTGGGCATAGCATTTGTACACACAATTGGGGGCAGATTCAGATTTGAAACTTGGGCAGGTTGTTTAGACCAAACAGATTACTCATTCAACTTGGTAAGATCTGGACCAAAAATAACAGAATATGACTTAGTCCTCTGTAGAAGCAGATTCGAGACTACAAAATCATATTTGGAGATCAGCAAATCTGGCCAATTAGAATTCATGGATATTTAAACATCAGAAAACCTGACAAGACCACTGGTCGGTGAGACTCAAAGCTTAATTGATTTGTCAGTCAAAAACAAAGACCAGAATTCCAGGCAATAATCAAATTGAAGTACATTTTGAGAACAAATTTAAGGAAATCAAAATTTGGCATACTGCAGAGTCCCAAGCAAAGGCTTTGAACAGATTATTGCTTTAGAAAATTCCTTCCGGCTTAAACAACCAAAAGAAACATTAAACGCGTAGTTTTAAGGTTATTTTCTGAAGCAATAACAGAAAAATCTAACAGACCTGTGTTCAGGGCTGAATAATCTAGTACTTGTCCTAATACAAATAAAACATAGTATTTCAATTCCAAATTGCATAGCCACTACAGCCAAACAATATACTGGGATATTCAATCTCCAAACTTTCAGCATGCATTTGCCTTGAAAAAGAAAAGACCTTAAAATCAATTAAGTCACCTCTGTATCAAAATCTGATGAAGACTGTGAGATTGAAGAGAAACTGGGTGCATATAAACCTAATGGATCTAGCTGTGTTCCTCTCACCACATCCATTCTTAGATTCATTGTTTCAAGCCCAAGTGGCCATCCAGCTGGGAGGGTACCCTGTCATGAACCACAAGCAATTGAAAAAAAGTTAAGAACCCATTACTCACTATCAGGACCAAGTTCACACTCAATAAGAACCCTGGAGATTATCTTATAGACTCCATACTAAACAAAAGTACACACACAAAAAAAAATGAAAAAGCATTGTAGAGTATTTACATGGTGATTAATACTGGTAGTAGATTCCGCCTGTGTATCCATGGCAGAAAAAAGTAATATCAAATTTATATGTAAATATAATATACCCTCCTTCAAAAAATCTCTGAATACAAGTAATGAATAGAACTCTTCTGTGAATACAAGGTATATGTAAGGTGAAACAAGACTTTCCAAAGAAGTATATTATTATACTAGACTGTGTACAGAAAGGTGGTAAAGCAAGGAGACACAGACTGAAGAGGTGAGGGATGACTGTTGTACAATTGATGTATAGTGTTATATAGCCGGCCGCCGGCCGGGCGTGGATCAGTTTATACAGTGCAGTTATACGGAGCTCAGGTAGAATTGTCCCCACTGGATAAATGCCATGTCATCACCATCATTGGTAAAGCAAAAAAATATAATTTGGAATGGAGGGTAGGTATATATCCTACTTTGTAAACAAAGAAACAAAATTTAAATTTGTTTGAGAATAAAGGCCGGCTCTCCTTCACTATCTGAAAGACAGATGTGACCATTAAAGAGCCTGCCAAAACCCTTTTTCTAGAAAATTGGGAGATGCCATGGGTAATGTGCAGTCCAGAGAGAGGTAGGTAGGGATTTGCAAAGTTCATGATAGTTGTTACATAGAAAATTTGGAATCCCATACATTTTTGTTGCAATTAACTCTAAAATTTAAGCGTAAGAAAAGAACAATGAGGTGATTGACTGCTATGTGATCTTCTTTTACATATATATGATCAATAAATCATTCAATTTTTCAATTATATAATTATATCCAAAGAAAATGTGAAAATTACCAATCATTTGGATTAGATCAAAGTGTAAAATTTTCAGCTCCATAAAAAGATATTCTATGTTCCAAACAGCTTCAGCATATGCTGAAGTTTAGAATCTGATTTTGTTATGTTTTTTTTTGGGATTGTTGGTACTGTTAGGGTAAGGTCTTATGGAGGGGGGCTTCGTAAAAAAATTCAGTGCTGTTTAGATTTTTAAGGAATATTTTAAAGCTGGTGGTTTCATAAATTTAATTTTGCAATTCAGCTTAAAAGTTTGAGCTCCAAAATTTAAGCAATGAACTTGAATTCTTTGATAAAAAATAATAAATAAATAAAAATTCTCTCATTTTTATTTTCTTTTAGGAATTTAAAATTTTAAGTGATAGACAAGTGACACAAAAAATTCCTAAGCTGTAGGGACAATTTCTAACCCGACCTCAATTTCACCTACTGAAATTTGCACTCCTAAAAGGTAGGGGCTGCTATTTTTGAGGAAAAGATTCCAATTAATCTTGTAGTCATAATTTTTTTTGCTCCATGAAAATAGATCTTGAAGCCCCTCCATGGGACCGCACCCTTATAAGCTGAGCTTTGTTGTGCTGTTGTAATGTTATAGTTTTCTTTTTTCTCTTGGGAGCTTGTTGGTTGCCTTCTTCTTTGTATTATTCTTTTCTTTCATTCAATATATATTTTTATATATACCTAATTATAGAGTATGAATCCTCAACAAAATAAATGTAATTGGTATCGGTCAACTTTTAAGGTCATTTAGTCTTGTTTTGCCATTTATATATTGTTGAGTGAATTTTCAACAAACCTCTTATTTAACAAAACTTGAATATCATCAATGGTGATCGACTCTTAAGGTCATATAATCTTATTTTATATACAGGATCGTCGAATCATTCAATTTTCCACTTATATATTGTAGAGTATAATCCTAAAAAAAAAGTCTTATTTAATGAAGTAAATGTCATCCATAGGCATTGATTCTTAAGGCTATGTAATCTTATTTTGTACGAAAGATCGCCAAATCATTCAATTTACCAATTAAGCATTGTAGAGTATGAATCCTCAAAAAAACTTCCTAAGTATAAATAACTAAGTAAATGACATCAACCTTAGGGACCATTCTATTAATACTTATCTTACAACAATGTTAAGCCAACAACCCATAAAGAATATTAATATTTAGTCGCATCATCATGCTAAGTTTGAGATGAGCATTCCCTTTTCTAAGGGTAAAAAGTACACACCTAAGTGCACTTTTACCCATCGTTTTCACCATTTTGAGTGGGTGTCTAAATTCTTGGCCCAAGCACACAATTCAAACTAATTTAGCACTCTAGCTAATACAAAACCTAAATTGACCATAAAAAGCAAAACTAACCCGTACTTTAATAATACCTCTGATCTCGAATTATTAGTTCCCTAATTATGTTCAAAATTGTAGGTGTGGTTATGACCCTTGGAAGTTAGTTCCATAAATAAAAGCTCGACCTACTTTGTTTGACTGCAAATTTTACCCCAAGTCCAAGCTGGACTACTTCCAACTAGGCATTATTCATCATTTCCCATGCCAAAAAACTTTAAATTGTGTGCTTTAGATAAGTATAAAAGGACATCATCCCTTGGTTATTGTAGATCATCACTTATCATCCAAGATTGACCCATATCATCTAAAATCACTCACTTCTAGTGTTAACATCTCTCAAAATAGCTCATCCCTTCTATCACAAAACTATTCTACATCAACTATTTCAATTGCATCAAATTTTGTAGCAACATGTTACAAAAACCTAGTTCTTGCATAGGGTCATTACACCACCCTTTTTACACTTTGTTCAAGTCTCAAGTTATTGCTATCACCATTGTAACATCTAGCTTTTTGGCTTACTATCTTCCAAAATTGATCAAAATTATTGAATCAATCAACAAGGTTTACCTAAAGTGAATATCCTTCCATAGCAAGCTCCCTTGTTGTTCCTTAACATTCCCAAGTTTTTCCATTATAAGTGCAAGTATAGGCAATTTTTCATTGCAAGTTATAAGTGTCAATGAATTTTATTTATAAGTACCAAACATTTTCAAGTCATTTAGTTAGATATGTAGAAGATCAATTTGACAAAAAAGGTCAAATCTACAAGTGTGGGGATCATTTGCATAGCTATGAGATTAAACTAGAGATTTTCTCATAGTGTCAAAACTTATAAAACTCAATCATCTTAGTCTTTTCATCCCTAATCAAGTATTGAATTCTAGGTAGCAATTGTTTGTCGTAGTTATTGTAGTCTCCTCTCTTCTTCAACATTCCCTAACATTAAGGTACACATTTATTATTTTATTCTATTTTTCTATTTGATTGGGTATGTGTTTTTATCTCATCTCATATATCCAAGGTAATTTAATTATCATTTTAAATGTATTTATCCACCCTAGATTTATTGATAGGGTGGGTTTATTTCCATGTGTTTTTGGTTTGATCTAACATCATAACCCCTAGATAGGGTTTTATCCTAAGGGTTTGATATTTTTTATATCTCTAATTTTAGATCTAATATTCCTAAATTCTTATGTTTATCATTTTGTATTTGATTAGTGCTTATATCTAACTACAATAATGCTATGTATTGTTTTATTTTGATTATATTTTGGGCTTTCATTATTTTCTACCTTTGATATCCTTACCCATCAACCCTCCACTATGATTTATTGCCAAACCTTTTATTATGCTATTTGTTCTACCTTCTTGGTCATGCATTTGCTTCCTATCTCATTATACTCCATGATATATCTTTATATTGATTTGATACATCTAAGTATATTAATCCATGTGATGTTATTCTACATCAGCATATTATTTTTATATCTCATGGAATTTCTTCCTTCTCATAAATGGATTCTCCTACATGTGCCTCTCTTGCTACATCTTTCCTTAAGGATTCTTGCAATGTGTTTGATGATGATTTTCCTCTTGAAGAGCCTCCTCATGGCATCTTCTCAAGTTAGTAATTTACCTATCTATGATGTGCTTTATGACACTTATATTCCTTCTAATAGTAGTAGAAACTCTTATTCTCTATCTTTTGGCTCATGGTCCATTAATGTTGTATTTAGTGAGGATCAAACTAATAGTTCTTTATATTCTCATGATGTTGATGGCTCTTTGCTTGATAGTGACATAATTGATGTTCATAATACTTTATTATGTGTGATATTAGAGTTCACGTTTCAAAGACACATTATTTGTGACCCTAAGCTATCTTCATCTAGTGCTTTAGGTCCAACTCCTATGTATTTATCTACAATTTCTAGCTCATCTATTGAAGCTCTTATAATGAGGATAATGTATCCTCCTTGTCTCTTGATGATTTATTTGACGATAATTTTCACAATGCTTCTTTGTTTGATGATAAGGCTTTACACTCTTTATTACATGAAATTACAAATTTGATGATTGTGCCTCTCTACCAACAAATACTAGTGATACAAATGTTGAAAATGCTTCTATATTTCATGGTGTTTTAGATCATATACTTTATGGTGCTCATACTATTAGAGATCCATTATTGATGCATTTGGTGGTGATAGATATGTTTATCCTATAGGTGCATATGCACATGTTAATAACTTAATCCTCATATATTATGGATATGGTCATGATGATAGTTTTTCAATGCAAGCATTTAGATATAATTCAATTGATGAATCTTTGTTATTGTTTTATTTACGTAATGATTCTTACACTTCATGGATCTTAATATTCTTTCATAGAACATTTCATGTTTAGTCTTAAGTGTTTGTAAGATTATACTAATATTTTAGCATTAGGATATTGTTATGAAATAAATAGACATATCCTACCATCCAAATTAAGGATGCAATTACACATTATGTTGATACTTTTGATCATATACACATCGCATTAACTCATGTGAAGCATCAAAGTAAATTTTCAAGATTGGGATATCCTCAACATTTAATATTAATTTTTTTCAAGCATGCCTTAGTAAGTTTCATCCCATAAAGCATGTTTCTACACCTAGACATGTGTTTAATTATTTGATTGCTCGTTACTTATGTGACTATTATTGGATGCATGTACATACTATGGGTAGACAAATTTTACTCAAGCATTATATTCAAGATCCTATTGACACAAGAGGTCATGTGAGAAACAAATCATCTACATATAGCACATCATGTGGCACACATAATTAAGATCAATAAAAGGTATACATATAAGTGCACATCAATGGAATGATACATGGTCTTAAGCTTACAAAGGTACATCATGAAAACAAAAGTGGGGAAAAGGTTATAAATAATGCATCCCAAGAAATATCTCAAGAGAAAGAGAAGATGAGTTCTCCATATAATACATCACTAGTAACATCACTACATGACATATTTACTCATAAAGAGACATTAGTGGATCATATTTCACTTATATATCATGAAATAAAAGAGAATTACCCCATTGGGGGTAAGAATTTAGGTGAAACATCTCGTGTTTCCCTTTGATCTAAATTTATATTCTATTTTAATTTTCTTTCATGCTTTTCATTCAATCTTTCCACTTAGGGGCAAGGTTTTTTTTCACCTTTTTTAGCTTATGTGTATTCGTGATTTTTATAATTGTGGGGAAAAGGGGGAATCTTTCATTTTTCATCTTTCAAACACACAAAGATAAGGATCTTAGGTATGAATCTCTAATATTTCATTAATTTTATCTTATACTTTTCATGCTTTTGATTCATATTCACCTTACATACATTATCATGTTATCATTCTCTTTATTTATCCAATATTTTCCTTCCTTTATTTGTGTGTACACCTTTGGGGAACAAACAACAAAGTATAAAACCATTACCAATAAAATCTAAATTGTATGTGTAGTACATAGGAAGAATTTGGATTATTGCTCTATCTTTCTTCCAAATGATATTCTCTTTTTTAGTTTACTTTGGTATTCTTGTGTTGCAAGTATGAAGGTGTTGCCATTGATGTCAATTGGTTTTCGTTGTCATTGCTGTCATGAAATTTGGTTATGGATTGTATATGTCGAGGATATTGAGAAAATTGTAATAAAGAAGAGTTGCAGGTATTCTATGTATGCTCTAGGATGTGCTGTTATGCTAGTGAGGATCTGAGGTATTGTTCATGGTTGTTGGTAGTTGTTGTATCTAGAATTTGGGCTTCTAGATCATTGTACAATGTGAGATAACTCACTAGTTGTGATCTGTGCATTTCAATATGTTTGGCTGAGGTCAAAGAGAAATTTAGTTGCTCTATATTTCTCCGTATTTTGGTTTCATCACTTGCGATTCTAAGAGTAAGTTGATAAGGTTGATTTCAAGTGAAATTTGTTGACCGAAAATATGGGACCGGGTTAAGGATGTGTGTGCTTAACTGTTTTATGTGTTTTATACTGGTGTTGGTTGACCTTGTGTTAAACACTACTTACGAAGTTCATGGAAGCGTGTTAAAGTGTATTGGGACTTATTTAGGTCCTCATTAAGTATGTGTTTGGGTCACCCTAATTCTAACTCCATCGTAGAATGTTTTGGCACCGACCTAATTTGAATTTGTAATTGCAAATGATGTGTGGCCAGCCTTGGATGAGTTTCAAGGTTGAAGATGGTATAAATACAAGTTGAAATGTTGATTAAAGATAAGATAGAAAATATAGATGCAAGATTGATGCGAGATAGATATTAAATAGTGTGTGATTCGAGTTTGAGAAAATCAATGCAGAATTCAAGAGGCGAGTCTCTAGAGGTAGTGAGTTGAAGGCATACTTTATCATTCAAACATGTATGCAAGTGTATGAGAGAATTATGGTTGAAATCTCTATTGCATTGAGATATTTTTCTCTCTGTGACATTCCTCTTCTATCTTCTTTGTAATTTTGTAGCAGTGATCCCTCTAGGCAGTAAGCCCTCATTGGAAAGTAAGTCCTATTTTGGAAAAGTAAGTCATGTCTTGGCAGTGAGCCTTTTTGGAAGTGATCCTTTGTATTCAATTTTTGGAATTCTCTATATTGTGAGCTAATCCTCACTGTGGTTTTTCCCTTATTGGGTTTTCCACATAAATTTGGTGTTATTGTGTGTATGGTTTTACTTCTTTCAGTTTTTGCTTCTACACTTAATGATTAATCACATTAGCAGAGTAAAGTATTTGTGAATGATTATTGATCTAACTTTTAGTGAAAGTTTTAAAGGTTAAAATTACTACAAATGATTCACCCCTCCCCCACTTAGTTGTCTTGTTCAAAAATTGGTATCAAATATTAGTTCCTTGGAGAAGAGATTGACTACTTAAGGAAAGGATTTAGAATAGTGATTGCTACTGGAAAGAAGTCTGAAGGAAATATTTATCAAATTAAAGGTGATGATGGAAATTTCTTTATGTCTCAGATTAATGACAATTGGTTATGGCACCAGAGGATGTGTCATATGAATTTTGACAATATGGTGAGAATCTGTGCAGTTCAAGTTGTGAGAGATTTACCAAGAATCATGAATCTCGTTAATGCTATTTGCAAGGATTGTCGATTTGGAAAGCAAGCTATAAATAGCTTTAGTCAAAGGAACAATCTACTTCTAGACTACTGGATTTGATTCACATAGATCTCTGTGGTCCTACAAGGGTGAGAAGTCTACAAGGTGACAGGTATTTTATTGATGATTACTCTAGAATGACATGGGTTCTTTTCTTAGAGAAAAAATTGATGCATTAGTCAGATTCAAAGCATTCAAACCTATGGTTGAAAATGAAATGGATATGAAAATAAAAATTTTAAGGTCTGACAGAGGTGGTGAATTCACCTCCAATGATTTTAACATGTTTTGTGAAGCACATGGAATAAAAAGATAGTTGTATGCTCCTAGAACTCCTCACCAGAATGGAGTTGTTGAAAGAAAGAATAGAACGATTCAAGAAGTTGCTAGAACAATGATCACTGAGGCATGTCTACTAGAATTTTATTGGAGAGAAGTAATCCACACTACTGTTTATGTGTTTAACTGAATTCAAGAAAAAGCTAACAACACTAAGACTCCCTATGAGTCGTGGTACGGAAAGATTCCTATTGTAAAGTATTTCAAAGTATTTGGAAGTAGATGTTATATCAAAAGAGATGAAGAAAATTTAGGAAATTTTGATGCTATATGTGATGAGGGTATCTTCCTTGGATACTCTCTTAGAAGAAAAGCTTACAGATGCTACTATAAAAGGTTGAGAAATATTGTAGAATGCACAAATGTCAAGGTTGATGAAGCATTGACGAATTCAATTGAAGTTGATGGATATGTATCAGATGAACCTAACTACAGATAAGTAGAAGAATTTGTTGAAGAACAAGAAAAACAAAATGAAGAAGAAGAAGCTCTGGTGGTGTCCCCAAAGACACCTAAATATGTGCAAAAGAATCATTCAGAAGATCAAATCATTGAAGACAAGAGAAAAGGAGTATTGACAAGAAGCAGAGTTACTGCTACTGTCAAAATAAATATGTGTTTACTTTCAACTGTAGAACCTAAGACAGTAAGTGAAGCATGCAAATATGAGCATTGGATGAGAGAAATGGAAGAAGAACTTATGCAAATTGAGAAAAATCAAACCTAGGAATTGGTTCCTAGACCAATCGATAAAAACATAATTGGATCAAAAGGGTATTGAGAAACAAGTTAAATGAGAATGGAGAAGTGGTAAGAAATAAAGCAAGTCTTGTGTGTAAAGGTTACTCATAAGTAGAAGGTATATATTTTCAGGAGACTTTTTCTCTAGTGGCTAGAATGGAAGCTATTAGAATGTTTTTGGCATTTTCTTCTCATAAGGATTTTAATCTGTATCAGATGGATGTAAAGTCTACATTTTTGAATGGTGAGCTAGAAGAAGAAGTCTACATGGAACAACCTGAAGGATTTTAGTTATCAGAACAACTGGATATGGTCTACAGATTGAAGAAGGCTTTATATGGATTGAAGCAATCTCCAGAGCTTGGTATGCAAGGTTGGACAGATACTTGATTAAGCAAGGTTTGAGTAAAGGTATGATAGATAGCAATTTATATTTCAAAATTGAAAATGATAAAATCTTGATAGTAGTTGTATTTTTTGATGATATTATCTTTGGAGGAAATGAAATAATGTGCAAAATGATTTCTAAAGAAATGAAAAAAGAGTTTGAGATGTCTATGTTTGGTGAGATGAATTTCTTTCTTGGGCTGCAAATCAATCAAACAACAAAAGGGATTTTTATTTCACTATCAAAATATGTAAAAGAAATATTGAAGAAGTTTGGGATGGATGGTTCCAAACCGGTATGCACTCCTATGGTGACTGGCTGCAAATTGAGTAAAGATGATGATTCATCAAAGGTTGATCAGGGAAAATATAGATCAATGATTGGAGGACTATTGTATTTAACTGCTACTAGACCGGATATCATGAATGTGGTTTCTCTTGTGGCTAGATTTCAAGAGGACCCTAAAGAAACACATGTTGTTGTTGTCAAGAGGATATTCAAGTATCTAAATGGCACTCTGGATTATGTCTTATGGTATCATAGGGATACTGATTTTACACTAAATTCATATACAAATTCAGATTGGGCAAGTTGTGTTGATGACAGAAAAAGAATAAGTGGTGGTGCATTCTTTCTTGGTTGCAGATTGGTGTCATGGTTGAGAAAAAACAAGATTCAATTTCCTTATCCATTGCAGAGGTTGAGTATATTTCTGCAACATCATGTTGTACACAATTTTTGTGGATGAGACATACATTAAAAGATATCAAAGTAATGGATGATGATCCCATCTCTATAATCTATGATAATACAAGTGCAATTAACATTTCATAGAATCCAGTGATGCACTCAAGGACAAAGCATATATCAATAGGGTATCACTTTTAGAGAGAGAAGGTTATGGAGAATGAAGTAAAACTTGAGTATATACCTACAAAGGATCAGATTGTTGACATATTTACTAAGGCTCTTCCTAAAGATACTTTTGAGTATCTTTGGGAGAAGTTAGGGGTTATTACCCCTCCTTTCTTGAATTAGATGCATATGGAGATGCATCAATCTGATGGATCTATGGATCTATCTTCTTTTTGGACTGATGTTTGGTGGCTACCTCTTAGGGGGAGCAGGTAGTTTCATGTGTTGTCATTGTGGGGTTGATTGGATATACTCCTAAGGGGGAGTATTCAGTACTAGTAAAGTTCTTGGTGATAAAGGTGGAAAACAATGTAAAATATATTTTTCCTTTGCCATTGATGTCAAAGGGGGATAAAGTATCATGTGAAAAATTAAGGGGGAGAAAGATATCAGGAGATTGATGGTTCAGTGTTGTTGTGTTGTCTTTGATGGTTTTTCACATCATGTGTTTCCATCAATGACAAAGGGGGAAATTGTTACAAGCACAAAGGTGTTGTCATTGATGTGAATTGGTTAAATGGTTGTCAATTGTTGTTGTTTTCATTGATGTCATGAAAGTTGGTTATGGGTTGTATATGTCGAGGATATTGAGAAAATTGTAATAAAGAAGGGTTGTAGCTATTTTGTTTATGCTCTGGGATGTGCTGCTATGTTAGTGAGGATATGAAGTACTTTTCATGGTTGGTAGCTATTGTATCCAAAATTTTGGCTTCTGGATCATTGTGTAGTGCGAGATAGCTTCACTAGTTGTGATTTGTGCATTTTAGTATGTATGGATGAGGTCCAGGAGAAATGTCGTTGCTCTAGATTTCTGTATATTTGGTTTCATGACTTGTGATTCTAAGAGTAAGTTGATAAGGTCGAGTTCAAGTGAAATTTGTTGACTGGAAAGATTGGATCGGTTAAGGATGTGTGTGCTTAATTATTTGATGTGTTTTACATTGGTGTTGGTTGACCTTGTGTTAAACACTACTTACGAAGTTCATGGAAGCAAGTTGAAGCATATCGGGACTTATTTAAAGGTCCTCATTAAGTATGTGTTTGGGTTACCCTCATTTTAATTCCACCATAGAATGTTTTGGTGTCGATCTAATTTGAATTTGTAAATGCATTTATGATGTGTGGCTAACCTTGGATGAGTTTCAAGGTTGAAGACAATATAAATACAAGTTGAAATTTTGATTAAAGATAAGATAGAAAATATAGATGCAAGATTGATGTGAGGTAGATGTGAAATAGTGTGTGATGTGAGTTTGAGTAGATCAGTGCAAAACTCAAGAGGCGAGTCTCTGGAGGCAATGAGTTGAAGGTGTACTCTATCATTCAAGCATGTCTACAAGTGTGTGAGTGAATTGTGGTGGAAATATCTGTTACATTGAGATAGTTTTTTCTCTGTGATATTCATCTTCTATCTTCTTTTTAATTTTGTGGCAATGAGCCCTCTGGGCAGTAACCCCTCATTGGACAATAAGTCTTGTTCTGGACAAGTAAGTCATGTCTTGGCAGTGAGCCTTTGTATTCATTTTTTGGAATTCTATGTATTGTGAGCTAATCCCTCACTGTGGTTTTCCCTCATTGGGTTTTCCACGTAAATTTTGTTGTATTGTGTGTATGGTTTTACTTCTTTCAGTTTATGCTTCTACACTTAATGATTAATCACATTGGTAGAGTAAAGGATTTGTGAATGATTATTGATCTAACTTCTGATGAAATTTTTAAACGTTAGAATTGCTACAACTGATTCACCCCCGCCTCTCAGTTGTCTTGTTCAACATATTTCTCATGTATATTCACATGCACATCAAAGTGGTTGAAAATGTAAGTGTTAAATGTGCATATATTGCACTTTTACCCTTTATTTCATTTAATCCTTCGTTTTAAACCATTTTTAAAGGGTGTAAATTAAGTATTTATGACCTAACATATGTTTTAAAAAAAATATTCTCTTTCTTACCCAAATTCTAGTGACCATTAGAAATATAACTTAATCCTTGCTTAAACAATTCCTAGATCCCCATTATCAATTCTTCTATTGGGTGAAAAACCATAGATGTGTTTTTGACCCATGTTAGTTATGTAGCTATGACATTGATATGTTCCTTTTAAAAATAAAATTAACCCCAAGACCAAGGTGGCATGCTTCAAACTAATACTATTCATCATTTTTTGCAATAAATTTTTTCAAATTGTGTTCTTAGGGGAATATAAAGGACATCACCCTAGGGAATTTCAAATCATTAATTATCACCCAAGATTGATCCTTATAATGTAAAATCACTCACTTATATTATTGATGTCTCTCGGGATCACTCATCACCCTTTCATAACACTATTATGCATCAATTATTTCACTTGCATTGACCTCTTTGTCAACAAGTTATGAAAACCTAGTTTTTCACTAGGCCATTGCAACACCCTTTTTACACTTTGTTCAAGTCTCAAGTTGTCTTTATCACTATAATGAAATTTAGATTTTTTTCTCATTTTCTTGGACAATATTTGTCAAAATCATTCAATCAACCAATAATTATTATATAAGGTGAAGATCACTAAATAGATTTATCCCCCAATATTCCTTAACACATTAACTTTATTACTTGTAGGTGTATTGATGGGCATTTTCATTCACAACAACTTAGATAAAAATACTGAGTAATTTATCTCTCTTGAAATTAATCAAATCCTAATGAATAATAAAATGACTACTTCGAGGCTTCAAATGTCAGGTCTTGAATTTTCAAGATAACTTAGTAGCTCAATGCAATTTTTTGTTTCAATAAGGGGCCTAACTTTATAAACTAGAAATACAATGAGGGTTTTGATACGATCTTCTAGAAAAATAAGGAAACCATAGACACCTTTCTAGATTTGAGATGAAAATCATTTTTATCATCTGATTTTGCAATGAAGTGATGCCTTTCCTAACTAATTATGATATTGTAAAATAAATTTCAAAAGATATGTTAGATGAAAAATGTTTAGAAATCCTCAAGGCAATCATAATGAAAATTAAATTCTTCAAATAGATAAATCCAACATATAAACCAAATCTTGTTTAATCAATGGGACTCACAAAACCATAAAAATAGTGTAATCTTCAAAGGAATAATGATTTTAAAACTATGAACATTTAATTAAACACCCAAATCTAGTGCAACTTAATGAAACTTCATAATCAAACTTAATTCAAAATATGTTCAGACTAACCATGCAAAGCAACTTACAATCAACAAATAAAAAATGGTATAAATTAGAGATCTATCAAATATCAAAGCATTTCATCATTAATGCAATTGAAGCTTATATAATATTGAAAAAGGAACCATGTGAACTATTTGAAACAATAATGGATGACACCAATCAATAATGCTTCTGCTTATATTGATATCAAAATAGTTGAGCTAAATAATTCTTGATTTAATCCTTTACATGAAAAGTGATTTCCTTTTATAGATATGGTAGAGAAACTTGGGATACAATTGAGGGTGAGGATTAAACCATCACCATAGGTCAAGATTACATTGGAATTTAATTCCTAGAGAAGTATTAAATATTATGCATTTGTCTCCAACTAATTTCTATTACACTTTTGTCTTTAGGAAAAAGATAAAACAACTCCTTTTAAACCTCTTTAAGAGAGAAAAAAATACTTTTTAAGACAAATAACACAACAACTAACAAATTTAGGCATAATTTCAAAGTAGGATTACAAGACAAATATATCTTGGAAATTGGGGAAAAAGAGTCAATATGACATGTTTCCCTAAGAGAAAACCTTAGGAAAGGAATCAATATGCAAAATGTTTCATAAATGATTATCATTGCACCAAAAGATCAACTTGTTAATGCTCGATACAACCACCAGAGTTAATGAATCCACAAGAGGGGCTTAAGCCATTTCATGAACCCAATCGCTGCACTACACAACACAAGGAGACCAAGGGTGCACACCTTTCAAAAATCCCCCCAATGCAAGCGAGAGGTTCAAACCCATGACCCAGGCTCTAATACCAATTATTTCACAGGTGGATGCCATTGCACCAAAAGATCGACCTGCTAATGCCTGATAAACCGCCAGACTTAATGGTTCCATATGAGGTGATTAAGACATGTCACAAACCCGAGTGTTGTGCTACACAACACAAGGAGACAAAGGGCAACACCTTGCAACACAAAAAATATGAAGGAATATCCACACTCAAGGTTCATCATCTAGGAAAATAAAAAAATGACTCTGTCGGTGAAAAGTAACCACGAACTTCAGAAGACAAACTCACACTTGTGAAATGCAGAATGGGAAACACTGGAGGTGCGAAAATTAGTAAGAATCAATGAAAATCAAGATAATGGGTGGAAAACACACATAAAATAGGAGAAGAGAGAGTTGGGTGAAATACAGAATGGGAAACTTTGAAGGTGTGAAAAGCAGAAAGAAGAAAAACAAATCAAGACAACTGGAGGAAAATGAATAATAAAACAAGAAAAGAGAGACTTAGGCAAAGGCACCAAGGGGTCAAAGAAGATAAGCCAAGGATCGAGTTTAAATATCCACATTACATCACTTGGGTGAAAAATCTAGGAATAAACCCTAAAAAAAGGAAAAAATTAGAAGTAAGCATAGGAATCCTAGAAAAATAAGAGAAGAAGGAACAAAGTAATCCCTAGCCAGATCAAATAAATCAGAGGAACAAGGCCAAAATGATAAAAAAAAATCAAATTAAGAAAGAATGGAAAAGCATACTAAGGACAAAAGAGCTGTGGGAAAAATGAAATCTGACTACAAGATGGGAACAACTAAAGACCAGATGGAGGAAGCAGTGAAAAAGGAAAACCTAATTGAAATCGACTTACAAGATAAGATAGCAAAAGACATAGAATTTTTATAGGTGGAAATTATTTGTAGAATCATTGGACCTAAGAGAGGAAGGGAAGTAATTACGGAGTGGGAAAATAAGAAAATTGATAGAAAGCATGGATTGAAATTCCTATCGAATGACCTTTTTACAATAATCTTTCTCAAAGAAGAAGACATAAATTATGTAATGGAAAAAGGAGGGGGGAATCTGGAAGGATGCCCAGTTTATATACAGAAATGGGTTCCAAACTTTAACCTGGCAACAATGGTTCCATATAATGAAGCAATATGGGTAAGACTATACAATCTACCATTAGAATATTGGCCGAAGGAAAGCCTAGAAAAGATTGGAAAAATATTAGGAACCTTGATTGAGCTGGATACCAAATTTTTGGAAGATAGCTCCTATCGTTATGCTAAGATGAAAATAGCAGCAATAAGACGGATTCCTAGAACAATAAATTTGAAATCCAAATCAGGGATTTGGGAGAAGAATCTGGAAATAGAAAGAAAAAGAGTTTATTGCAGACTTTACAAAAGATGGGATCATGAAACGGTAAAATGCAGAAGTCAAAAAAAGCAAACAAAAGTTTGGAGGAGAAAAATAGTGAAGGAGAAGACAAAGACAATACCAAAAGAGGTGACAATGGAGAAACAAAAGCTATACCTTGAATATAAACATGAAGAAGGTAACAGAAAAGAAGCAAATAAAAAATCTGAGACTCCAATACCAAAAAAGATGGATTTGATATCAATACAAGAGGAACTGAATACACAATTAAGAACGAAATAAGAAGACTTACTCACAGCAAGCGAGAATGAAGATTATGAATATCTAGATATAATTGAAAACAGAAATATCACTCAAAAAGAAACACAAATTTTGGCTCCTATAATCTTAAAAGCAAAAAAGAAGAAAGGCAAAAAGACAAATAGACAAAAAAGAAAGGAATTGGCCCAAGAAAAAGGATTAAAAAGTATCAAAAATTTCCTTCAAAAAAATTTAGGAGAGGAGCACTCCGTCAATGAGGAGCCATGAAGATTCTAACATGGAATGTTAGGGGGCTCAATGTCCCCAATGAATGGAATTTGATAAAACGTTAGATTGAGAAAACTGAAGCAAACATCATATTATTACAAGAAAAAAAAATAGAAAATGAGGACAAAAAGTTTTCACAGAAAAAAGGTTGGGAAACTATCCTTTTGAAATCTTATGGCACTGTAGGAGGATTGGGAATTCTATGGAGAACCAACTCGGTCTCAGTAAATGCAATAGCTAAAGAGATTAATTGGCTACTATGTGAAATAATTTATTTGAAAAACAATATGAAATTCTATGTTTTCAATATCTATGGTCCAACAAGGAATAATGATAAAGAACTTCTTTGGAACAATCTAAGTCAAAACATATCCAAGCTAGGTGGTAAAATAATTACCATGGGGGGACTTCAATTCTATCCTAAGGATAGAAAAAAATTAGGTAGAAGGCGTACAATAACTCCCTTGATGGAGGCTTTTGGGTATTTCTTAGAACATAACAATTTGGTAGAAGCACAAGCGAGGAACAGAGCCTACACATGGTCCAACAAAAGATCAGGGGAAGGGTGCATTAAGGAAAAACTAGACAGATTCATTTATTCCCAGGATTGGTTGGTTGAAAAGTTAAATCTAGAGGCATCAATAATTCCACTACCAGGATCAGATCACCTGCCAGTAAGATTACACATTTCTGAAGAGGGTCCCAAAAATAAATCTTACTTCAAATGTGAAAAAATTTGGTTCCAAAAAGAAGGAATTGTGGAACAAATAGAAAATTGGTGGAAGATAGCACCAAAATATGGGGGAATGAAAAGTTCCAACTTTGTAAGAAAGCTCAAGTATATAAAGGGTAAGCTCCAAACCTGGAATAAGGAAGTTTTCAAAAATGTTTTCTCAGAGAAAGAGCAGATATAAAGAGAATGGGAACTTGTAAACAACAAAGTGATGGAATCTGGTATGTACCAAGGTGATTTCCTAAAAGAGAAGTCACTTATGGAAGAATACAATGAGGTACTAGCATGCAAGGAAGAGTATTGGAGAACTAATTCTAGGGAACTATGGTTAGCGGAAGGTGATGCAAATACAAAGTTCTTTCATAACTCTTCAAAAATTAAGCAAGAACAAAAAAAAATAACATAAATAAAGCGTGCATATGGGAGCCTAAAAGAGAGCCCAGAGGAGATAAAGGAGGAAGCAGTCAACTTCTATAAACAAGTATTGGTCCCATAAGGGAATAATGATATACTAAAAGACAAAAAGATACTTGCAAATATCCCAAGGTTAATAAATACGGAAGATAATGCAATGCTATTAGAACCTTTCACATAGGAGGAGACAAGGATTTCAACACAAAAATTACACCTAGACAAAGTGCTTGGACCAGATGGTTTCCCAACCTTCTTCTATCACAAATACTGGCATTTCTTAGAAGAGGAAATTTGGGAAATATGTGAATATTTTAGAAAGGCAAATAGATTTTTCTAGGACCTAAACAATACAATGGTGGCCCTAATTCCTAAAAAAGAAATATGTGCAAAATTTGGAGACTATAGGCCAATATCTCTTTGCAATACCATATATAAGATAATTTCCAAAGCAATGGCAAATAGATTAAAGAAATTGCTAGAAAAAATCATTTCCCCAGCTTAGAGCAACTTTACACCAAGAAGGGATATCGTAGACAGTATCATATTGGCAAGTGAGCTATTCCACACCATAAATAAAGAAAGAATACCTAGTATGATGATAAAGCTCGATGCTAGCAAAGTATATGTTAAAGTTAAATGGAGATTCTTGATGAGAATATTAGAAAAAATTAGCTTTAGTAAGGACTGGATCCAAATGGTATACCAGTGCATTTTAATAGCAAGGTATTCAATCCTCGTGAATGGAAGCCCATGTGGCTTCTTTGAAAGCACAAATGAAATAAGGCAGGAGGACCCTATTTCTCCATTTCTATTTGTTATAATGGTTGAAGCTTAAAGCAAACACGTAACCTCATATCAAAGAAATAAGTAATGGACAGGAATTTAGGTTGTGCAAGCGATAGATGAATTAGAACATCAACAATTTGTAGATGATACACTCCTATATGGGGAATCCACAATAAAGGAAGCATAAGCAATAAAAGCATGCTTGGAGGAATACATAAGCATATCAGGACAACAAATAAATAAGGAAAAGTCCAAAATCTATTTTTTCAACACAAAGAAAGTAGTACAAAAAAGAATAGCCAAAATATTAGGGTATGCTATGAAAGAACTGCCATGTAAATACTTAGAGGTACCACTATTCAAAGGGGCCATCAAATCCTCCATTTGGGAATAGATAAAAGAAAAATGTAGTAAAAAATCACATATTTGGAGAGTCAAATGGTTGACTTTCACGGGAAGAATAACCGTGATAAAATCAATCCTAACCGTGATTCCAACTTATTCAATGTCATGTATGCAGTTAACAAATAAAATTGCCTTGGGAATAGAGAGTATTTTCAAAAGGTTTCTTTGGGAAGGATCAAATGAAGAGCTCAAAATTCCTCTAATTCATTGGGAAATAAAATGCAAACCCCAGGTGGAAGGTGGAGCTAGTGTTAAGAATATCAAGATGTAGAATCTTGCCTTGGGGGCTAAGGTATGGAAATTATATCAAAATCCCTCACTACTATGGTGCAAAATAGTTTAGAGGAAGTATCTAGATAACTTAAATCTGAAAAGAATCTTAACAGTAACAAATATTGGGAATGGGTCTCATATATGGAACTTTATGGAAAATTGCAGGAATTTGATTACAAACCATCTTACATGGCAAATAAATGATGGGGAGAGGGCTAATTTCTGGTGTGACTTGTCAGGAGGCTACAAGCCTCTAGCTGAATACCCAGATGTGGCTCCCCATATTGGAGATTTGAGAAGCTTATATGGGAATGCAATAAAGAATTATGTGAAAAAGGATAACAATGGGTCAAATGAATGGATCGATTTTGAAAATGAAGTAGTAAGGAAAGAAATGAGAGCATGCTTGAAAGTGATCCTACAAGAAATAAAGATATGTCTGAATGGACACCCAAACAGGATCATCCGGTGCAGGGAAAAATCAGGGAATTACTCAACAAAAATGGGTTATTTAATCCAGTTAAAATAGGAGGAAAGTAACTAGCCAAAGTGATTGTTTTGGGGGAAGTGGGTCCTTCCAAAGGCTGGAGCATTCACATGGGCTGCTCTACATGGAAAAATAATAATAGCAGATAGACTAAAAATAATAGGTATTGAAGGTCCACAGTGGTGCATCATGTGCAAAAATAACAATGAAGATGCAGATCACCTCTTGCTAAATTGTCCTTATGAAGCTAATGGATGGGATTGGCTACAAGCTAGGCTGGGATGGGAGTCTCCAAGGAGCAACAAGCTGAAAGATTTCTTCACTAGTTGGCCCATTCATAAGACAAGAGATTTTTGGGGTCAAATTAGGAAAGTTGCACCCTCGATTCTTATATGGAACATATGGAAAGAGAGAAATAGAAGAATCTTCCAAGAGAAATGTAAGGAAAAAGATGAGGTATGAAAAATGGTAGAATGCAATATCACACAATGGATGAATACGCATATAAATTTGCAAAAGAAATAAAAATTTAAAGAGTGGGACAATGAGTTAATGAAAATATGGAAAGACCTAAGAGACTTAATAACAGATTGAAGTTAAAGTGAAATTGTTTAAGTTTATAAGTGAAAGAATTGATACAACTGATTCACCCCCCCCCTCTCAGTTGTCTCGTGTGCATTTCAACAGAACAGTCATTTTATTTTTCCTTCAAGGAGTTCCTTCTAAACATGATTTTTATAAATGGATAAAAACACTTTGGGAAAACAAGGGTTGGATGATAGAATTTATCAAAGGGCTAGGCAAAGGTTACATTTCATGCATATTTTTCTCAACTAAACATGCACAGGCTGCTATGCATTATGATTCTTCGACAACATATAGTCAAATTTGTTATCTAAAGGCATGGGATTTTGATTCCACCCTGAAGGAGCCTCTAAGTCTCAATACCCAATATGGGTAGAATTACCCTTTTATGAATTTGGCATTCCATTCATTCCTCAAAGACATAGAAACCCAATTAGTTAGATTTTTAAGGTGAAAAAATAATAATGATAAGTATTCAAGTCTTTGTGATCACCCTAGGGACTTCATTGAAGTTGATTTAAACTATTTTTTTCTTGATACCCTGCAACTAATTGGTCCAATTTTTTTCTTTTCTCAACTCATTTCTTACCTCAACAAACTTAATTCTTGTTTTTACTACCACAAAAAAGGGCAATTAATCAAAGATTTCCTTGTTTGTAAACCCAAAACCAATTCCTCCCTTTCTTCAATAACCGCTTCATCAGTTTCTTCTCCTCCTGTAGCTCAATATCACCACTCTCATGGAGTATCCCCTCATGAAAACACTCCCCCTTCTCGACCCTCCATTCAACCATCACCAACCCCTTCCCCCTCTCAATCAAGTCCCTCCATCTTTTCTTTAGATTGTCATCCCTCTCTTATGAAAAATATTTTGCATAATCTTCCCCATTCTTTGGTTCCAAATTCTCTTTCAAATAAAACTTCTTCTTATAAGGAGGCCATCCTTGAAGAAGGATGGAGGATGATTAAAAAAGAATGGAAATCTTGAATCTGCAACTAAATGACCAAAACCATGGGAATCAACCTGTTGCTTCTAGAGCCAAATCTCCCTCTTCAAGACCTCTTAGATAAAGGTTTATATCCCCTAGTGATAACCTCTCTAGGGAATTAATTCCACTTCAACAACACGACTATTTATGAGAGAAACAGTTCAAAGTTCTAGACTCAGAGGATATAGACTCCTTGCCTCAAATTCAATGAATTTTTCTATCATGTCATGAATGTTAGGGGTTCATCTATCCCTCAAGAAAATTTCACGTCAAGAAAGCTTTGCAAATTCACAAGCCAGATATAATTTCTTGCAAGAAGTCAAAATTATGGAAACTCACCTCTAACTTTGTCTTCAATCCTTATGGAGGGATGGTTGGTTTAAAATCAATCTTCATAGTGATAGAAGTGGAGGGGTGGTGTTATTAATTGCACCTTGGTTAGCCAAGTTTATCATCTCTTAGGAGTTGATGCCAATAATAATTTTGTGTGGTGCTTATTATTGCTCCATGAAAGATCCATTAGGTTTTTCTCCATCTATGCTCCCAATGATTCCCCTTCTCGAATCAAACTTTGGGAATGGATGGTTAGTTACCTCCCCATGGATAAATAGATTTGGGGAGGTGATTTCAACATGGTGCAAAATCACTATGATAGAAGCTAGTTCAACCCTCATAAACTTTCCTAAAAAGAATTTGATGCTTGGATCCTAACAAGGAATACTATGGGAGTTTTAGATCCAATTGTAGAGAAAAGAGATTCTCATTTCCAACATTTAATCACTTGGTCCAACTCAAGAGAGGGTGATTTAAGGAAAATTAGCTAGATTGATAAATTTTACCTTATTGATTCCATTTCCATTGCTGCTTCTTCACATAACACTCTTATTAAAGTTGATACTACTACGTCCCTTTCAGACCACCTCCCAATTTTATTGACTTATCAACTTTATTCTTGTCCTTCCCAGCCCACTAGACTACCCTTCAAGCTCAACACCTCCCACCTTAACCATCCCAACTACCTTGCTTCTCTTATCTACATTTGGAATGTAGCCCCTCGACACCAACATAAAAATGGTTGGTAACAATGGTGGAATGAAGTTATTATACATTTCACCACCTTCCTAACATCTTATAAAAAGAGAATGACTAGAAAATGATCTAGAGTGGAAAAAAAATTAAGATATCGATTGGAGAAAAGAAGTATTTTAAATTCAAAACCAACATCTCTCTTCAACATGTTATAGTTGTTGTTGTAACAAAACTTAGAATATTTTGAATTTTACCAAGGTTGAGGAGCTCAACTAAGAGCTAGGCTTCATTGGATGAAAGAATGAGACAAAGGAATGAAGTTATTTTCAGTTATCTCAAACACATTCTCAAGAAATAATAATTCTATATATGATCAAGAGGGGCACAAACATTTTTATATGATATCAAGTCTATCTTTTTCACAACTATCGATAGTTGTTTATGGATCCCACCAGAGGTGATCAACTTTCAGATGTTATTGAATATATGGTTGGTAATTCCATTCCTAATAAGATTGATCTTGAACAAAAAACCTATCCAAATGACTTATTCACCCTTGAAGAGTTTGATGTTGCCTTGAAGGATATGACTGACTCAAAAATTCTTGGTATTGATGGCTTACCTGCAAAATTTTATAAAACAATGTTATCATTCATTTGAGATGACTTCTATGAGGTCTACATATAATCCTTATCACAAGGATCCTTGGGTTCCACTATCAATCAAGAATTGATTAAATTAATTCCTAAAGGAAAAAATGAGAACACCATTTCAAGATGGAAACTAATTACTCTTCTTAACACATCCTATAAATTATTACCAAAGCTATTGCTAAAAGAATTAAACATACATTGCAATAAATTGTAAGGCTTGAGAAAATTAGTTTTCTAGGGGGAGATTCATACTTGACAAC
Source organism: Sequoiadendron giganteum (assembly GCA_007115665.2). Taxonomy (NCBI): domain Eukaryota; kingdom Viridiplantae; phylum Streptophyta; class Pinopsida; order Cupressales; family Cupressaceae; genus Sequoiadendron; species Sequoiadendron giganteum. The sequence goes on along the minus strand of CM021106.1, from coordinate 512,332,545 downwards.
TTAGTACTATCCTAGGAAATGATGGAATGGGATCAATAAAATAGTCAAAATTACCTTCTCATCAAAGTGGATTTTAAAAAATCTTATGATAGGATTAGGTGGTAATTCATATTAAAAATTATTAAATGGTTATACTTTGTCGCCAAGCTCATTTCTCACATAAGCTCCTCTTCGTTGATGTTAATGTTTTCCTAGCCATTAATGGGTCAATCTCCCAAGCCTTTCCTCTTCAAAGATCGATAAGGCAAGGTTGTCCCTTATCTCCCTTCCTCTATGCCTTCACTGTTGATTCTCTTGGGTACCTTTTAAGTCATGCAAAAAGAAGAAACTCATCCATGGTATTTCTTTACCTAGTGATGAAGTTGCTCTTAATTCTAATTTTTTTTATGATAACCTATTATTCATTCAAAACTCTTAAGAAGAGCTTAACAACACCCTTGAAGTATTGGACCTATTTTGTTCAACTATTGGCTCCCAATTATCTCTTAACAAAACTGAATTTTGGATGATTTCATCTTATCAGCCTCCTCCTTGGAGACCCTCATAATGGAAATTCAACAACCATGGTTTTATTTCAAGATACCTTGGCATCCCCTTTGGGTTAGGAGTTTCATTATCTTAAATGTAGAAATGGTTCATACATAAATTAAAAAGAAAGCTTGAACTGTGGTCAAATAAATTTCTCTCTATGGTTGGATGCATACAAATTGCAAACAAAATCCTTATAGCCAATCATGTTTACATTTCATCATGTTGGCTTCCTTCAAAAAGAATCTATAATCAACTAACTCAATTAATTAGAGGATTTCTTTGGGGAAAATATAATAACAAAAAATATCATCCAGTCGCTTCATGGTTGTGTTATATTCAACCAAAAAATAAAGGGGGTTTAGGAGTGATTAATCCCCTTACTCAAGTGATTTTTCTCATAGCTAAAGGGATTACTAGATATTTTCATGGAGAATCCCCATGGAAGTCTCTTATTAGGCACAAAATTGCTACAAATAAAGCATATAATTCTTGGAAAGAGTTTTGGTGGAAAGATAAAATCCTTATGAAAAAACACTTTAAACATCAAGCTTCTAGACAATTTCTAAGCATATGAAGAGTGTGGAAAAAAGTGTGTCCTCTTCTTTAATGGAAAGGTCAAGACCTTAGTCATGGGATGCACTTCTCTACTTCATCTATTTTTTGGAATAGATTGATCTATTTACATGAACTGTCTCTTGCCATTAATTCTCATTTGTATTGCAAGAGATTATTCAAAAAAGTCATCACCGAATTTAGGGACATTTAGAAGTTCTCATCACTAACTTGTAAAAATAACTTGTAACTCAAACATGATTTCAACCTATCTAATGATCTAATCAATGACACCTACAAGGTACATGATATTGTCCCTGTGGATCTTCAATTGAAACATTCTACTCCCATTTCATGAGTTTTTTTTAAAGATTGGAGGTGGCTTCGAGGTAAATTAATATAGAAAATTTCCCTCTGATCTACAATAAGCTTCTTCCACCAATCCAAATGTAGACAAGGTTAAATTTGAAATGAAGATTGAATTGGTTTGAATCCAAATGGTTCAATTTGAGACTTGCTATTTGGAAATCCAAAGCTGAAGCTAAAGCACAATTTCTAGCATGGAAGATTTTCCACTATAAAATTACCGTGGGAGAATGCCTTACCTTTCTCCCTACCCAATGCTTTAGATGTCCTTTTCTTCGCAAGTTAGAAACCATTAAACATGTTTTTTGGATGTACAAGTATACCCAAGAAATTTAGCAAATAATTTTGGTCTTGATCCTTGCTATATTTAACATAAATTTAAGATGGAAATCAATGTTGTTGGAGTATTTTACCTGATTCTATAGTTGCATAAGGTTGGTATGAAAAATCTGCAAGCATCCCATCAAGAATATCCTTGTGATCAACAACCTCAATCGACTACTCCTATAGCAGATCCATAACAATGTGTTGACCATCCATATTATGCGTATGTATTTGATCGTTGTCCTCAAAATGCATTATGATATCCTCCTTAATTTCCTACATGTCAACCTTATTTTGATGATATATTGTGTTATAAAAACATGACATGCATGAATTTGTCTTGTTAGAACCATTTGAATCTAAGAGAATATCATGATCAAGCAGGACAAAAAAACTCCCTATTGCAGCTGCTAAGATTTCCTCCTTATGAACTTCCTTTTCTTGCAGCTCATGTGTGAACACTTGATGAGACTTATCAGCCTGATTCCTAACATTTGTGTGTTGTTGCACATCAAAACACCTATCTAATGATCACACATTCATTTTTGTTGCTATTGAATGTTGAAACAATATCCTTTTTCTCATTTAGGACTTCAACTACTCCAACATCTTGAGGCTCAAGTAGTACATTTTCACTGCCACCAATTATGGAATCATCAACTCATTCCATGTCATCATAACTCTATAACCTATTTCTATAAAAGAAGTCAAAAAATGTCTCCTCTATGTCAAGAGGATCAAACTCTTTTATTGTTGATCTACAATATTCTTCTGAGCACACATCATGAGGTTGATCATTTGACATATGCAAGTTATTTTGAGAAGGGAAAGACTCTTGATGATCGACTAGTGACTCATTCACTTCGTCCTTGGTGTCCTCATGATTTCATAGCTTATTGTTGAATTGAAGAAACTCATAAAGCATCTCTTCTACATTAAGAGGGTTGAACTCTTTTATTTTTGGTATAGGATATTATTTGGGGTATATATCATGAATCTAATCCTCAAGCGTATGTAAGTCATTGTGAAAAGGAAAGGACTCTTGATTGCTAGCAGATGGCTCAATCTTCAAATCTATTGTATCATCATTTGGGTTGCATTATTCCTTCTCTATTTATGTCCTAAAATTTTTTTGTGAATCATGATCAATTGAGAAACTATTTGATTCATGTCCTTCCATTATTGGGGTATTTTTTGCAATGACATTAGGAATTCGTACATTGGATTTATCTAATAGCTCCACTTGTTCCTTGATTTTTCTGACTAGTACTTGACACGACATACATGTGAACTCTGAATGCACTACATTATGTATCCTACACTAGCTTGGTAAAAGCAACTCCTCCAAATATACTCTATATTGCAATTCTAACTAGTATTTCATGAGTCTTGCAACCAATTCGTCATATCCTAATTCTTCATTAATGGTGAGGGAAACCTGGTTGATAGCTTCTTCCTCTGATGGTTGATCGAACTTAGTTGTGTCCTCTATTTTAGATGTTCAATCATCTTCCATAGGGAAAACATCCCCTACTTCAAGTTTCATTTTGTTTGGAAATTTATCATCAACTTGTTGTGTCCTAATCATTTCATCCTCTTCCTTCTTTCCTTCAATGTCTTTGATAGTTGTTTCAACATCCACTATTACACATTTTTTCAATTCCACGTTCGTAGGTGTACCACAATCTGTAATGGGCTCTCTTGATTCAGTGTGTAGATTTTTCTAAAAATGATTCCTCATTGTTGGTGTGTAGTTATCCCATTAAGCCTAAACAAAATTTGGCTTGATTGATTATGTCTTCACATGAAGGACAGGTAAACTCTAAGTGAGGTACATTATGCACCTTGCACCAACTGGACAACAGTATATCTTCCAAACATAGTTTTTTTTCTCACTAGTCAACTGATCTTTAATTAGTTTTGTGAAAGCTTCAACTATAAAATCAATAACTTCCTCTTCCAACTCTACAAGAGCTAGTGGTTCACACACTTCCTAAAATAAGATTTTCCCATGCAAAGCCATTTCCATCCTTCCCAGAAAGGTCAAACAATTTATCTCATTGTGTCTATATGTATCATGAATTCTACATTTGGCAGATACTGCAAAATGATGAAAATTCTGAGGATACAACTGCTTGTTCAAAACTTCTTGAAGCTAAGAAATATCGATTTGAGGGTTATCCTTACAACAAGAAATGTAAAATTGTTGTCATTCCACCTCAACTCAATTTTTTGTAATTTTTTTTGAATTTTTTGCATATGAAGAGATCTATCATATCTTAGATTTGTACATGAAGGCTCATTCAACTTTTAGCTTTTTTGTTTATGCTCAGCCCTCCTTCTAGCACAAATTTTATTTATGAGTGTTTTTGTATTGCACAACATAGATAAAACACAAGTGTTTTATCTCTCTTGAAAGGTAACTTTCTGTGGAAAATTTTCAGAAAATAACACCAAGGTTTTGGATGTTAGGTCTTAACTATGTAGAAATAACTCAATGTTTGATGTGATTCACTAGTATCACAGAGGTCATTTATGGTTTACCAAGGCTGGAAGCTTATAGACTCAACAAGGGTTTTATGAATTTGAAAATGTATGCAAACCCTAACTAAACTTTCTAGATTTTAAATCTAAAAATAATGTTATCATCAAATATAACAGCTTGACTGATGATTTCTTCCTAACACTAACCCAAATAAAGATCAAAAGATATAGGATTTGAAGCGATCCTAAAACTAACACCTAATATCAATTATAACAATGGCTAATTTTGCAGACTGACAAATCCCCATGAAAACATATTCATGCTTGATTAAAATCAAATCTACAATGCCACAGAAATGGTATAATATTCAAAGGTAGGTAGAATATTTTTAGACTATGAGCATTCATACATACACCCAATAACTGACATGACATGCACAAACATTCATAGTTGAACTATTACATTGAGAGGCTCAGACTAACCATGCACTGATATTTACAATCAACAAACCCCAAATGGTATGAGTAGCATATTTTTCAAAATATCATTAACATTTTACCATTATTATGAAAGAACTAAAACTAACATTTGAGAAGGAGAAATAGGAAACCATGAAACCTTCAAACTTAACATAAAAAATCACCAAGCCAATGATCTAAGTGTATTAATTTCTCTAGCATTTTCTTATATAATTCCAATTCTCTCCTCTCCTACTTTCCTATTGTTCTACTTTCTACTCCTTACAAATGATCAGGCATAAGCCTTTTATAGATGTTATATTACAAATCAATGGCCAGGATGAAATCCACATCAAGGGTCCATATTGCATCATCATTTAATATTTGAAGTATATTAAACTCTTACAACATATGCCTCATTTTTATCTAATCAATTAATTCTTTTATAAATTTGAACCTAGGAGAAATAAATATCATCACCTTCTTGATCTTGATGAACAACCCTTCTGGAGAAATAAAATAATACCCCTATTATCCTTTGAAAAAAACTTTTCAGTCGGTACATCTTGGCACAAATTCATATGTAGATCAACATTAAATATTTAGGTTCATCTTTTAATTTCAGTTTTGAGTCCCCTTGATAGTGAATAAGGCCTTGCATGAATCCATATGCATGTTCATCTTGACCATTTTATTCATTTACTCCTCCCTTAATTAAATTATAGCTCCCTGCAACACCTGACACAATTCATATGTGGGTCCTTTAATGAATTGATCCTTTATCCCTCCAAGCATCTTGAAAAGTACCTATTGACGATGATGTTAGTCACACACCAACATGGTAGATAAATCCTCATAGACATACCATAGGAACCTATCTTTCTTGAAAGATTGCATTGGGAAAACCTAAATCTTAGGCTAACTCAGCTTAATCCCAAGGCTCGTTTATGTTAGGTCTTGACTTCAATAGGTTCTCATCAGGGTTCATTGTGATAATGTTGTTAATCATGAGGGGTAAAGAGTTTTTTAAGGTCTCAAAGGAATCATAAAGATAAACAAAAGGTAATCTCGTTCCAGTCATTTAACAACTTCATTAAATCAACAAACTTGCATTAACATTTCAGGAACTTCAAATAACTTGAATTTATGGACAATTAGATTTAGCTTTAAGCATTCAATAATATAATGAAATCAAAATATTTACAATAAAAATCCATGCATTCATCTCTTTTTTGGAACACTTTCTGAAATTTAAACATCTATTCTAAAATAAAGCATAAAAAATTACTAAAAAAGTATAATTTCTCCTAGATATTATCCATGCATGTCTCAAAAAATAACTGGCCTAGAGTAAACTATTTCATACATCACTAGATTGCTTCACAACTAGGCATAAAATAATGTGATATTTTTAGAAAAAGGGGGATTATTTGCCACCAGATAGTGTTAGTATGCACCCTTGAACGATGCCACACATAGTCTTGTCTAATAGGAACAAACAATCAGCTATGTAAGATTTCATATCAGGAAATAGCTTTTAAATTGGCTTTGATATTGATTAACTTCTAATGAAATATACACATTTTTAATTTGGAATGGAACAAAAAATAGGAAAAAGAACAAAACTTGAAAAAGTTTTGGTTCTCTGACATCCACAAATTTTGAACTTAACTTAAAATGGGACATCTCCTGGCCTTTTATAAGAACAAGATGCTTGGTAAATTCAATCAACATATGAGAGGGAATCCAAGGGACGAATCACAACAAGGCATGTGGAATATCATAATAGGCAGGAGATTTACTAAATAAGTCAATGAATGTCAACCTTATCCAACACTTTACAATCTTTTGGGACCTCCATCTTTAATATAATTATGAAATTAACTTGGAGCCGAGTATATTTGTCAAAAAAAATGTAGGAACTTCCATACATTCAAAATAATCAGGTGGAACCAAATATAGGTACCATAGTCCACCAGCACTTTGGTTCCTACACTCAGGTTCTGCCTTGAGCTTGAAATTCCTAGAAGTAAATTACACCAGAGCTTGGCGGACTCTTTCACAACATCTGTAATACCAAGATTTCTAGTATTACTGTATCACAAACTCCTCCTTCACATAAAATTCTAGGGTGTACCGCCCAACCTGGTTATGTCACTACTCGTGATCCAAATTTTTGTGACCGTCCATACTCGAATACTACATCACAATTTTTTCCTCCTGCACATAAAATTTCATATATTAATCCCTTCTTAAAACATTCATAAAAATATCATGAAAATAAAAACATCATCAATAAATCATCATTTTAAAACAAATCGTAAATAACACACTTTTAATGTATTCTCGCGTAATTATTTCTTCTTAGGTGGGTTATCAAACACTTTGAACTCCAAGGAAAACTTAGAAAATTAACCTTAAAACTTAACATTATTACCCGGTACCCGACAATATAACCTTTTCCCAGAATAAAACTTTCCTAGATCCCGATTATTACTGGACCTATCATACTTCCCCAAACTTTCACTTTCAGACCGAAACACTTACCAAACATTGCATTAAACATTCTAACTGCTATGGCCTTCCAATACCCAATACCCGATGCCTGGTACATTAGAATCACAAACTACTTCGAAGACTTCCTTTTAACATTGAATTTTGGTGATCCTTTTTTTTTGCTAACCAACACTTTACATAAGCATTGATTTTTCACTTGGTTTCCTAAGCCTTACAGTCTTGGGGCATGTTGTGAGACCACACAACAACTTGCAACCAATAAAACCAAATTGAAAAGAAATTCGGGATCAAATCACCCGCTATAAATCGTCTATTTTATAATAAATGCAATGATATGATTTGTACTTTAGAAATCCCAAATCCAACATGAAAGAATCAAACTTTTGGAACCACATCAAAACTCTATTTACCTCTTTCAATGTAATGCTATGATTGTTTCATGTAAATTTATTCCTCCAAATCACCATGAAGGAAAGTTATCTTCACATCCATATGCTCAACCTTAAGGTCAAAAGATACGACAATATATAATAAGAATCAAATTTATGTAAGCTTAGTAAATAGAGAGAGAGAGAGAGCCCACCAACTTTGGAGTATCCCTTCAAAACTAATCCTACCTTGTATTTCTTAACATTGGCATCTACACCAATATTTTTTGAACACCTATTTGCATCCAATAATTTTTTATCCATCAAGAAAAGTTACTAAGTCCATTATATCATTTTTCTTTAATGCATCCATCTCCTCATCCATGTCCACTTTCCAAGACTTCGCATAATTCATACCCATAGCCTCCTTCACAATCCTAGCCTCATGAATGTTAGTAATAAAAAATCTACATCTCCAATCATGAGGATTATAATTGTTCATTTTTTATTTAAGTAAACCTCCTCAAGGAATAATGTGGAGCTTCTAGTTCTTCTATAGAGCTATCTAAACTATATAATATATCCTCCTCTTTAAGTCCTTCATGGGCTTCCAGTTTATCCTTCTCAATCTTTTGTGGTAGTTGAATCACATATTCCTTTTCATACTTCTCTAGTTGCAATTTATTATGGAAGAAGGTTTAACTTCTCTAAAAATTACAATTTTTATATATAAAAAAATTGGCCACAAAATCTCTAAGCTTTTACCTTTTCGTGCATCAACACCATATCAAATGAAGATACATTTTACATCCTTATTCTCCAACTTAGACTACTTGTCCCTATACACATATGCATATTCCTCATAACCAACTACTTGAAGATGTTTCAATTAAGGGTTTTTCCTAACCACATTTCCACCTAGGTGCTCTCTCAATAAGAACTTATGTATGAGCCTATTAACTAGTTAATAAGCTATGAAAACCACTTCTACCAAGAATTTTTTTTCAAAGATAGATCTAATTAGCATACTCATTTCCCTCTCCATCAAAATCATGTTCATTCCTCATGCAACTCAATTCTGCTAACAATTGTATATTTTTTTCTTGTGTCTCTCTATCCCTTGATACTTGTCAAATATGTTGAAATCCATTACACAAAACTTGCCACCATTATTATTCCTCAAAATATTAAATATTCCTACCAATTTTATTCTCTACAAGAGCCTTAAACTCTTTAAAATGATTGAAGACTTTAGATTTACTTCTAGAAAAATATACCCATGTCCTTCTAACATTATCATCAATGAAAGATACATAATATATAAATTTATAAATTGAAGAAACAGGAATAAATACATTAAAGTGGATTAATTCTAGCACCCCAAAATATTTATGAGAACTGGAGTAAAGATAAATGTGGTTTAATTTTATACATATACGATGTTCATAGAAATCAAAATTAAAATTTCAATCATTTAACCCCTCAACAAGGGTTTTATTTTTTAGGGACCTTATATCCTTCTCATCGATATGGCCCATCCTCTGGTCTCATAACATTTTATTCTTGATTAGTAGATTATTCCCCACAACATGAGCACCCTTAGGTACCTATAATTCTAATTGAATATAGCTTTAATATGATTTTAATGTATATTTATCATTTTTAATTATTATATAGCATTATGTAGAAATCGAGATGTAATACCTATTGTATAGGTAATATATAGTCTAAATATGGTAAAGTAAATCAAACTTATTACAACATAATTGATATTTTATACTATATATTTATGTTTTGAATAAATGTTTGTCTTAATAACAATTGATTTTATTATATTACATTTTTTAAGTGCATACATTATTTTGAGATACTTGTAATTGATCCTAAATTATAGTCAATTTGAATGACAAAATAAACTTAGATTTTTTATCTCTAATGATTAATTCAATAATAAGAAAGTTAAGTACTTATAACATAGCTAAAATGATGTGAAAACACTTAGAATGAAGAATATTTGATGATCTTTATGAAGATCATATGGTAATTTCATAAACATAAGTATGCATAGTTTTTTATATTTCTTTAAGGAAAAAATAGTCATCCTATTAAACATATGGTAATGGGTGAGTTATCCTTTCTAGTTTTATTCCTAAAATAATTTTGTAGGGAAATATCTACACAATATAAATAGGTGTATTCTACAAAAGAAGTTTAGAGAAAATTTTCAATACATAAAGCTCATTAAAATACTAAATGCATGTTGACACAACCATTTTTGGTGGGTATGAAATATATATATATTACACTACCAAATGTTACAGCTACTATTTTTGACATTACCAAATGACATTACAATATTCATTTGTCTAGGTCTCAATGATACCAAATTTTAATTTATCATTCCAAATAAATGCAACTAAATACTAGTTTTTTAAATTTTGAGATACACAAATATCATCAATTGTTACATATGATGAATTCATCTTAACCATGGTAGTTTTTTGAAAAAACTCCTAAGAAAATAGTGAAAAATCCTCTACTATAAATTTTTGAAATCACTTCTTGATGTAAATGGTAATTTTATTAGTATACACATACATAGCATGAAAGTTGAAAGGACTAAACAATTCATTTAACCTCACAAGCATGGAAAAACACATTTTGGTGTCTCTTTAGATATTAGAGGACTATAAGTCTACAACTTAAGTACAACAGTTAGCTATCTTGTTTTCGTCACAATATGTTTATTTTATTTTGTACATGTTTCATTATGTTTTAAACAATATAGCTATGTTGGGTTTATTTTTAATTGTTAATTTTCATGTAATAATAGTCATATTAAGGTGTTAAACAAGAGCTAAAAAATTATAAATTTTTAATTGGTGAGCTATTAAGATATATCTCTTAATTAATAGATTGCATTGTATCATCAACACTAAGACCACACAATATGATTTTTTTATAATGGTTAATTAATCATATTAAACACACACCCTTTTATCTTGAATCCTACAAACATTCCCCCACACAAAACACAAAATCAATCTCAACATAAAATTGCTATAATAAGAAACTATAAGTAAATATCCAAATGTTTCTCCTTTTTACTCTTTCACTATTCCTTGGAAGAGTGTTGTGTTCCATGTTTATGAGAAATGTTGATCTTAGTGAATAATTAGCCTTTGATATATCCTACGTAAATAACACATGAAATATTTTCTTGAATAAAAGATAATTAATTCCTAACATGGAAATTGCAAGATAATTGTTTTGATTAGATTATATTTTCATTGATACATATCAAACAAATAAGCAATATGATAAAAATATAATGTACAAATGAAAGCATTACCTCAAAGATGTCTTGAATTTTATAAACCCTTATGCATACATCCTTACCCCAGATGATAATCTTAACCTTATTGTACCCTTTCAAAATATTGTAAACAATATTGCTAATTGAAACATAATTCGATCATACAATTGTTGAGCACTAGATGTTAGTTGTGGCATCATAACTCTCTCCACTAATGCTTATTTTAAATGGATGGTTGATATAGTCTATTATATCTTCCTCCATTAGAGGAAATCTCTTTGAGAATGTTAAGAACATTGCTCTCTCATTACCAAGAATGGTGGCCAATTTCAATTGAGTTTTGTCATCTATATGTACATTTTTTTATTATGGTAAGCAAGAAACCAAGGTCCTAAACCCTATACAAAAGTATTCGCAAGGTTCAAGCAAAACCAAACCAAAAGAGGTTAGAACGTGTTCACATTAACAGTGTATAAAAGTAATTGAGTTCAACTTTAACATAATCAAAAACAACAAACAATCATAAAACAACTTAGGGGGTGAGAGATCCCTAGTCTTGAAAAAATAAAAACATATCTTCATAATTTTTAGAATTATCAATATTTTTTCCTTATTTTTCGAAGCCATCCTCTATCGGATCAAAAGTGTGGTGGCCACCCTGTGCATGACCTTAGTACTAAACTTTTTCATGACTTCCATTATTTTCTCCATCTCCTTGAGCTTGGGCTTCAGTTTCTCCACCTCTAACACCATTTGCAAACAATGCTCATAATTATCTTGTTCAATGGTGAAGACATTGGGAGATTCCTCACTCACAATTATGTTGTTCTATATGTATGTTAATATGACATGCTAATTATTATTAATATAACTCAAAGATTTGGTTTGATGAAATATATTAGAAAAAAGTAAATTATTTGAAAATAAAAGTAAATGATATTATTCTGATTAAATTTTTTTAATGACACTTTTAATCTTAATTATTTTCAATTTAAAAGGTTTCCAAACATCTACATACAATGAAAGTACAATGAAGGTTTTGTTACTTCAAAAACTTTCCACTATAACACCATTAAAAAGGTATCCTCTTAACAAATGCTTTTTAAATCCTCTATTTTCACCATCCTTGGCAGTTTCTCAAAAGCCACTCTTGCTAAGAAGCACACTCCAATGCAAACAATACAATTGATGTATCTGAATATTGCTTTGAATTTCAAAAGTATCCAAAGGATCTTAATGGGAGGCTTATAGATAAATAAAGTAGAAGTTTCATAAGTTAGACCCATGCCAATAACTTTATGGTCTTATGGAGAGGCTTGGGTTTCTATTTTCTTGGATCAAGCGGTTCCATGAAGCAAAAAAAATTATGCTACATGATTAATTGGAATCTTTTCCTGAAAAATAGCAGCCCCTACCTTTTATGACTGCAAATTTCAGTGGGTGAAATTGAGGTGAGGCTAGAAATTGCCCCCACAACTTAGAAATTGCCCCTACAACTTAGAATTTTTTTCTGCCACTTGTTTATCACTTAAATTTTTTAATTCCTAAAAAAAAAAATTGAGAGAATTTTTATTTATTTATTAATTTTTATCAAAGTACTCCAGCTCGTTCCTTAAATTTTGAAGCTCAAACTCTTAAACTGAATTGCAAAATTGAATTCATGGGACCACCAGCTTTAAAATATTCCTAAAAAATCTCAGCAGCACCCACTTTAAAAAACCCCCTCCATAAAACCGACATAACTACATTTAGCCAAATGACATCCATATACAAATATGAATAACAAGACTAATGAGATATCATTTTTTCTGCTTTTGTAAAGCCGTTTGTTCTACGTTTGCTTCACTACCAAACTTAGCTCTTAAGAGATACAGTGTAATGGACATCACTGGGACTAAGTAACAATATTTGCTCTCTGACAAATTTGTAAAATAAGTTATTGACTGGTATTACTATTTCAGAGTAGTTGAAATAATTATCAAAGTGTTGTGACGTTTGGTGAAAGTGGAATCTGACATCCAAACCAGACAATTACTGTCCACTTGATTTGTGGAAACTCTATAGTTGATGCTCAGAAAAGCTAAATTGGCAGTGCAATTATAAGTAAATCTTGCCATCTGAATTGCATGGTGTGCAAGTGAATAATGTAATAAATATGATGGTTGAACTTGTGGGTTTTATGATGATCCATAGCAATAGCCTGAAATGTGATAAAGTAAACATGGCATACTTGGATTATGGTTAATAATATCTCTGATAGTATTCAACTATATTCTAGTTCAAGTATTGAGAGGTTCTGGTTTGTGTTTGATGATTGGAAAAGAAAAACTAACTATTGACATATTACACATATTTGACTAGAATATCAAATGAGTACGTCTTCCTTAATATGTAAGGTGTAGCTATGTGATATGGCAGGACCTTGTATATTGTGAAGTCATATGAAAATTAAGCAAGTGAAATTATAAGTTTAGTGTAGAAACATTGCATGACCAACAAATAAAATTGTATAAGCCATACAAATAATGTGCAGACCTTCAAACAATGACACAAGTGGATTGTATAGGGACACAATGTGGTGCACCTAGTTAATAGCCTTCACAAATTGTAGTACAAATTGTAGTGCAATTAATAGAAGTTGTGCACATGTATTTTGAAGAGGTTGCAGATATAGTAGAAAAATGTTAAATATGGTGTTATCAATAATTAATCTAATGTAACCATCTTCCACTCTGATGAAAGCGAATTCAAGTAAAATATCAAGATTATGTATCATACGAGTGAACAACAATAATGTACAAGGATAGAAAAGTTAATTTCAAGTGTTTAGATTTCTACTAAAAATTGAAGTTTTCATTGTTGTTTATTCAGTCTAGTTATGATGATGTAGGTAAGTTAGATATCAAATAACTAGGAAAAAAAAATTCAAAAATAGTAAATGATTAATACAATTAAAAAAATCTAATACCATGTTAAGAATAATGATCTTAGGTTACTAATTATTACAAATAAAATATAAGGCAAATGCAATAATAATTATAAGATACACAAACACATTACCAAATATATACATGGGAAAAATCCTTCTAGATAAAATGTTCCATAAAACATCATTATATTATAATACACTTTAAAAAATTATAAACAAAACTTGGAGATGTCACTTCCATATGACCAATAATAGCTCATGTGCATAGTGATAGAATTCACTATAAATCACCAAATTGAATTACCTCTCAATGAGAGAAAAACTCCTTAAATATAGGAGAAGGGGAGGGAAAATACCTAAAGGGGTATTTGTCACACCTATTCAAAACTATCATTTGTTACAAATAATTAATAATCTAATAGTTTATTAGAATGTTATTTATTAAAAGGTATGTGTTTTATAAAGAATATAATAATCATAACATTTTATAACATTATTATAGAAAAATATATTAATTTTAGAAGACTATAAGCCCTAATAAAATTATGTTCTAACACCAACTCTACATCTTTATGTCAAATCTTGGTGGGCTTCACACAACTTTGTTAACTCTACTAATGCAATCTTATCACTAGCACATTTAGGTAGCCTATAGGGTGCCCCAATGAAGCAACCAATTTGTATGTATGCAGACTTATGGAATTGGACATGAATCAGTTTCCCTACTCTACAATTACTTTGGTGGCCTCAACAAAGAGTATTTCTTTCAAGTCTCCTTCCATCCTTACAATGATAAATAATAGGAAGGAACCATTCACCCTGTAAAAATAAATTTAGCTCTCCTTCAATGACAATTGGGGGTAATAGTCATATACAACTTGTCTACTAGGATTTGGCCCAATGGTACCAATTGTTATCAAATTTGAGAACAATAGCCCTCCTAGCCACCAAATATGCAATGTAAGAGGTCATATGGAACATCCTACTCTCTTGTAATTTAGACAATTGCTCATGGATATTATCGTTAAGGAGGGTGGTAAGATAAATGATCTCTTTGTCTTCAAGGACGATAATCATAAATATAAAAACATCCAAGGAGACAAGGTGCATGTAGCAATCACTCTCATTAATTTATGTTCAATAAGGTGGTTATATCCCCAATCTCCAACTAGAAGTCACTTCTGGCCAACTAGTTGGGGAGATTGAAGATGGTACATCTAGGATTGACTAAACACATTTTGTGCAATACCTTCAAACATGTGTCAAGGTTTTCCTCAAAGAACTCCACTCCATCATTCATTTTCAAGGTAATCACCTCATCACATTGAGAGATCTACAAAGTTTTAGCAAAATCCTTAGGGTTCAAATCCAAGAAGGCCTCATATTCTACCCTTATAATCTTCTTGGTGCTAGGGATATAATATTTTACAAAAGACATGATGAGTTATAGATATTGGACTAAAGTAGGAAAGCTCATTTCTTGAGAAATCTCATTCTTGACCATGCATCTAGATTTTAATATAGGAATCTCTCCATATATCATGTTCTTGATGACTTCCAAGTCAATGTTACCCAAGCCAATATATAAAACTTCATCCAAGGTAGAAGTAATTTTGAAAGGGGGAATAACCCCTTGGAACTCGTACTTCATGGATCTAAACTGGAAGTTAGGCATACAGTGGACCCAAACATGACCAAAACACTTCATAAATACAAGGAATTGTAAGGAAAAACCTTTAATTTTCATTAATCTAAAGTGATTTAAGATAGTGTAGAAGTGAAATAATTTGATGTACTTGATGGTTTTAGAAATCAAATATAGGTCCTTAGAAACCTCACAATCCTAAAGTAATACTATATTTGCACAAAGATGCAAAAGTAAGGACTCAAGGATTTTTACACAATAGTTGAATATCCTTTGGGATTCCAAAATCATCCAACTTGACCAATTGGGTAGAAACATAGACATCAAAGAGACTTGGGAAATCTAAGAAAAAGTTAGATGTCCTAAAATATCCAATAATCCTTTGAACATTGACATCACATGGAGGTGCAAGAATTGGAAGGAGTGAACGGTTAAAGGAAAGGTGAAAGAAGTCCATATAACCCCCACAAACCCACAAATTTAAAATCTTGTAGAATTGCAAGGTTCAAAGGGACTCAAGGAACTTTTCCCTAACTTAATTTTTTTAAGGGACTAACCAAGTTGAAATATTTGGCACAAAAAGAAGAAAATGGTAAAATGTATAAAAAATGAAATAAAATAAATTTGTTAATGCCCTAACAATTGTAGGGTTTTAATGTTCAACAATAAAAGGCCGCTATTAAACTAGGGTTTATAAATAAAAGGGGTTTAAAATTATCACAAAACCCCAATTCAATGGGAGAATAAGGAGGGTTTAAAAATATTATTGACTTAAATTACCTAAATTAAGCAAGAAAAAGTTCCATTTTTTGTACAACAAAGCCCAATTTACAAATCAAAGAGATGTTTCAATGAGGGTGACAAACCTACTTAGTTGAAAGAAGCCTAGATAAGTCTTAAAGATGAGAAAATAAATTCCTTAGAAATTTAAATGGTTGAAGAAAGTGAACACATGAAGAAAATCCTCACTATAAAGGTTGAGCATGCTCAAACGATTGATGCAAGGTTACAAAGTGAATAAAGATTGAAAAAATATACTGACTAGGAGTGCAAGGCCACTTGGAAGGTCTAGATTCTCAATTCCAAAGGTGAATTTATGGAAGAAAAAAAATAACAAGTTTTATAAAGGACCCATTCACATGAGGAATATATAAATGTCCTTTAAGGTTGGGTGAGATTACAAAAGTTGAAAGGAGTCAAGGAAAATGGAAGAATGAAAGAAGGCAAGCAAATCCCTACAAACTAAAAAAATTACCATAATTATTTGTGAGGTTTAGAGGGAGTTGCAAACTTTGGATAGATGGAAGACATAAACAAAAACCATGCAATCTTGCAAATGGCAACACTTAGCAATAAGGTGTGAAAGCTTGTGATATCTAGGAAAAAGATAATCTCTTACTAAAAAATATAGTATTGTGGGAAAGCAAGTTGGCTAAGTATGTGGGACAAGGCCCAATCAAGAAAATTACTATAAGGAACTAATTTTTACAAGACTAAACTTTACACTACAATGGGAGTGTAGGAATCTTAGGACTTTCGTGAATTTATTAAAGTCCTGAGGAACTCTACAAACTCATAAAAAATCAAAATTAGTCTTTCTCACTAGAAACTCACACAAACTCCTTTCTAAAATACTTATGCATGACTTCAATCTTTAAAAAAATATCTAAAAACCATTCCAAACATTTTTTTGATAAGGATGATACATAGGGTGCAAACTTGATCTAAACAAGCATAAGGCCAAGGGACAAAATTTAAATAAGGAGGTATCTATTCTACTAAGGAAAAATGGGGCATGTGTGCAAGGCACAACAGTGGATATTACAACTAAGTTCTAAGGCTACTCGTCAAGCCAACATCACATTAAGTCCATATATAAGCATACATTATATATCAAGAATGTATCATTAATTCATGACAACTAGAAGACAAGGAAGGTACATCATCATATAATTTATATGCCAATAGGCCCTCTTGTGTGAGCTCCTCATTTCCTAAAAAGAGTAGTAATAAATGTTGATTTAATGTCCTTTCAAATTTTACTTGCTTTTATATTTTACTCTACACATTTTTTTTAGAGTGCAGGAATCGGGTAGCCCCCCTATAAACTGCAGTGTGTCAAGTAAACAGTTTTCACATGACCGGTGATGTTGGTGTGACATGCCCTCTACCATGGGAACAGGGGAGAGACTAGACCTTGTGACCTCTTGCTTGCAATAGGATGCTTTAGCCAATCAAGCTAGAGGCCCCGCCCCATTTTACTCTTCACATTCAACACTTTTGTTTTCTTTAATTGTTTTGTTCAACTTGTGTATAAGAAACTTAATTATGTATAAAATCAACATAGTATTCTAATAAATTTAGTCTTATAGTTGATTAATTTTACAACTATTAATTCATATTTTATTAAATATGTTATATTTTGGTTATTAAAATATATGCCTTCAATGAGTAATTAAATAACTTTAAATTTAGAAGTTAAAATAAAAATTGAAGGATAGTTGAAAGTATTTCTATTTGGTTAAAGATATTTTAAATAATATCTTAATTGTAAATATCTATTCATAAACATTTCTCAAAAATTGGAGCATTGTCTACCCAATAATAAACACAACATCCTACCTAAACTTGTTCGAGCTCTATTTAAATACACTTAATTTATTAGAAAAGAAAAAATGACAATTATTAGAAAAATAAAATACTTAGAACTTAATGTCATTTAGGTCAAATTGGTTTTGTAGAATCTAAGGTGGTGTGTTGTTCATTTGTCTTTGTTGTGGTAAAATTTATTGTCTTGCCTAGCAGTTAGCTTTAGGTTGGTTGAAGTCTCCATGGGTTCAAACTATGAAAAACCCCAATTAAATGCTAGAGAAAAAATAACTAGAAAAGAAAAAGCTAGTGAATCAGAATCGAAGAAAAAAATATTCAAGAATTTTTTTTTTTAAATGCTCCAAAACAATTTGAAAAGAGATAAAACAATAACCAGACTCTCACAGTTTTACATATCAAGGACTATATTTTGTTTCTAACTATATTTAAATTTGTATTCGACTGAAAACTCTTTTGATACAAATGTCTCATTATATTTGTAAATTTGTATCTGATTTTAAAACTTTTTCTTATATTAAGAAGTGTATAAACTTTTTTAAACCTCCAATACAATATTAGACTTCTCTGTTGGCTCAATACTGCATAACCATTACTCCTAATATAAATATTGAGGTATAAAATTGTTTTGGCTACTCATTAGAGAATTACAGCTATATTTTTTTAAATAGAAGAGTCTCAAAAGAATAGGCATTATACTGCAGCAGATCAAGCGTTCTCATAAAGGCTTAAGATTATGATCCCCATCTGACAGCTGATCAGACCTCTACTCTGAACAAACCAAATCTTGTTGGATTGTGGTCTTTACAAAGCAGGTTTTAATGGGTCCCATCCACCCATCATCGCCAAACTTGCTGGTCTCTTTAGCACCAAATTCATTGGTTTGTTTTTTTTCCTTTTCCCTTTCCAAGAGCTTTCCGATAAGATTGGATTTCAGATTTGCAGTTATCTACAGTTGTCTTTTAGCAAAAGTAGTATAGAAGTAGACTAATATATATGAATGATAACCTAAAATAATATATTTATTGTGTATAAGTTACAGAGAGTTGGATATAACTGCAGTGGACTTGGCATTCATGATATCATGTTCTCCTTTGAACGTTTGGAACTGGTATTGCAAACTGTGGATGTCTTTGAAGCACAGTGGACAGATTAGCAATCTGAAGAGACCAATTAGCACAAACTGAGGAATATTGTGTTAGAAAAACAATTAACCAACAAAATTTCCATGAGAATTTTGATGATCACACGTCTATGATGATAAATGAGTATGTTGGTATGTGGCAACTGATCATGCTATCCGCAGCACCCCCTAAGCAAAAATTACTCATTTTTAATAAAGGAGTTTCGTTATTATTTTTTGGTTGTAAAATTGTTTTTGAAACCACCAAAACGGACTTGTTCTTGTATGACTACGAATGTGAAAGGTCATGGGACAAGGGCATGAGTGCTTGAATGAGCACACATTAGCATATTATGTTATGGGTAAGAGAGAAAATAGAGTTATGTAATTCACTAATTTTAATCTAATTGAATTAGAATTACAGTTAGAACTTAATTGGAATCCTGACCTTAATTTAATACTAACCTTAACCTTAATTAAACCCTGATCATAAGTGAACCTTTACCTAACCGTAATGCTAACTTAACTCTTACCCTAATCGTAATAGAATCTTAATTATAACCCTAACCCTTATTAAACTCTTACGGCTAATTAAACCTTAACAGTAAAATTTTATATTTATTTATTTATTAAAAAATTTAATAATAATAATTAATATAGAATTAAATAATATGATGATATAATATATATTAATATTATAAAATATAATAAATAATATTTGTGTGATTGGTATTTTTTATATAAATTTAATTTATTAAAATTATTAATGTATTATTATAATTATAGTATTTTTAAATTGTAACATGTATATAATTATAATGTTATATATAAGTATATAAGTTATAATTTAATAATAAATATATTATATAATATTAAATATTTTAAAATGTAATATTTTTTATAATTTTTCATCATTGTTTATTTCAATTTCCACGCTACACATTAAAATTAAGTGGAATTCCTCCCCAAACTTACAACGTAATGTTTTTGTTAAGGGTAGATTTGTAAGTATTTGATTTTAGGTTTTATAAAGATTAACTTAAAATCATACGAACTTGTATATAGAAAAACATAACATCAACATCGATCATTTGCATTTAATTAGAACACACATACTTTCTATTTGTTAACCAAAAATAATATAAATTAATGCACTCGTAATAATTGTTAAATAATATTTGTATAATTATGAAAATAATTATTATAAATTTAGTTACAATAACATACTTTTTTTTAACACATTCTAATAAATAATAATGCTTATGTTTAATAAATAATTAGTAGTTTTTTTAACTCTCAGTTAAATAGCTACCTTAAAAAATGTTTACATCTTAATTAACATTCATTTCAAAAGTAATATATATGATTTCATTATATTTTCCATCATTGTTTATTTCAATTCCCATATATAAGGCTACACATTAAAATTTAGTGGAATTCCTCACCAAACTTATAATTTAATCTTTTGATTAACAATAGCTTTGTAAGTATCTGATTTTAGATTTTATAAAGATTAACTTAAAATCATATCAACTTGTATATAACAAAACATAACATCAACATCAACCATTTCCAATTAATTAGAACACAAATACTTTCAATTTGTAAAAAAAAATAGTTTCACTTAGTTAAACATTTATGCACTAGTAATAACTTTTAAACAATATTCAAAAAATATTTTCAAAATTGAATTTAGTTGTAGATAAAATGTATAAATATTTTGCAAACATTTGTCAAATAATATTTCAAAAATACTTCCAGTTAGTTAACCATTTGTGCACTAGTAACTATCCACTATCACTATCATGAAAGAATGGTTTGAACTTTAATTGTCACATTGAGTTTAACGGCATACAAGGTAGGTATCCCATAGTGTGCATGTAAGAACTTGAATGATGGCATGCCCTATGCACCGTGAATATGATGGAGTAGTTGAACTTTAAAGTAGCAAGCAACCATTCCTTAGGTGGTCCGTGTGATAACTAATACGTGATTGTCCCTTAATAAATCTCATGAATTTCATACTGAGCTCATCACATAGAGTATGTTTTTTAATGGTCACTATTGGCTTAATAGTGACCTTTCAAATGCATCCAGGTAAAGATCCCGAACCTCATGGTATAGACAAGCTGACTAGTCACAAAAATCAATAATTTCAATCTGAAGATTGTTAAATTTTACATCTAAGTTTATTTTCACCTTAGATTCATAGAGAAAGTTAAAGTACGTAACATAATTATCAAAAAAAATTTGACTGGTTTTTTGTCCATTATTGTTAATTAATATGTTGACAATCTTCTCTCTCAACCAACAACGGGCATTCAACTCCTCTATACGAAGGAGTACATTGAATGGAAGATGGCAGTGATACTTTGACAGCCAAATGGACACCCATGATTTATGCACATTATGTGACATCTTCCTCACGTAGGAAAATCATTATTTGCTTTGACATTAGTATTAAATAGGAAAAAATATATTTTTTCCAACTAATGAGAAAATTGCATGCAAGAGAGTAAACATTAAGCAAATTTATGATATAAAAGAAACTCAAAATATGTTAAATTCAAGTCATATATATAGACACTATTTTCTTTTAAGGTTATTAAGTGCAATGTTTTTTAAAATTTATCTGATATTAATATTAAAGTATAAAATTAAACATGAAAAAGAATGTAACCACACATATGTGTGTATTCATTATATTGTAACCATATAAAAAATGATGCAAGGTTAAACAAGGTGCTTTTAGGAAAATGTATGTAAAAAATTAAGTACATTTAAAATGCAAGTTGTAGTGGAAATGGAAGAAAATAAATAAACATGTCTTTCTTACATATATGTAACATTTTGTGATATTTTACTTTTCTTTGATAGACATCATGAAATCATACAATGGTATATAAAATGTTAACAATTAACTGCAATGGTTGAAAACCACATTGGTATCAAAGCCATTGAAGCAAATTTGAATAAAAAATATATATTACATCAATTATATTCCAAAAGTTTGAGTCTATTTTCTTCAGCCTTGTGCTTGGCAAGTTGTTTACCCTTTTTCATTTTCTCATAACGTTCATATGTGAATGGTGGCATTCTTCTCAGACCCTCTAGAGATTTTACATGAGATATTGCCACAAATATCAATCATGTTCTTTCTTTCGGTCCTATATCAACTGTTGCTTTTGAAAGACTCAATTCTTGAGATTTATGTATCGTCAATGCCCATGCAAATCTCAATGGAAATTGAAGTGTTCTACCCCTCTGTATTGGTGTTATTGGAATTGTATTTTGATGATGATCTTCAAATGGTATTCTTGAATAATTGTCAAACTCAACCATCAAATATGGTGGTGGTTCAAGTGGAACAGTTCTTGGTTTGTAGACAATCTTTCGAATGTATCCTAGAGCTCCATTGACAAGACCTTCTTGTATCCAAAGATTGGAAGTCAACATGACCCTTGAATTTTTACTGATCAATAACTCTAGATCAAGTTCATCATTTGAGCAATCTTTTGTTGTATTAACACTTCCTTCTTTTGTTGCAACACTACATGCAATAGGATGATTCAATCAATATAACATTTCTTATTGTGGCTATGAACATTGTCATTTGTGGAGAACAAATGGACAACATTATCAAACTCATAATTGCTTGCAGCATCTAGCTTAATAGAGATTCTCATCATAAGCAACCTCCAGCCATCAATTTGTGGGTTTGCATCTCTTAGATTTGTCAGAAGTTCACGAAATCTTTGTTGTTGGATGTTTTCTCCATCTTGTTGAAATATTTTATTTAAGGTGACTACAGTTCTGAATTCCTCCCACAATAACTTTTCCCATCTGTTGTTTTCATACACTGGTTTATCATTGACTAGAGGCAACTGGCCCAAATTTCTAACCAAAATCATAGATATACCTGAAAGATAACCGATAAAATTTATTTTCAAAATGTATACTAATATTATAGTAATTTAGTACATATGAGTTATATTAAATAATGTAGAATGCATGCCTTCATTAGTCATAATGAAAGGTATTCCTGCAAAGTTTATGTGTGCACTTTGTGGGAATGCTTGTCTGAGTCGAGAATCTATATTTTCCAACATGTTTTGACCAATGAAGCTCATTTCATCAATCAAAATATATTTGATGTGTTATTTCTTCTTGAAAACCTGTAAGTCTTGTTCCTTCTAGCTAAGAAAAATCTCGTATTGAGATTTTTAATTTTGAATGAACTGTAGAGGCTCCTATATTGAATGTTGCAACTTATATTGGTGCAAGTAGTAGAAGGGGAGAGTGACATGGCATAGCCGCATTTTGAAGAGCTTGACTAATGGCACCAATTAGATATGACTTTCTTGTTCTTGTTGTTCCTTGGATTATCATGAACAATGGAACTCCATTCTGATTTGTATGGAAGTGTGTCATAATTATGTCAAGTGCCTTTTTTTGTTTATCACTGAGGTTTGTGTAGTTGATTCTTTGTGGTATATCATCATGTATGATAAATCCATGATCTTTCATGTTGCTTATAAAATTGATTGCTCTAGTTGTGTACTCTTCACCTTGATATTCATAAGACCAATTTGCACATCTATCAATATCTTTTCTCCCCAACATACCTATTTCAAAGACGTATATTTTTACCATGAGACAGTCTAGATATAATTTCCCATTCATGCTTTGTGGTATTTCCATGAACAACTTCATTGTCTTCATTTTCAGAATCACTATTATTTTCAACATTTTCTACAATTGTTGTTCATTCCACATGCCAAGGATTATAATTAAATGACTCCCACTTTGCTACTAGGGAGTCATTGGTTTATGTTTGTTCATATGGATAGTGATAAGGTTTGATGTTAGGAGGAATACATGCTAGTGCTAATTCAATGGCATGATCATGGTCTCTAGTTAGAGGTAGACCCTTGGGTTCTTGAAAAAAAAATTGAAGGTGTTGAATATATCTTAAAGTTCTAGTGGATCTTAAGTTTTTGTGTCTTGTACATCTACAAAATATAGTTGTGTCATTATGCCATTTAAGTCTTTCTTTAGTAATTTCTTCGTCATATGGGAGTTGACAATTTGAATTGGTGGTGATTATATCCTCATAAGTTTGTACTCTTTCTCATTTATTCTAAAATGTATTAATAAGTCCTTAAAATTGAAAGACATTGTTCTCAATTGTTTAAACCATTACACACCCAAAACTACATATGTGTTACTCGAATCACCCTCCCCCACCTAGCCAAATTGGAATAGAAAGCATTTCTAAATCTAACTAACAATCTCCCATTAAGATTTTTATGTGATGGCATTTCCCACCACAAGAGAGTTATTTTCTCTCAACTATCATGGCATAAAAATTAGAGACTAGAGATACACAAAACAAGAGGGCTCATCAGCTATTCTTAGTTAATAATCTTGTTTTTTTTTGTTGATTGAGCCATCAAATTTGAACTTAGTTTTTATCACCCATTTGCAATCAATGGCTTGTTCATTGGTAGGTAAAAGCACCAACTCCCATATCTAATTTCAATAAATTGAATTTGTAGCAACTTGTCATTTTTCTTCTTCTATTATTTCCTCAAAAGTGTTTGGTTCATGAACACTTAGAACAATTGGCATCAATGTGTACTTGACCTTATAGTCTTGCAATTTGATGGTTGTTCTCATTTTGATCTCCTTCAAGGAACATTAGATTATGAAGTGGACAATGAACTTGAATTTGGGTCATCAATACCTTCTTTTTCTTCCACTAATTTTAAAATACTTTCTAGTTTTAGATCAACCTTTTTGGGTGAATTTGATATCTACATATTATTATCATCTTTTTATTTTGTCAAAATCAACATGTTGAACACTCAAAAGGTGACACTCTTCCTCAAAAATGACATCTCTAAATATGTCAAATTCATTCACCTTGAGATCATACAATTAGTAGGCTTTACTTGAGTTGTCATATCCGACAAGGATACATTTTTAACTCTTTATCATCAAAATTCCTTCTCTTATTTTTTGGAATGTGTCTATAGGCAATGCTCCCAAAAAATCTTAAATTTCCTACCTAGCCATGCTTCTTCTAAAGAAATATCTTCCAAGCTTGTAGTCAAACTTTGATTGATGAAACAAATTATCATTGTATGAATTACTTATACCCATAATTTATCTTGAAAATTGCAAACCTTAAAGCATTGACTTAGCTTTTCTTAAAAATTTCATGTTCATTTTTTTGGCTACTTCATTTTGTTATGCAATATATGAAGCTAAGAGTCACCTCTTGATTTCTCTTTGTTTGTAAGAGTTGACAAATTTATCTAAGGCCTTATGTATTATTTGATCTTGGTATTTTAATTTTTCTACCACATTCATTCTAAGTTAGTGTACAAACTCATGGAAAACATCAAATGCTTCAAACATGTTCTTCAAAAAGTAAGCACATACCTTTTGAGTGAAGTTATTAATGAATGTCATGAATTACTAAGATTTCCTTATGAAAACTATCGGTTCACAATGATTGTAATAAATTAACTCCAACTTTTTAGAGGCTCTCCAAGGCTTTTAAAAATCAAACTTTTATTCATGTTGTTTCCCTATAACACAAGTATCATAGAAATACTTATCTATTGTGATGGGCAAAAGACCATGTACTATATTCTTATTGAACATTTCCTTCAATGAATTGAAGTTAATATGATCGTCTTTCATGTCACAACTAATTTCTTGAAGCACACTTGAAACTAAGAATTTAGAGGAGTTTGTCCTCGAGGAAAATAGTCCTCTCATGTATCCATCATATACCAATTTTTCCTTACTTCAAACATTTTATAAGTTCCATGTTCAAAAATGACCTCCATATTTTTGGTGATGATATGATTACCTAAGATAAGATTTTTCTTCAATTATATAATAAGTTAAACATTATCAATACCTATTTTACCTTTAATTGAAACATCAAGAGAAGCTCTGCCAACTCCTTCAACATGTAGTTGTGAATAATTTTCTAATGTAACAATGTCTTTTGATTGTTTTGTTACATGAAAATCATTGTTTTGACATGTTTGAAAGTATTTACTAAAAATGGTGTGACTTTCATCATCATTTTCAATATCCACATCAACCATCATGCCTCCTTTTCTTACCTTTGTTTTTTTTTCTTCTTGAAACTCTCACACTCAAAATAATTGTGATGATTGCAATAATTATTAAAAAAATAACAGCAAATGCAAAGAATTGAGAAATGAACAGCAAGAAAGAACAGAACACAAAGCAGAGCATGAACTAACTGATATCATGTATTAATCATCAACAGCAATTACAGATTTATAGATACAAACCCTCAACAACATCCTACAATTCTGGAATATACAATGACAGCTATCTCCATATTATTGACAACAAACTATATGATGGACAGCTAACTAGAGTCATAAGTGACAAATCAAATAGTTAGTTGAAGACTCCTATTTGAACTCCTTCTACGTGCATGATTCAATTATTCCCTTATTCCAACACTTCCCCTTAAGGAATAATGGAATTTTGCTGAACTTCTAATATATCTAACAACATAAAACTAAACACATTACATTATGCAGAAGTTGTTCTCAGATCAGTAAGAATTCTTCAAGTTGCTCCCAAGTATAGTCTCCTAGCTATCATCCAAGTTCCTAATATCATTGGACACCATTTGCACATGAAATGTCTCATCACCCTCGTAAAGGTATGATATTGAACTTCCACATTTTTGGATCCCCCTCTGAACTATTGGACACCAATCCTCACATGCATGTCTCGTAACCCCAATAAGGTATTGTTATGTGATCAACAAGCATCTCATACTATTGAGCATCTATCTATTCTCTACTGCATCCTTCCTTGTCTTCAAATTGTTGACCTCTTCAAAATAAAATAACAACTCCATCTTCAATGAAATCCTCTTCATCATCTTCTAATGGTTCTTCAGTAATGGTTGACATTCTCTTAGTTCTTAGAGCTTAGCAGCAACAAACTTCACTGTAACAACAGCAGCAAACTTACACTTTCACAGCAACAAGATCCACCATGAGCTCTGATACCATATTAAAAATATAACAGCAGATGCAAAGAATTGAAAAATGAACAGCAAGAAAGAACAGAACACAAAGCAGAGCATGAACTGATTGATATCATGTATTAATCATCAACAACAATTACAGATTTATAGATACAAACTATATGATGGATAGCTAACTAGAGTCATAAGTGACAAATCAAACAGTTAGTTGAAGACTCTATTCGAACTCCTCCTACATGCATGATTCAATTATTCCCTTATTCCAACAATAATAAGACATTTCCCTTCTTCTATGCACTTTTTTGCATTAAAGCTTCTTGTTGTCAAAGAGGGAAAATTACTTGTCTTATTAAAGGATAAATATGTTATAACACTTCTAAAACCTTTTTACAGCACAACGTCAACAGAAAACTGCTGACCAACAACAAAATAGCAAGGTTGAAGCAAAAATCATTTGTTGATTCAGCTTCCTCATTTCTATTAAACAATTCTTCATGTTGCAATATTAGACCCTCTAAATCATGAAATAGCAAGGTTGTAAATTTTTAATATGATTGTAATCTTAAAATTTTCAAATAATTTTGACAAATGATTAAGAATTATGAAAATGACATCTTTAACAAAAACAGTCTCACCTCACTAATAAGATGATTTAAGGTATACTGAATTTTGAGAAATGTTCAATTACTAATACTTCCATGATTCTATTGTCAAATTATGCAGGGGGTAGGGTATGTACACCTCATATTGTGGATTGTGGAGCACAAATTAGATGCCTCCCAACATTCCGGAGTACAAGATAATCTCATATACTGTAAGTCATCTCTAGATGAAAAAAAACCTTTCTTTTTCTTTCCATTCTTAAATTATATAAACTGAATTGAGAATTGTGTGTTCTCAGATCGTTCTTGTGCAAAACAAAAATATTGCATCAATATGCCATTAATACACAAGTTTATTAGAGGTGGTTAGCATGATTTTCTATCAATGTTTTCTTGTAGAGAATCATTTGTACTTACATCGGAACAAATACTGCTAAATCTCGAGATATTCAGCTTCCTTTGTACAGAACTCGGAATCAGTCACGTGTCCTGCTTTCCGAAATCCCTTTCCTGTCAAAATTAGGTATAAATCTGAACCTTCAGAGACTTATTTTCTGAAAGGAGACTATTTTACAAATTCACAGATGAACTTTCGCAGTTAATTCTCACAACTTAGATATACGGCTAAATTTTTGGCGAGCTTCATCGACACTTTCTGCAAGCGACTCTATGCAAACAGAAGAGTTCATTTCCACACGATTGTCCCCAAGGAGGCGGTCGTTTGCCTTCTCAGTAGGCTTTGTCCTGTCAAGATATTTAACCTTAAAGAGTAAAGTTTGAAAAAAAGACAACGAACAGCTTCATTTGTGCTTCATCGCCACAGGCACAGTCATTACAATTTGTATTCAAAAAATAATTTCAATTTTCCGACTCGAAACTCAATCAATATGAAAAAAATAAAAACCCTAATTAATTTATAATTTGCTTTGGGTGTGGGGTGCGCCAGGCTTCTGCTGTAGTGCAATACAGAAGCGACGCGCAAAGTCTCTGGTAGCAAGCTACCGTGTGAGGCTTCCCCCTCAAGAAATTAATTTAATATCGTGTGGTTCGTTGAACCACATATCAGATATTAAACTGATAAGAACAGATACTACACTTGATCTTAGCCAAAAGGCCGAGAAAGGTATGCTTCGAAACGTTTTTTCCCTCGTTATTTATGCCAACATTTTCTTCCTCCTACACTTTCTCTGCTACATGTGGGATAAATACAATTCAAAAGAGGACTCTTTGGAAGATTCTGATAGATTGAGAAAAGTAGATTGGGGATACGCGTTAAAAAAACAAACAAAAAATTCAATTTAAAATTTAGCTTTATGTTTTTACCTTGCGCTGCATCTAAAGCTATTTGAAGCCTGGCTTTCCAGTCTACCTGCGAATGAGATTCAGCTATTGGAGTGCATAAAGTGAACTATAAATTGTTCTTACAATCACAGAATTACCTCGTTCAGAAACTCTACAGCTCCTTGCTTGGCAAAAATGGAGAGCACTTTTACTGCTATTTGTTTTCCGTCCGACAGTTTATCCAAAACACAGATCCATAACCACCACGTCTGATCTTGGAGCTAAAATTTTCTATAGCTATCATCATCTGCTCCTGAGTAAAAGCCTGAGTTTTTTATGGGTTTGGCACCATAACAATTGAGTAGTCTGCAATTCATTTTGATCTATATGGCGTTTAGTGCAGAAATTAGGCGTTTAGTGGAGAGATAAAGCGATGAAACGCCTGATCTGCTGTTACACCGGACAAGAGTATTCCACTACCACCACGGATGAAACCTTTCAACTTCTTCTTACTCGTAACAGCCCGATGACAGTCAATTTTTTTAAAACATGTTAATGTTTACAGACAAACATTCTTCCCTGAGCTGGTCTAATGGTGGAGAATTTGTACTCTTGAAAGAGAGGTCACATGTTCAAATCCTGCAGGGGGTAAAGTATGTACACCTCGTATTGTGGAGCACAAGTTAGGTGCCTCCCTATTGGGAGTACGAAGAGTCTCATATACTGTAAGCCATCTGTAGACCCAAAAATAGACCGCCTGGGATCGTGGACTATAAAAGGACCTTTCCTTCCTTTCCTTTTTCCCTTTATAACTGAATACACCTCTTGACGTAATTATAGTGGATGGTTCTTTCTCGGTGGACATAGCCCACATTAGGTAAGCCACATTGAAATTTATGTGTTATTATGTGATCATTTTTCATATTTTGCAATATGCATTTATAATTGGTGTTCTTTTAATTGCTTAAGCCTTCACAGAGCACATTGTGGGAAGGAAGAATGCAAATAGGGATCGATTTCTATGGCATCAGGCAAATTCATCATCATCAATTCACCGTCGGAAAATTCACTGCCAAAAATTCACCATGGAAAAATTCACCACCATGACAAATTCACCTCAAAGAAAATTCACCACCAGCAATTCACCGCCACGGAAAATTAATCGCAAATTTTTAATGTGATGAATTTTCCGCGGCGATGAATTGTTGGTGGTGAATTTTCCTTGAGGTGAATTTGTCATGATGGTGAATCTTCCCACGGTGAATTGCTAGCAGTGAATTTTCCTAGAGCCGATTTCTATGACCATGCCTATAGAAAGAGAATAGGATGTGAAGAAATGAGGGGTGATTATAGTTTGTAAGCATGAGTGTAAAATCAAAATGAATATTTTATAGACTTGGATTTGGCACAAAAGGGACAAGTGGAAGGGGGATGGAGGAATTTGAGGTGGGTACCAGTGAGCAATTTGATATGTAGGAGTTTTCGTGTAGTGAGTTGGGATTGTACATTGGCCTTGGATTGTCAAATTTGAAGACTAAGTCTTGATCAATTGAAATTATGCTTCCATTTGGTGATGAGAGGAAGGAATTTCTTTTATATAGATTTAAGAAGAAAGACCTGAATGTTCTAGATATTAAGCCAATTCTAGTGTTTTAAAAAATGGGCATGAAAACACATGGACAACAAGATGGACAGTTTAGGGGGAATAATCTATTGAATTTCAAGAATTGATTGTTTATCAAAGTGAGTAAGGTTAAATTGGAGTTTGAGTTACTACCAATATTTTTAATTGGATTGGGATAGATCTCATAGATCTTGAAACACCTAGATGTCAACATAGATGTAACAAAATTCTTTGCAAGCCTAGGAGCAAACCCAATGTATACCCACCAACATCATCAAAGTGATTGATTTGAAAGAAATTAGCTTCTTGCCAAATGAAAGTGAGGGTAGCATCTAGGTTAACAATACCGACTTCTACTTGTTGAAGTATAATTACATCTAAATGATAGTTATTAATATATTTTCTAATGTGGTACTTTTGGTAAGGGATTCTCAAAGCTTGTAGATCCCAAGACTAACATGGCATTTCATTTAGAAGAGTTGGGAAAAGTTTAATCATCCATCATAAGTGCATTAAGTTGATTCTCTAATGTAAATGCTTTGTGTTACATGATACCACCCTAGCTAGGCCACTCCTAGGATCAAGATTGAGATTGAGCCTAGAAGGAGATGTTTGGTTGAGAGTTGGGATCCAAGTTAGGTTAGTTGGTAATAATAGGAAGAATCAATTTCTCTTTTCCTTTTAGATACCCTCCTCCCATCCCCTAAAACTATATCTTCATTGGACAATGGGTCATGGGTTGAGGGGGTTGGTTGGATGATGATTTATTAGTATGGAGAGGGAGGGTATTGGGGGTGGAAGGTATTTTTTTAATATTTGGTATTAAGGTTTGGGGAGCATAAGGGGATTTTAAAGGGACTTTAACAAAGGTGAAGTTTGGTAGGGTGTGAACCATATGAAGATGGGGGTGGTGGAAGTTGTTTGTGGATAGGGTAGTCTCAAAAGATGTGTCCCTCCCAATGGAAATAGAAACAAGCATTTATCTTGTTAAGGTATTTGATCCACTGTTCAAGGTGTGAAACACAAAAATGCGGTAAAGACAAGTAGGCACTATAGTAGAGAAGGAACCACCTACACATCTAGATATAGCATACTAAATGCAACTAAGTGATGAAAGAGGCCTACAATCATGTGTAAAGTGCAAGTCATTCATATGAAGACATAATGCGTCCTTTATTAAAGTATATGATCCTTGGATTTTTAACACATCTACATGTACATAAACACCTTCCGAATAAGGAGAATACTCTAGAAAAGGATTTAGTTTACATTTGTAGTATATTGCAAGATTAGAAGTCCACAACCATGGTCATGCCACTATTACATAAAATATAAGAGTGGTTATTAAACCCCACCAAATCACATGGCATACAGGATTTAAAATATTCATCAAGAAAAAGCCACAGTTTAAATAATTTGAGTTGCATGGAGATTAATAGCCTTAAAGGTGTTGGAGTTTTGTGCAATAAAATAATAGCTCACATAAATCCATGTGGGCAAGATAAGTACATTGAGATATGCCTTGAAGGTACAAGCCAATAATATTTGAGCACTTCTAGTAGTTGGCATCATCTTTGAAAAGTCTTATTGTTGGGAGCAAGCAAGATGGACACCCAAGAATCACAATGAGAGTGCATTATAAAATCAAATAAAAACACCAAATTAAGTAGATCAATGAAAATTTTGAATTTGTTAGATTCCTAATAAAAAAATTGTGACCACAAGTCCAACACTAGGATGAATGTGTAAACAAATGATTAGTTGAGATAGTCAAGTACCTTATTATCCTTCCCTTTCTTTAACTTGATCACTAGATGGAACACTAAGAAATGTCCCACCCACTTCATGTGGCATGCATTTTCCAATTTTTTGAGTTTGTAATAACTAGAGAAACTTATGATTGGGGTGAATAATTGTCTCCTTGAACCTAGGATATAGTAGCATCATTACTTGATATATTTTATGATGGTGTAAAACCCATTTTCATAGGTGGAGTAGTGTTGAATTATTTCATTGAAATTTTTATAAATATGTGTGACTAGATGTCCAAGTTGCATGAATAGAACACCAAGTACATGGTCATAGTCACTAGTATAGACTTCAATGGGGTCACAATGTAATATTTTGAGAATAGGTGTTGTGCAAAGGCACTATGCAAGCTCCTAGAAAGTGTGATGTTAAGAAAGTGTCCATCAAAATGGTGTTTTTGTGCATATGATCCAATTGAGTGACAATGTGATGTAAGAGAATACAAGTATAAACCTATTATATAAGTTAGCAAAGTCTAAGGAAGTTGTATAATTTTTTGAGAGTGGTTACTTGTGTAGTTCATAGAACCCAAGTACAGGCCTTGATTTTGTTGGTATCTACATGTATACTAGATTATTTAATTTTGTAGCCAAAGTATTTCATTTGCATGGTACAAAAAGTGCATTTTCCAAGGTTGGCTTGCACCATGTATTGGTGCAATGTATCTAAAATATATGAGACCTACTATGTGTACTCTTCCCATGTCCAATTGTAGATAAGTTTTTCATTCCAACATATGATGATGAAAAGGCAATGAAGGGGTGGAGGATGTTGTTCATCGTGTGCATGAATGTGATTAGAGAGTTGGATAAGAAAAAGAGCATAGCCATCTATTCATAAAATCCTTCTTGAGTTATAAAAGTGATTTTCCAAATATATTTAATCTAGACTAGCACTTAATAACATCCTAATTTGGGATCAAACTTGGTGAAGTGTTGTGCACCTCAAAGCTAATATAGCAAGTAATGGATGTGTAGTAAAGTAAAAAAATTATAGTTATCTTGTTAAGTATGTGACTATCAATTCATAGTGAATATATTATTTCCTTCTTAGGCATAATAATTATTAGGCTAATGCATAGTGAAGAGCTAGGTTTGACCTTTCCTTAATTTAGTAGCCCTTGGATTTAACATTGGACTTCGTCATTTTCCCATGATAAAACTTTTGATGTACAATAAGTTATTTGAGAGATTGAATATGGGAAGCAAATTTATTTGGTGTTGTACTTTACAATGTATTGGAATACCCTCAGATTCTTTGAAGGTGTCTTCATATTGTTGTGATACATTGTCAAACATTTTTTGTTGTGATAGGATTTTCATGCTAGTGCATGTTTCTAGAGATTGTAATGTTGCTTGCATACGTTCCTCTAGATAGACCATGGGACAAAAAAAAATTCTATGTGTGTGAAATTATCTTACAAAATTACTTAGAAGATACCATATCTATTTTGATATTACTATCCATCATTTTGGTTTGGGATGGTAAATGTTATCGTGATCAAGCACATTTGATCTTCCAACAATTATACCACAAAATTTTAAAAGCATGACATCACAATTTCATTATTGGGATACCTAAATTTTCTTACCATGTTGCAACCATCCTAGGGAGTAGATGTTTTGAAACATAGTGGTAAAGAGACCTAAGCACCTAACTATATCATGTGCAATTATTTTCTTTTGACTATTATTGTCAATGATGACATGGATAGGTTTTTTGTTGACCTAGTGTTGGGTCTCAAAAACGCAGGTTTGAACCATGAGAGGTTGCCAAGCTCTCACAACACTTTTGGCTAACGTACAAGGCCAATTGATGCAATTGTACCTTCTGCTCTTTAGGCTCTGCAAAACCTAGGTGGGTGCACCTATGTGAATGATGCAAATTGAAATGTACTTCCTGGTGGAACAATCTACCCACAATGGCAAATAGAAGTGCATAGACAAAATCACTATAACTACTCCTACTCCTAGTGCACAAAAGAAAGGATTTTGAATAAATTGTTTGATATGAAATTTTATCTCTGGGTTGAGGCAGACCAGTGCCTTCTATCCACGTGGGCAATGGAGTCAAAAAATAGAAATGATATGTGTTTTCCTTCTCTGGTTTAATTCTAGGTTTTAGGCACTCTGAAAATGAAATTCCAATTACTGGCATACAACTTCATTTATTTATGTCTTACATAAATAGTGCTCGAATGTTTCTTAACCTGGCCCTTCTTTAACTACCCAAAAGAAATCCTAAAATTGCAGTGACTTACTTGAAGGGATTTAATTCTGACTTACAGACACCAACAAATAAAAATCACACAAAATGGGAATACATTCTGATAAATCAGAGATTATACTTGATATGTTGATTTAAAAAATTAAAGGATCTCAAGTTGGAGAGAACCATATAAAAGAATGTAGATTATTGCAATACAACAACTAAAACATGAAGGTTTTCACCAGTTAAAAACATTAATCTCCATTGCTCTATTTCAAGAAAGATTTGTACATTTTTTACATTCCTAGTCAAAAAAATATCTCACCACCCTCCTCCTCCTTATTTTTCAATACATTTTATACAGTAAATTCCAAGAGTCATGACTCTTCATTTTACTGTTACAACCGTTTGTATTCCATTAACAGAAACTAAAACATTTAATTGGATTGCCTTATCAGCAAATTAAATGTCTTTTACATATTTATGCATTTGATTTTACCTTAATACTTTTCCCGCTGCTTAATATTTCCACTTTCTACATTGTCACTCCTTACATTTTATTTCCCGAGGCTTCCTTTGATTGTTACCTCTCTACTTCGGGCTTGACTTTTCTCTTTGGCGGTATGGCGGTTTCTAACATCCGTTATCACCTCTACTGTTACCCGCGCTACCGCGGTCTTCGCTCTTTTCACCTATGGTACAAAGGTGACTAGCATTGACCGTTATCTCTTCCCTTACCGCTCCCTTACCACATTATCGTAGTCTATATTTTTGTCATCTACGGTACTAGCATTTACTGTCAAGCTCACTGCATACCGCATCACTGCGGTCTCCTCCTTGCCTTCCCACAGTACTGCGGTAGCCATTCTACAAACCGCTAATCTTTCTCCCTTCATCTACCACAATCACCGCGGTCAGTCTCCTGACTGTCGGCAGTACCGCGGTGTGACTGATCTTGACCGCTGTGTTCACCGTCCGATGCTTACCAACCGGCCACCGCTTTACCGCAGTCTACTTCCTAACCTTGTGCGGTATGGCAGTAACTATCTTCATTGCTGCCTACTGCTCATCGCTAATGGCTCTTCTCCCGACCAGGCTGACTGTATACCGCGCCACCGCGATCTATGAGATGACCGTCAACAGTAGCGCAGTAAGCATCTCCTACTACGCCGACCGGTATCTCCTTCATCTGCTGACTACTACCTCTGACTGTTACCACACCACCACGGTTGGTCTGATGACTGTCTGCGGTGTAGCGGTGATAGTTATATTGACAGTGCTGAACCATCACCGCTATACCGCGAGCCACCTTGCAAAAGGCCGCGGTAAAGCGGTGAAGGTAATAGAAAGGAATAGATATGGTCGTGGAAAAATAGAAGTCAAATCTGGAATTTTTGAATGGCGATAAAGACATTTGAATATTATGGATGGGAAAATGAATTTATTATGAGAAAAATAGGCAATTAATGGGATTTAGAAGGGCGAAGAACTCAAATTTTTAATGGAAATTTTGGGTTCTAACAGTGGCTCCTATTAGGGATGAGTGATTTTTCAAATCACTGCAAGAATCCAGAATTCTTTGGGAGAGCAGACCAAGCAAAGAATGGAAAAATGAGAGATGGAAAATGGCGGGAATGAATCAGAGCAGAGATGAAAAATGGAGGAAAATGGAGAAATGGAAAATCCTAAACTACCATACATGGAAAGAAAACCAACGTTTTCAAAAGGGAACTTCCAAGAATGTCCATGTACTGGCAAACCCAAACCCTTCAAAGGTTCCTAACATTACTGTGCATGGAAAAGAGTTCTTTAAAGAGGTTTTGCTAAGAATTGTCCATGCACTGGAAATCCTTAATCCTCTGTACCTTCCATGGTTTAAAATCCAAACCATAAAGGATGGCCCCAAGCCACCCCAAAGACAAACCTGTACTTTCCTCTATCATAGAGTTTTTTATGATTAGAACTCATCAGGTTTCTTTTGAAACTATTCATTCCACCTACCCTGCAACATGCACTGCCATTGAAAACCTTCGGGAAATCATTATGTTCAACTTGAATTGTACTCATTTCACCATTCTGCATTTCATCATTTTTATTATCATATGAAAAATATTTATCACCCTCAGCATACAAAGTGTATCCATAATAACTACAACAATCATCCTATTGAAGATCAACATCCACTATTTCATCCTCACAATTTGACTCACAATCTGCTATGCAAGAGAAACTCTCCACATTTTCATTGTCGGATAGCATGATATCATTTTCTATTGCAACTTCTGAAGCACTGTTGGTGATATCCACATACCTCGTCCCAAGTATGGAATCAATAAGTTTATTCATCGCATCCAAGGCACACTGTTTTGATGATTTTGGCCAATAAATTGATTCAGGCTTTGATGCTCTTAGAAGTTGTGCAACAAATGTGGGTCTTGTTGGCCTAAAATGAGGAGGTAATTGCATACAAATGTCTGTCATCCTATTATATAGAGAGTTTACATCTTCTCACTTATATCTCCTTATGTCAAAAAAGGAATCCACAAGATTTTTGCCTCTCTCTTCAATTTGAATATACTCATCAAAAGTACTTTGTTGTGAATAGAGTACATTACCTTTGTTTCCAGAGTTCTCAGTTGCATCATGTGCTGTTCGTGGTGTCCAAGATCTCTTGGCATTTGTGTATTCATCCTCACTGTATGATGACCCATTCGGTGATGTATCTGGAACACTTTTGACTCCCAATTGCAGCAATTGTTGGTTCACTTGTAGCATCTATTGGTCCAATTGCAGCCTTTGTTGTCTCAATTCCTTCAACTCTCTTATTGAGTGTTGTCCTCTTTTTGCTTTTGCCATCTTGACAAAATGTTACTGCTCCACAACATCCATGCATTATTTATGAAATTAAAATAGAATCGCCACCTACTTTTCCAAAAGTAGGAAAATTAAATGGATTATGATATTGTTTTGGTTTTCCCCAGCAAAATCTCCAAAAAAAAAACTTAGTTGACTCTAAAAATGGAAAAGCTGAAAATTTTCTAAGTAACTCCCAGCGGAGTCGCCAAACTATTGGGTCTCAAAAACGCAGGTTTGAACTACGAGAGGTTGCCAAGCTCTCACAACGCTTTTGGCTAACGTACAAGGCCAATTGATGCAATTGTACCTTCTTCTCTTCAGGCTCTACAAAACCTAGGCAGGTGCACCTATGTGAATGATGCAGATTGAAATGTACTTCCTGGTGAAACAATCTACCCACAATGGCAAATGGAAGTGGATAGACAAAATCACTATAACTACTCCTACTCCTACTGCACAAAAGAAAGGATTTTGAATAAATTGTTTGATATGAAATTTTATCTCTGGGTTGAGGCAGACTAGTGCCTTCTATCCACATGGGCAATGGAGTCAAAAAATAGAAAATGATATGTGTTTTCCTTCTCTGATTTAATTCTAGTTGTTAGGCACTCTGAAAATGAAATTCCAATTACTGGCATACAACTTCATTTATTTATGTCTTACATAAATAGTGCTCGAATGTTTCTTAACCTGGTTCTTCTTTAACTACCCAAAAGAAATCCTAAAATTGTAGTGGCATACTTGAATGGATTTAATTCTGACTTACAAACACCAACAAATAAAAATCACACAAAATGGGAATACATTATGATAAATCAGAGATTATACTTGATATGCTAATTTAAAAAATTAAAGGATCTCGGGTTGGAGAGAACTAGATAAAAGAATGTAGATTATTGCAACACAACAACTAAAACAAGAAGGTTTTCACCAGTTAAAAACATTAATCTCCATTGCTCTGCTTCAAGAAAGATCTGTACATTTTTTACATTCCCAGTCAGAAAAATCTCTCACCACCCTCCTCCTGATTTTTCAATACATTTTATACAATAAATTCTAAGAGTCACGAGTCTTCATTTTACTGTTACAGTCGTTTGTATTCCATTAACAAAAACTAAAACATTTAATTGGATTGCCTTATCGGCAAATTAAATGTCTTTTACATAGTTATGCATTTGATTTTACCTTAATACTTTTCCCGTTGCTTAATATTTCCACTTTCTACATTGTCGATCCTTACATTTTATTTCCCGAGGCTTCCTTTTATTGTTACCACTCTATCACAGGCTTGAATTTTCTCTCCGGTGGTATGGCAGTTTCTAACATCTGTTGTCACCTATACTGTTACTCGCGCTACCGCGGTCTTCGCTCTATTCACCCACGGTATAGAGGTGACTAGCATTGACTGTTATCTCTTCCCTTACCGCTCCCTTACCACATTACCGTAGTCTATATTTTTGTCGTTGGCGATACTACAGTGCTAGCATTTACTGACAGGCTCACTGCATACCGCATCACCGCGGTCTCCTCCTTGCCTTCCCACGGTACTGCGATAGACATTCTACAAACCGCTAACCGTTCTCCCTTCATCTACCGCAGTCACCGCAGTCAGCCTCCTAACTGTCAGCGATACCATGGTGTGATTGATCCTGACCGCTGCATTCATCGTCCACTGCTTACCAACCGGCCACCGCTTTACCGTGGTCTACTTCCTAACCTCGCGCTATATGGCGGTAACTATTGTCACTGCTTCCTACCACTAACCGCTAACGACTCTTCTCCCGACCAGGCTAACTATATACCACGCCACCGCGGTCTATGAGATGACCGCCAGTGGTAGCGCGGTAAGCATCTCCTACTACGCCGACTGGTATCTCCTCCATTTGCTGACTGCTACCTCTGAATGTTACTGTGCCACCACGGTTGGTCTAATGACTGTCCGCGGTGTAGCGGTGGCAGTTATATTGATAGTGTTGAACCATCATCGCTATACTACGAGCCACTTTGCAAAAGCCCGCGGTAAAGCAGTGAAGGTAATAGAAAGCAATAAATATGGCCGCGGCAAAATAGAAGTCAAATCTGGAATTTTTGAATGGCGATAAAGACATTTGAATATTATGGATGGGAAAATGAATTTATTATGAGAAAAATAGGCAATTAATGGGATTTAGAAGGGCAAAGAACTCATAATTTTAATGAAAATTTTGGGTTCTAACACCTAGCATCATGTGGAAAAGACATTTTCATTCCTCCAAAGTATCAATGGTCATAGAAATTATGTTTTAGAAATCACTCCCCCTAATTAGTATCCTTGAAAAATTCAAAATTTGATGTGGCTTGTGGAAATGGGGATAATTGTGCATGACATTTAGTGTCACTATGAGAACTAGTGTGATAATTATGATAGCACATCACAATCTTGTAATTTCTTACCTTTGTCTCAACCTATGGAATGAAGTGGAGACATGTGACGTATTTATGCAACTGATTTAGAGTATTACAACAATTTTTATGTGGAAGAGTATTGTCTCTACATGAAAATATTATGGCTAGATTCTTGTGTAGGTTTGTCATTACATTGGGAGAAACTTTATTGAACTTTTCCTTGGACTCATATTTGATTGCATGTTATGGAATGTTTTTTCTCAAATTTTCTAAGGTTAATGTCTACCTTAGTATGGATAGAAGGTGATATTCCATTGATGTACTCCAACATCCTTTGTCACTTTCAGGAAGGTCTCATGTAGGAATGTAGATAATTCATGGTACTCATTGAATATTCTTCCAAAGATTCTTCTTTTATTGCAATATTTTTGGAACTTCATTCATAACATTTGAGGAGTTAAAATTCCTACTACATAGTGTTGATAAAGACATCCCAAGTTGGTTATCCTTGTTGTACCATGCATTATGTTTGCCACTAGTTAAACACTAAATGGACTTTTATATCATTTTGAAGGAAATATTATCGATATCAACAAGGTAGTTAATTGAGATTATTCCTCAAGCTATTAGATCAAATATCTAGTGTTGAGGTCTTAATTTGGCATTCAAATGTAAGAATATCTAGATTGATTTGAATGTTAAAGGGATTTCAAAGTTGTGTGAACTGTGTGGGGATTTGCAATGTTGGTCCAAGATAATTGATGAATTCATGATATTGTATGAATATTTCTTGGTGCTATATTTACAATATAATATTGAGTATTCATTAGATATATGTTAAAACCCTTGGTACATGTTCATTAGCCATTTTTATTTTATTTTTAACTAGATTTTCATAAATCAAACTAGGTGCACTTAGCTCCCCTAGATATTATGTATATTTTCACTAAAATGAAAGAAAATATGATGCAAGTCAGATCCATACACCTTACACTAACTCGTTATTCCACCATCAAACTGAGTAACATAGTTCTTCATCCTAACAGTCTGTGGGATTCCATAGCTTACTGACAACTTT
Source organism: Sequoiadendron giganteum (assembly GCA_007115665.2). NCBI lineage: Eukaryota > Viridiplantae > Streptophyta > Pinopsida > Cupressales > Cupressaceae > Sequoiadendron > Sequoiadendron giganteum. Next base: position 512,291,425 of record CM021106.1, on the reverse strand, counting down.
GATAGCACTATAATCATTAACATAGAGGCAATAATGATAGGAAGATCAGGTATTCAAAACACAACCTCCATCTATGACAGAAATCAGTAAACATACAAGTACAACATGCCATGTTAACATAATCATTCATTCATCAATTTATTCATTCAAATTGAAGATTACATTAATAACATTTGTTGCCCAATACAGGACTGGATTTCGTTGGCCCAAGTACTTTCTATCTCTATGCAACATGCCTCTTCTTCACACCTATCGATCTCTCTTCATTGCTCTATCAGAAATCACTAATCTGCATTCATCCAAGTCTCCCTATGCTTCCAAACCATCGATCTTTTACCTTCAGCCTTCTTCCACAACTTATGTCTGCAAAGTAAGTGTTTCTTTCCTATGCTACGCATCCTCCTCTCCTTCTCAACGCTTCAATGAATTGGTCCCCTCTATCTAATCGGTTTCCTTTCTTGTTCGATTCGGCTCTCTATTATCTTTTATTCTTTTGACACCTCACCTAGGGCTTATTTCTTTGCCACTTTGCCCAGTCTTTTGGTGCCACCCCTCTTCTGTTACCTCATCAATCTGCAACACACAACAAACTACAATCTCATCTTTCAACAAAAATCAATATCACCCTCTATATTCTCTGCCCAGATCTTTTGGTCACAACCTTTCATTCTGCAACATATGTCCCTATCCAAGAATCAATGGACACCTCTAACTTCATCATCACACCTAGAAACTCTCAACTTCTTATGCCCAGACCTTTTAGGGCTCTGATACCAATTTGATGCAAGTCAGATCCACACACCTTACATTGACTCGCTATTCCACCATCAAGCGGAGTAACACAATTCTTCATACTAACACATTGTGGGCTTCGACAACTTACTGACAACTTATGATAGCACTATAATCATTAACATAGAGGCAATGATGATATGAAGATCAGGTATTCAAACACAACCTCCATCTATGACAGAAATTAGTAAACATACAACTACAACATGCCCAATTAACAGAATCATTCATTCATCAATTTATTCATTCTAATTGAATATTACATCAATAACGTTTGTTGCCTAATACAGGACTGGAGTTCATTTTGGCACGAGTACTTTCAGTCTCTATGCGGTGTGCCTCTTCTTCACACATGTTGATCTCTCTTCACCGCTCTCTCAGAAATCACCAATCTTCATTCAACCAAGTCTCTACATTCTTCCAAACCATCGATCTTTTACCTTCAACCTTCTTCCACGACTTATTTCACATCGTGTGCATCAACTCAGCTCCTCAAAACATTTGTAACATTTTGTCTGTAACTAAGTGTCGCTTTCCTGTGCTACGCGTCCTCCTCTACTTCTCAATGCTTCAATGAATCAGTCCCCTCTGTCTAACCAGTTTCCTTTCTTGTTCAATTTGGCTCTCTACTATCTTCTATTTTGACCTCCTTCTCTTAACCGTGTGGCCATCTTTGCTACATCACCGAAAAACCCCCAATATTCTCTACAATAAGTCTCTTACCAACTTTTCACTTCCCGTTCCAAGTCATCGTTCATAACTGAATCTAACCACTCTTGCAAACCGCCGCAACCTCTCCAATAGGCATCATTTCACCTGCTTCATCAAATCAACTCCTTCCCTGTCAACAGTTTGCAAATAATTCGTGTAACTACACATTAATCGTTGATTGTCCATTTTTGCCCACTTAAAGAAAGCATGTTGATTTATTTAACCTCTTGTCCCTATGATGGCAAAAACTACATACAAAACTGGAACATGAAAAAATTAAAGAGAATAGTCGATGCCCCTGCATCAAAATATTTAGCTCTATGATTCGGGGATATTTTCACCAAAAATTGAAGTGTCTCCAATATTCCAGATTTTAGCACCATTAGAAAGAGCTCGATGTCCTAATTCCAATGCAACTTGAATGCAGTCAAACAGAACTACGAAGCCCAAGTTATTGCCGGTCAAAGTTCAGTCAACAACTGGTCAACTCAGGGTCCAAGGCAAAAAAAAAGGTCAAAATTTGATGTCACCAAAAGTGGTCAAAATTTATGTCAACACGAAGAGCTCGGCAAGAGTTTTCCGACGGTGTTTGTTTTACGCAAATCGGAGCTCGTATGTGCGAGATATGGAAGGTCAAAGCTCAATTGATTTGAAGGTACAATGATGACGTCAGCATGACATCATCATGCTGACATGGATGAATTATGAGGTGACACATGGTGGCTTCCCGAAGTTACATGTGGCGGCAATTTGATGGACATGGCTTTATTTAAAAAATAAATAAATAAATATAAAAGCCTACCACTCCTCCCATTTAAAAGCCTTAATTTAAGGCCTACGTGAGAAAGGTGGGGTCTTAATTTAAAACAAAACAAATTTACCACTATTTAAATGGAATAAAAACCCTTTAATATTTAAAAATACATGTGGTTGAGAGATCCCCTTTTTATAAGGGGAACTTAAACATTATTTTTAAAGAAAAAAAACAAATTTCCAACCAATTCACCCCCTATAATTAAGGATTAAATCCTTAACAAAATCAAGCCCGTTTATATTCAAAGGTGAATTATTAAGATCTCCTAATAAATTTAAAACGAATTATGGAATAAAATTACAAGAGGCCATCCGTGAAGATTTTATGTAAAATTGGATGGGTTGTTTTAATGGGAGATATCCCTATGTAAATAAGGGGGGATTTTCAAATAATATTTTCTATGTAAAGGGGATATTGGGAGGTTTTGAAAATCAATTGGTTATGAACCAATTTGAGTTATTTTTTTTGTATAAAAAGGGTAGAATGGGGGGTGTGAGTTTAAGTAATTTTTAAGAGAATTTTCAAGTGAAACAGGTGACAGGTGATTCGAGAGGAGTTCTAAGGAGATCATTTTGAAGCCATTTTGTACGTCGGAGCAGTGTTATGCTGCCGAAGTGATGGTCTTGGTGCCTCATTGTAATTGATTCTGGAGATTAATCGAATCGGTCGTACTCTATTGGAGCCGACCCGGAGACGTAGTCACATTTGTGGCGAACTCCGTAATCAAACTCTGTTTGCACCTTCTATCTTCTTTTCTCTCAATTCTGTTACTCATCTTAAGTTTTGATGCATAATTTCGTTAATGTATGCATGAATTAAAATTCTGCAAAGTTGTGTTTTTAATTAAGCATTCAATCTGCAATTTAGTCTAGATCCGTTTACAAATCAAGTGGTATTAGAGCTTAGTTGACTATTATTGCAGTTGTTTTCTTGAATACTAACGAGATCCAGGATTCAAAAGGGTGAAGGCAAGCTTGAAGACTTTAATCCTGAGATCGGGAAGCGAAGAAGTTTTTTGAAGATGTCTGTGTCTGGAATGGAGGTTTCTGAAGAAATCAGTGAGCAGGAATTTCGAAGAGCATTCCTCGAGATGAAGGCTAAGGTGGACATTCTTTTCCAAGAAAGACAAGAACAGAAGGAACGTGAAGGAGGTTCGTCGAAGGAAGATGTTCGTGAAGACAAGAAAGGGAAACAACATGGAGATGGTGGCAAGCAACCAGATCACCCCTTTTCTTCTTCTCCTCCCTCTTCTCCATCTTCTCCTTATTCTACTTCTTTTAATCCTTTTAAGAGTGGGCATAAGCCTAAAATTAAATTGGATGTAAAATTTGATTTACCAAAGTATTGTGGTGAACTTAATGCTAAAAAATTGGATGATTAGATTCAGCAAGTAGAAGTCTACTGTAGAGTCCAGAACATATTAGATGATGTTGATAGGATCCAATTAGCTACTCTTCGGTTAGGAGGTACAACTTTAACCTAGTGGGAGAGTAAGTCTAAGGCAGAAATTTCACAGCATGGTAGAGTCAGTTTAACTTGGGCAGAATTTATTAATGCTCTTAAAAAGCAATTTTATCCCTTAGGCCATATGCAACAGTTAATGATGGACTAAAAAATGTTTAGGCAAGGGAAGGGTCAATCTGTCCAGGAGTACACCCATGAATTTAGAAAAAGGGCTATTGTTTTGAATGTTCCTTTGTACACCCAGGACACTTTGTTGAAGTACATAGGAGGTCTGCATTCCTACCTTAGGCATTCTATTTTGGTTTTGAATCCTAACAACTTGGATGAAGTTTGTGTCCAAGCTACCCACTTAGAGTCAAGGGGTAAAGGATCTTTTATTGATAAGTTTGATAATGATGTAAATAAATCTTCTAAGGTTGCAAAGACAGGGAAAGGAAAGAAGACAACTACAATTAAGAAGGATGATAAGTTTGCTTGCTCTCATTGTGACAGGAAGGGTCATGATGAAGAACATTGTTGGTAGTTGCATCCTGAACTAAGGCCTAAGTGGGCTCAGAAACGTAATCAGAAACAGAAAGGTAAGGAGAAAGCCGCAAATGTTGTTATGGATCTTGGTTCAGATTCAGATGATGAGACTAAGATAACAGCTATGGGTCTGAAAGGTAAAGCTCCTATTTCCAGTGTTTCTGTTTATAGTTGTGCTTCTTCATCTAAAGTTAATGATTTCTTTGAAGATGAAAAAAGGAATGAGCTTTTTCATTTAAGGGTTGTTGCTAAGAACAGTAAAATTGATGCACTCATAGATAGTGGTTCTCAAGTTAACTTAATTTCTGAAAGTGTTGTAAGAAACTTGGGATTAAAAACTACACAACATAAGAAACCTTATCCACTAGGCTGGATTTGTGAAAATGATAAGTTGCAAGTAACAAGACAATGCACCTTAAGATTCACAATCACTAGTAAGTTTGCGGATGAAGTACAGTTTGATGTGGTTCCACTGGATATATGTGGGATAGTGCTTGGTAGCCCTTATTTATATAACAGGAAAGCTATTTTCTACAGGGAAAAGAATCATTATCATTTGTTTAAAGATGGCATTCAGTATATTGTACATTCTCACAGGATTAAGACTGATCATTCTTTTACAAACACGGGGCAATTAAAGAGGGTGATTAATGCAAGTAAAGAGTTAACTCTTATGTATGTCAGTACAGGTGGTTCTAGACATGAACTTGGAGTAGCTAACCAGGGTCAGATGTTGCAGGATACACCAACAGTACAACATGAGGGAATGGTGATTGAAAGCATTGATGGTCCCTTGGGAAAAAATGTTTATGTTGTGGGAGATCGATATGTTGTTGATTTATTCTCTTTCATTTTTGCATTGTTGTTCAACTTGATGCTAGTCAATGTTTGTTGGTTAGTGGCTACAACAGTTGATGTAGATGCTTATGGAAGTGATAAAGTGATGTTTATGTTCAACAATGTTGTTGCAGTCTTTGTTGTGATTGTGAGCTAGGTATACAAATGTACAAATGATACAGGACAAGTGGGGAGGCCAAGTCCTCACTTGATGTTTGAATAAATGCCACTTTTGGAGGTCCAAAAGTTCTTCAGTGGGGAGGCCTGATCCGGGGGATATTTTCACCAAAAATTGAAGTGTCTCCAATACTCCAGATTTTAGCACCATTAGAAAGAGCTCGATGTCCTGATTCCAATGCAACTTGAATGGAGTCAAACAGAGCTACGAAGCCCAAGTTATTGCCGATCAAAGTTCAGTCAACAACTGGTCAACTCAGGGTCCAAGGCAAGAAAAAATGTCAAAATTTATGTCAACGCGAAGAGCTCGGCAAGAGTTTTCCGACGGTGTTTGTTTTACGCAAATTGGAGCTCGTATGTGTGAGATATGGAAGGTCAAAGCTCAATTGACTTGAAGGTACAATGATGACATCAGCATGACATCATCATGCTGACATGAATGAATCATGAGGTGACACATGGTGGCTTCCCGAAGTTACATGTGGCGGAAATTTGATGGACATGGCTTTATTTAAAAAAAAAATGAATAAATATAAAAGCCTACCACTCCTCCCATTTAAAAGCCTTAATTTAAGGCCTACGTGAGAAAAATTAGGTGGGGTCTTAATTTAAAACAAAACAAATTTACCACTATTTAAATGGGATAAAAACCCTTTAATATTTAAAAATACATGTGGTTGAGAGATCCCCTTTTTAAGGGGAACTTAAACATTATTTTTAAAGAAAAAAAACAAATTTCCAACCAATTCACCCCCTATAATTGAGGATTAAATCCTTAACAAAATCAAGCCCGTTTATATTCAAAGGTGAATTATTAAGATCTCCTAATAAATCCTAAAACGAATTATGGAATAAAATTACAAGAAGCCATCCGTGAAGATTTTATGTAAAATTGGATGGGTTGTTTTAACAGGAGATATCCCTATGTAAATAAGGGGGGATTTTCAAATAATATTTTCTATGTAAAGGGGATATTGGGAGGTTTTGAAAATCAATTGGTTATGAACCAATTTGAGTTGTTTTTTTTGTATAAAAAGGGTAGAATGGGGGGTGTGAGTTTAAGTAATTTTTAAGAGAATTTTCAAGTGAAACAGGTGACAAGTGATTCGAGAGGAGTTCTAAGGAGATCATTTTGAAGCCATTTTGTACGTCGGAGCAGTGTTATGCTGCCGAAGTGATGGTCTTGGTGCCTCATTGTAATTGATTCTGGAGATTAATCAGATCAGTCGTACTCTATTGGAGCCGACCCGGAGACGTAGTCACGTTTGTGGCAAACTCCGTAATCAAACTCTGTTTGCACCTTCTATCTTCTTTTCTCTCAATTATGTTACTCATCTTAAGTTTTGATGCATAATTTCGTTAATGTATGCATGAATTAAAATTCTGCAAAGTTGTGTTTTTAATTAAGCATTCAATCTACAATTTAGTCTAGATCCGTTTACAGATCACTCTAATACCAATAATCAAATTACTAAGATGAACTAGGGGATGATCTTGAAAATTAGCTTGTAATATAATATCATAGATGCATAAGGAGAAACAAACATGTAAACCAAAATACATTTGAATGTGAAAGTGTTATGGTATTTATGCCACTTCCATTCATATCGAATAGGGAAATGTACAAACAATTTAGGTGAGAATCTATTTATGTCTCTTCTACTCTAAAAAATGTATAAAGTAGTTATTTATACAAGTAGGTTGTCAACTAGGCTCCATGTAAATGTTGACGAGTTTCCAAAATATATGGCATGTCATCATGTTGCTTAAGTGGTAGGATGAAAATATATTTCAAATATACATGATCCCAATTGGATCACTATGATATGTGCCACAAACACTTTCATGTGTTGGATGTGTATGGTGTTAGTTGTATGATCATTTTATGTGGTACAAAAGGTTTCTAAGTAGCTTATGTGTATGGAAGGATTGTATGTGGTCATTGGTGTTCCATATGTTCCACACATATGGTCTAACTAGGAACTACCATGTCTATCCATGTGTAGTGCCACATTATGCACATGAGTAGTGTTGCACAATTATATATGAGAACTACATGCAAAGGTGTGAGATCACTATTGCATTTAGGTACACGAGTATTAAATTGTGCACACTGAGAAGTTTTATGCACTAATTAAGCTACAAAATAATATTTGAGAGGATGCATTAGGTTCGTTAAGGTGGTTGATTATTTGATTAACTTCAAACAATGGTCCAAAATCTTTTGAAACTCTCTTAAAGGTCAAGTGATCTATTTTAACATAGACCCTAGGCTAAATCTTGAGAATAGGGAACTTATTTTTTGTATTCTTACACCAATTTAGATCCCTTATTTATCCAATAACATCATGTAATTGAGGGTGGAAATATAATTTGAGAAAATAGATCTCAATCCACATTGAATGATTGAACTTTGAGGAACTAATTGGGTGAAAAATGAAGTCACGTTCTTGTAGATAAATATTGTTGTAAGTATGAAGATGTTGCCATTGATGTTAAGAAGATTGTGTTTTCACTGGTGTCAACTATGTAGTGGTTGAGAGATATTGTTGCAGTATTATGTTTTGGTTTTGCTCTGCATCTCTTCTAGGGTGAAGATTTGCTTGTGTGGTTTGGATATGTTGGTTACAGGTGTTCAAAATATGTTGTATTCAGAATTTGTGGTGATGGATCATTGTATAGAAGAAGTTGTGTTCACCAATGTGTGAACTGTGCATTACAAAGGTGTCTGGGAGAAATGTCTTTGCTCAACGTTTCTACACAGTTGTGTTTCAGGAATTGCGGTTCTAAGTGAGAATTGATGGTGTTGGTCTCTTGTATGTGTCAAGAGGATTCATGGTTTGGTCTTCTGGAAGATGGTCTTCCAAGTTACAATTTGTGGCAGTGTTGTCAATATGTACTAGGCTTGTACATTCTTCAAGTGAAATTTGTTGCGAAGGAGTTTGTTAGTTTTTAGGATGTTTTTGGATCATGTTTAGGTGAAGTTTGTTGTCTAGAAGTTATGGATTGGTCAAAGGAAGCGTGTACTTAAAATTTTAATGGTTTTGCATGGGTAACAAACAACTTGGTGTTTACACTACATCTGAAGCATCTTCGAATTTTTTCGAAGCATGTTAAGGTGTGTTAGGACAAATTTGGGTCCTAGCTAAGGATGTGTGTGATATGCCTTCATTCCTATCAACCACGAGAATTTTTTGGTGCTGACCTAATTTGAATTTACATGTTTGAGGTGCATTTCCAACCTTGGAGAGGGTTTCAAGGTTGAGGACAATATAAGTATGAGTTGAATTGTTGAAGGGGGTTAAGATAGATGAATGTGCAAAGTATGTGACGCGAGTGATGCGAAATTGAGTAGAGCAGTGCAAACTTTCAAGTGTTGGACTACTGGATGCAATGAGAAGAAGGTTTCTACAATCATTCAAATAGACTACGAATGTGTTATTATGGTGGAATCCATGTTACATAGAGATCATGTTCTTTGTATAACATTTCTTCTCTATCTTCTTTTTATTTCGGCAGTGAGCCTTGGTTGTGAGCCTTTCTGGACAGTGTGTCCTATTATAGCAGTGAGCCCTTGTAACTAATTTTTCTATTACTTATATTGTGATATAATCCTCACCATGGTTTTCCCTTCTTGGGATTTCCATGTAAATTTGGTGTTCTCTTGTGCATTGTGTTGAGTTTTTTAAGTTTCTGTTATTTTCTTTTCATGATAATTCATCATAACAGATTAAGGATTTAATGAATGTTTGTGGATCCAAATGTTAATGAGGGTTTTAATGTTTTGATAAGATACAATTAATTAACCCCCCCATCAATTGTCTTGTTCATTCAACAATTGGTATCAGAGCAAGGTTCCTTAGAGAAAAGCTTAATAGCTCAAGGTAGATTTGGGATGGTGAACAAGAAGGAGATCCCTATGTTTGATGGCATAGACTATGCATTATTGAAGGTTAAGATGGAATGCTATTTGGTTTACCTTGGATATGATGTTTTTCAAGCAATAAAGACAAATTACACTATACCTGCAAATGGACTAAGCATAAGTGATGAGATCAAGGCCTATGAAAAAAATGGTAAATCAACGTTTGTTCTTTTGAGTAGTCTTGCAAATTCTGAATTAGTGAAAGTTATGGATTTGAAAACTACTAAAGAAATTTGGGATAAGCTAGAAAGTATTTATGATGGAGATGATAAGGTTAAACAAGCTAATATGCAGAATTTGAAGACACAATTTGAGAACTTGTGAATGTCTAAAGATGAAACAATTACAAGTTACATGCAGAGGGTTGATGAACTTGTTAGTGCAATGAGAGGTATTGGTGCAAAATTTAAAGAACCTAAAGTGGTGAAGAAAATTCTCAAAACTTTTCCTGATTCTTATGGTTAAAAAGTTTCTACTATTGAGGAAGTTGCAAATTCTAATACTTGCACTAGAGATCAGTTGTTTGGCACACTAACTGCATTTGAAATGAGAAAATTTGGTTTGAATAATGGTGCAAGAGTGGAGACTACTTTCAATGCTGGAAAATAAAATAAAAATGAAGATTCAGATGGAGATGATCTTGATGATGTGGAAGCTAACTTTTTAAGAAGGGTGAAAAAGAGCACCGATAAGTACAAAGGTAAATTACCTTTCAAATTTTTTAGTTGTGGATAAATAGGTCACTATGCTTTAAGATGTACAAACAAAAGTGTGAACAATAAGAATAAGGAAAACAAAGGTAAGATGACCAAGAAAAGCTATTATGCTAGAGAAGATGTTGGTATTTCTGATGATGAATCTACTTATGGAGACTTTGATGATAATGAATGCTTGTTCTTGGCTTTAAAAGACGAATCTATTTCTACTAACTCTAAAAGGTGTGTGAAGGAAAGTGCTCCAGAGATAAAGGAGACAAAGGTTAAGGCTAAAGGTACTTTGGTATCTATTTTTCATGTTAGACAAGATAAGAACTATTGGATCATTGAAAATGGTTACTCAAATCATATGACTGGAGATAGGAGTAAGTTTGTTAAACTTGAAAAATATGATGGAGGACTTGTTAAATTTGGAGATGATTCGGGTGTTAAGATTTTTGGAATAGGTTCAATCAATTTTGATGGCAAGCATAATACTGATGATGTTTACTATGTCAAGGGTTTAAGGCATAATCTTTTGAGTGTTGGACAGGTGTGTAGCAAAGGATATAATCTTATGTTTCAAGATGATGGGTGTGAGATCAAAAAAGGGTCTGAAACTATGATTGATGCTGGAAAAAGTAAAGATGGAAATGTTTATCAGCTCAAGGGTGCTAATGGTCATTATTTTGTGACTCAAATTAATGATAGATGGTTATGGAACAAGAGGATGTGTCACAAAAATTTTGATAACTTGGTTAGAATCAATTCAGTTCAAGTAGTGAGAGATTTTCCAAGGATTATAAAGCCTATCAATATTGTCTATAAGGAGTGTCAGATTGAAAAGAAAACAAGAAGTTTCAAGGGTAAAGAACATTTTTCTACCAGATTATTGGAATTGGTGCATACAGACCTTTATGGTCCTACAAGAGTGAGAATTCTACAAGGTGACAAGTATTTCATGCTTTTGATTGATGATTATTCTAGAATGACATGGGTCATTTTTCTTAGAGAAAAATCTTAAGCCCTAGATAGATTCAAATCATTTAAAGTTATGGTTGAGAATGAAATGGATCTGGAGATCGAATGTTTTATAGAAAATGAAGGTAAATTTGTAGCTTAAAACTTGTAAAACTATGTGACTGTAGATCTAATTAAGTATTCTTTGTTACAATTATTTGTGCATGATTAATCTATTTAGATCAATTCTTTGTAAATGATTATTCTCTTTAGATCAAATTTATCATTTGTAGAACTAGACAGAAGAATGTAGATAGAAGATAGAAGTGACACAACATATACGTGGAGAAACCCTTTCGGGAAAAAACTCCACCAAAACCAATAGTGCTTGTATAATTTAACCTTAGAATACGATTACAATAACACTATATCAATCCTTGATTGATATGCTTCTTTTTTCTTCAACAATGCTTGTTCACAATCTACAATAAACTCTCATGAAACTCTTATGCACTTGCTGCAATATATAGACAATAATGATCATTGTAAACTCCTAAGAGTTGACAATTACAAGAGAATAAAGCTCCTCTCAAAAACCTACACCTAGATTTGGCAAGTAGAGTTTCACCATGTAAACCGAAGTCAAACCAAAGTCTTCCTCAATTTAGGTGCCCCAAACTGAACACTTAACTGAACTTTGGTCACAAAGATATCTTGGAAGCTTCACCTCAAAGTTGGTGCCCAAGAATGGGCCCACTTATCTGAGCCTTGTAAATATCTTCTCATGCAAAAGGTGTTAACTGAAAGACACCAACTTGGGTGCCCAAGGTGGGTCCAAGTCAATCTTAGTTAACTGAAACATATCTCTCCATCAATTCATGCAAACTTTATGCATGATTGATCATCCCCACTTAACTGAAAGTATCCACTCGTTATCTATCATACAACTGAAGTCATTAGTCAATTCAACTAGTACACAACTCAAAATAACTATATGCAACTGGAGATAACTGAATTGAATTGAACTGATAGTGCCAATCCACTCTTGTAATTATCAATCCCTATTTTGTAGGAACCTAGACATGCATTACTCAAGTGTTATCAATCCTCCAAATAGTTAGCTGAAACAAGGTGGGATCCACCTTCCATGTGGGTGCCCCATGTGCTCCTATTATTTAGGAATTCATCTTGGACGCCCCCACATGTTCCTATTATTTAGGAATAATTGCAAATGTCAATTTACATGTTCATTTCATTCAAATTTAATCTTTTTCTAATCCTAGTGTTGGGGAACACTTTCCAAGGACTTAAGAGATACATGAAATATGTTTAGGATTGCAATTAAATGGCATCATATTCCCAACATTCTCCCACTTGACATTATACATTGCAATTATTATAAACAAGGAATCATTATTATAAATCAAGTACAGGACTCAAGGCCAATGGCCTTCTTGCACCAAGAGAACTTATCTGTAGGAACTAGTTTCATAAGATAATTTGCAGCATTGATCAAAGTGTCAACTTTTTCAATCAATACCCTCCCACTCTCAACCATTTATCACACAAAGTGATACTAAACATCAACATGCTTAGTAAAGGCATGATACATAGTATTTTTCGCTAAACAAATAGCACTTTGATTATCACATTCAGGTCTAATTTGCTTGCAATTAAAACCAAATACCTTTCCCAAGTCTTTGTAACCAAACTACATCTTTAGAGGCATATGCAGCAGCCATGTACTCTAATTTTGTGGTGGAAAAATCAACCATGGGCTGCCTCTTACTCATCCAACTAACCGCAACTCCAAACAAAGTAAACACATAGCCACTTGTCGACCTCCGACTGTCCAAGTCTCTTGCCCAATCTGAATCAACAAAACCCTATATTCTAATGGTTTGTGCATAATATCAATATCATTATCACCATGATAAACCAAACAGTAATCAAAAGTACCTCATAAATATCTAAACACCCTCTTAAATAAGTCCAATGTTTTTTACCGGTGTTAGACATAAACCTACTTAGAACTCCCAATGCTTGGACTATATCTAGTCTTGTACAAACCATTGCATACATCAAACTACCAACTGCACTAGCATATGAAATTTCAGACATTTCCTCATGATCAAAATTAGATTTAGGACTCATGTCTAAACTTAACTTTGTGCCAACAGGTAAAGGAATATTCATTGGTTTACTATCTTGCATGTTAAACCGTTTCAAAATGGTATCAACATAGTTTCTTTGACTTTTGTTACCTCTATCTCTACTGATCTCCATACCAAGGATATATTTTGCAACCCCTAGATCTTTCATCTCAAATGTGCTAGAGAGTTGTGCTTTCAATTCTTTGATCATTACCTTGATGTTACCAATAAACAACATGTCATCAACATACAAGATAATAATTAAAATTTGATCATCAAAAATTTATGTAAACACAATGATCTTCCTCACTCCTAATATAACCAATTTTTAATGCAAAAGCATCAAACTTATGGTACCACATTCTAGGTGATTGTTTCAATCCATATAAAGATCTCTTTAACCTCCAAACCAAAGATTCTTTTCCTTTTACAACAAAACCATCAGGTTGCTTCAAATAAATCTCCTCATCAAGATACCCATGCAAGAAAGTAGTTTTTGCATCCATCTGTTCTATCTCAAAATCATGAGCAACAACAATAGATAAAAAGAATCTAATAGAAGTTAATTTAGCAACAAGAGAGAAGATTTCATTAAATACAACTCCCTCTCTTTGGGAGTAGCCCTTGGCTACTAATCTAGCCTTGTACCTTTCAAGATTACCATATGCTCCAATTTTATTTTTAAAGATCCATTTACAACCAATGGCCTTTCTTCCTTTGGGAAAATTCTCAAGATCCCATGTGTCACAAGCATCCAAGGAATCCATTTCCCCATGCATAGCTTGTGACCAAAGCTTGTTCTCATTTGAAGAAAAAGCTTCCCTATAAGATCTAGGTTCATCATTAGTACTCATCAAAGCAAATATACAACGAAAATCGGGTGGGCTATACTTATCAATGGGATTTCGTTGTCTTGTGGATCTTCCCAAAGAAGGTTCTTCTTGTTCCTCAATATGCTCATCATGAGCATCTATCTCATAACTTTGTGAACTCTCCTCATCCAATCCATCCAATTGTTCTTCAACATGTGCATCTTCATGCTTCTCATTTTTTGTCTCAAAATACACTATTTGAGAAGTGTCCTTCTCCTTTGGTTGTTCTTCTCCAGTATAAGCTCTAAATTCCCTGAAAATCAAATCTCTAGATAAAGTATTTTTTCGGGTTAGAGGATTCCAAAGCTTGTAACCTTTTACATTTTCACCGTAACCTATGAATATGCATTTATGTGCTTTTGGATCCAACTTAAACCGCTTTTCTTTAGGCACATGAACAAAATCCTCACAACCAAAGATCCTTAAATGTGCAACACTAAGTTTCCTACCTAACCACATTTCATAAGGGATTTTATCTTCAATAGATGAACTAGGAGATCTATTGATTAAATAAAAATAATTACTTACACCCTCAACCCAAAGGAACTAATCTATCTTAGCACTACTTAACATACTCCTAGCTCTTTCCATTGAGGTTCGGTTCATCCTCTCTGCTACTCCATTTTGTTGAGGTTTATATGGAGTAGTTTTTTGTCTCACAATTCCTGCATGCTTACAATAATCATCAAATTCCTTAGAACAATATTCACCACCATTATCTGATCTCAACACTTTTATCTTATGATCTGATTGTTTCTCAACTAAAACCTTAAATTCTTTAAACTTATTGAACACATCAGATTTGTTATGCATAAAATAGATCCAAGTGTATCTTGAGACATCATCAATAAATGTGACATAATATCTAGATTTTTCAATAGAGTCAATATCCACAGGACCCATAACATCTGAGTGAATAATCTCTAATAATATTTTAGCTTTATTTGTTCCATTAGGAAATAAAGATCTAGATTGCTTTCCAAACACACAACGTTCACAAAAATCATTTTTGACAATATTATAATTAGGAATACCATCAACCAATTTCTAATTAAAAATGGTCCTAAGACCTTTTTCACCAATGTGACCCAATCTATGGTGCCACAACATACATGTATTTTCAGCTTCCGTTACATTGGCTAATTTATTCAAATTGGAGGTATTAAGCTTAAACAAAGTCCCAATCTGAGATCCTTTAGGAACCACCATATTCCCTTTCACCAATCTACAACCACCTTTGTCAAATGTGACATGCATTCCAGAATCATTGAACTTAGATACACAAAGTAGATTTATAGCAAGTCCTGGAATATGTAAAACATCATTAAGGGTGTTAACCCTACCATCATTGAAACACAACTTTACCTCTCCTTTTCCCACAATCTTTGTTGTGCTATTATCTCCAAAGAATACATTTCCTCCATCGTATTCAGTATACTTAGTGAACAACTCCTTGTTAGGAGTCATATGATAGGAGAAACCTGAATCAATAAGCCAAGAGTCATCACTAACATTTTTACATGAAATGATCAATGCATCATTACCGTCATCCGAGGATTTCTCTATAGAAGCATCAAAACTCCTTTTCTTGTTCTTACAATCCTTCTTTACATGACCTAGTTTCCCACAGTTCCAACACTTTACCTTACTCTTACCAAGGGTTTTAGACCGTCCTTTTGACTTACTCTTTCCTTTCTTGTCTCCCTTGGGTTACTTTTCCTTAGGCCTACCTCTTACGAACAAAGCATCTTGGGAACCCGATTTAGACTTCCTCCTCATCTCCTCTAATAGGAGAGTAGGAATTATATTGTCCATCTTAGGATCTGCATCACTATCACTGATAGCAACAATTAGATTTTCCCAAGACTCTTGTAAAGAGCAAAGTAACAAAATTCATTTATCTTCATCTTCTAGCTTTACATCTACAGATGCTAACTGACTCAAAATCAAATTGAAAGCATTTAAATAATGTGCAACGGAATCATCATCTTTCATCTTTAAAAAATACAAATCTTTTTAGATACAACTTATTAGTAAGACTTTTGGTTTGATAGATATTACCTATCCTCTTCCATAATTTATATGTAGTAGTTTCATCTAAAACATTCAAGAGAACAACATCAACAAGACATAATATTATGGTTCCTGTTGCCTTCTTATCAAGCTTAGACCAATCCTCATCTAACATTAATGTAGGTGACTTTGTCTCATTACAAACAACTAACCATTGATCTCTCTCTTCAAGGAGATCCTCCATTTTTAGTTTCCACATATCATAACTAGATCCATTGAATCTCTCAATATCTAGACGAGAAGTAGAAGTCATTGCAACACACTTGTTTTACAAACCTGCAATAACACAATAGTAAAAGCTCCCACTACAACCAAGAAACCTTCAAACTTTTAAGAGAAAGGCATCCCAAACTCTACCCAACCATTAGCTCCGATACCAAATATTGAAAATGAAGGTAAATTTGTAGCTTAAAACTTGTAAAACTATGTGACTGTAGATCTAATTAAGTATTTTTTGTCACAATTATTTGTGCATGATTAATCTATTTAGATCAATTCTTTGTAAATAATTATTCTCTTTAGATCAATTTTATCATTTGTAGAACTAGACAGAAGATTGTAGAAGAATGTAGACAAAAGATAGAAATGACACAGCATATACGTGGAGAAACCCTTTCGAGAAAAAACTCCACCATAACCAATAGTGCTTTTATTATTTAACCTTAGAATAAGATTACAATAACACTGTATCAATCCTTGATTGATATGCTTCCTTTTTCTTCAATAATTCTTCTTCATAACCTGTAATAAACTCTCATGAAACTCTTATGCACTTTCTGCAATATATAGACAATAATCAGCATTGTAAACTCCTAAGAGTTGACAATTACAAGAGAATAAAGCTCATCTCAAAAACCTATGCCTAGATTTTGCAAGTAAATTTTCACCATCTAAACCAAAGTCTTCCTCAATTTAGGCGCCCCAAATTGAACACTTAATTGAACTCTAGTCACAAAGATATCTTGGAAGATTCACCTCAAAGTTGGCACCCAATAATGGGCCCACTTAATTGAGCCTTGTAAATATCTTCTCATGCAAAAGGTGTTAACTAAAAGATGTCAACTTGGGCGCACAAGGTGGGTCCAAGTCAATCTTAGTTAATTGAAACATATCTCTCCATCAATTCATGCAAACTTTATGCATGATTGATCATCCCCACTTAACTGAAAGTATCCACCTGTTATTTCTCATGCAATTGAAGTCATTGGTCAAGTCAACTAGTATACAACTCAAAATAGCTACATGCAACTGAAGATAACTAAACCATAACTGAACTAAACTAAACTGAACTGAACTGAACTGGTAGTGCCACTCCACTCTTATAGTTATCAATCCCTATTTTCTAGGAACCTAGACATGCATTACTGAAGTTTTATCAATCCTCCAAATAGTTAACTAAAACAAGGTGGGATCCACGTTCCATGTGAGCGCCCCATGTGATCCTATTATTTAGGAACTCATCTTGGATGCCCCCACATGTTCCTATTATTTAGGAACAATTATAAATCTCAATTTACATGTTTATTTCATTCGAATTTAATCTCTTTCTAATCCTAGTGTTGGGGAACACTTTCCAAGGACTTAGGAGATACATGAAACATGTTTAGGATTGCAATTAAATGGAATCCTATTCCCAACATGTTTGAGGTCTGATAGAGGTGGATAATTCACCTCCAATGAATTTAACATGTTTTGTGAGAATCACGGCATAAAGAGGCATTTGTCTGCCTCTAGGACTCCTCAACAAAATGGAGTGGTTGAAAGGAAAAACAAGACTGTTCAAGAAGTTGCAAGGACTATGATGAAAGAAGCGAATCTACTGGAAGTCTACTAGAGAGAAGCAATTCATACTGGTGTTTACATTCTGAACAAATTTGAAGAAAAATAAAATAGCACAAAGGCTCCCTATGAGCTATGGTATAGAAGGATCCCTACTATCAAGTACTTTAGAGTGTTTGGAAGCAAATTCTATATCAGAAGAGATGAAGAAAACTTAGGAAATTTTGATGCAAGGTCTGATGAAGGTATCTTCATTGGATATTCTACTAAAAACAAAGCTTACAAATGTTACAATAAAATATTGAAAAAGACTGTTAAGAGTGCAAGTGTCAAAGTGGATGAAGATTTTCAAAATTTAGTGGTGATAGATTGATATGAATCAAATGAACCTTCCTTTAAAGAAGAAAAAGAAAAAGATAAGGAACAGGAAGCACAGGATGAAGAGGAAGAAGCTTTAGAAAAGACCCCTAAAACCCCTAAGTATGTGAAGAGAAATCATTCTGAAGAACATAACATTGGAGCCAAAAGAAAAGGTGTGTTGAAAAGAAGGAAAGATGCTGAAGAAGAGGTAAATTTATGTCTACTTTCTAAATTTGAACCTAAGATAGTGATTGAGGCATGTAAGGATGAACATTGGATGAAAGATATGGAAGAAGAACTTATGCAAATTGAGAAGAATCAGACTTGGGAACTTGCCCCAAGACCAGCAAACAAGAACATAATTGGATCTAAGTGGGTGTTCAAGAACAAACTAAATGAGAATGGAGAAGTGGTAAAAAAACAAGGAAAGGCTTGTGTGTAAAGGCTATGCACAAGTTGAAGGAATATAATTTGAGGATACATTTTCTCTGGTGGCTAGAATGGAGGAAAACTAGATGTTTTTGGCTTTTGTAGCACATAAGGATTTCAAAGATTATCAAATGGATGTGAAGTTTTCTTTCTTGAATGGAGAGTTGGAAGAGGAAGTGTATACATGAAACAACCGGAAGGATTTCAGTTGTCAGATAAACCTAATAAGGTTTTTAGATTGAAGAAGGAATTATATGGATTGAAGCAAGCTCCTAGAGCTCAGTATGAAAGGTTGGATAAGTATTTTATACAACAAGGATTCAATAAAGACACCACAAATAGTAATCTTTACTTTAAGGTTGAGAAATATCAAATCTTGATTGTAGTAGTGTATGTTGATGTCATAATTTTTGGAGGCAATGAAGCTATGCGCAAGAAGTTTACAAAAGAAATGCAGAAAGATTTTGTGATGTCTATGTTTGGGGAGATGAATTTTTTCCTTGGGCTACAAATCAATCAAACAGATAAAGGCGTATTCATTTCACAGTCAAAATATTTCAAAGAAATGTTGAAGAAGTTTGGAATGGAATATTCCAAAACGGTATACTCCTATGGTTACTGGTTGTAAACTGAACAAAAACGATGAATCCCCTAAGGTTGATCAGAGCAAGTACAAATCTATGATTGGTGGACTACTATATCTAACTACTACTAGACCGGATATCATGCATGCAATTTTTCTTGTGGCTACATTTCAAGAAGATCCTAGAGAGTCACATGTTGTATCAGTGAAGAGGATATTCAGATATCTAAAGGGCACTCTGGATCATGGCTTATGGTATCCAAAGGATACTAATTTCACATTGAGTGCTTACACAGATGCAGATTGGGATGGTTGTGTGGATAGCAGAAAAAATAAAAGTGGTGGTGCATTCTTTCTTGGATGTAGATTGGTGTCATGGCTAAGTAAGAAACAAGATTCAATTTATTTATCTACTGCAGAGGCTGAGTATATTGTAGCACCATCTTACTGCACACAAGTGTTGTGGATGAGGAAAACATTCAAGGATATCAAAGTGGTGTATGATGAGCCTATTTCTATCTTTTTTGATAATACAAGTGCAATAAACATTTCAAATAACCCAATGATTCTTTCAAGGACAAAACATATTTCAATCATATATCACTTTTTGAGAGAGAAGATTGTGGAGAATGAAGTGAAGCTTGAATATGTGCCTACAAAGGATTAGATTGCTAACATATTCACTAAGGCTCTGTCTAAGGATAATTTTGAGTATCTTCGGGAGAAGTTGGGGTCATTTCCCCTCCTTCTCTAAACTAGATGCATAAGGAGATGCATCAGTCTAGTAGATCTCATGATCTATCCTTTATTA
The DNA here is from genome assembly GCA_007115665.2 of Sequoiadendron giganteum. Lineage (NCBI taxonomy): Eukaryota > Viridiplantae > Streptophyta > Pinopsida > Cupressales > Cupressaceae > Sequoiadendron > Sequoiadendron giganteum. Next base: position 512,271,465 of record CM021106.1, on the reverse strand, counting down.
TGGGCTGATGTTAGTGGCTACCTCTCAAGGGGAGTAGGTAGTGGAATTGTTGTAGTATGGAATGAGTATTATTATTATGCAGAGGTTTCCAATTTGGTACAGTTTGGTGTGTGCTCCTAAGGGGGAGTATTCAGAGTAGTATAAGTATGTTTTAGAACATTGGTGAGCAATTTGTCTAAGGGGGGGCACTAGCAAGTATCTTGGTTTAATGTCAAAGGGGGAGAACAATGCAAAAAAAGTATCATTTTCCATTGATGTCAAAGGGGGAGAGAATCGTGTGAAAAAAGTGCAAGGTATCAAGGGGATAAAGTTGTGTAAGTTTTCTAATCATTATTGTCAAAGCGAGAGTGAAGCATGTGAAAAAGAAAGGGGGAGAGACAAATATTATGTAAGTTGTCTAATCAATAAAAAGAAGGAGAGTCATCTTTGATGGTTTTTCACATATTGTGTTGCAATCAATGATGAAGGGGGAGATTGTTGCAAGTATGAAGGTGTTGTCATTTATTTCAACAAGATTGTGTTGTCACTGGTGTTAACTTTGTAATGGTTGAGAGAGATTGTTGTAGTATTGTGTTATGGTTTTGCTTCACATCTCTTCTAGGTTGAAGATCTACTTGTGTGGTTTGGATATGTTGGTTACAGGTGTTCAAAGATGCTATATTCATAATTTTTGGTGATGGATCGTTGTACAGAAGAAGTGTTCACCAATGTGTGAATTGTGCATTACAAAGGTGTCTGGGAGAAATATCTTTGCTCTGCATTTCTCTACAGCTATGTTTCAGGACTTGCAATTTTGAGTGAGAATTGATGGTGTTGGTCTCTTGCCTATGTCAAGAGGATTTATGGTTTTTTCTTCCAGAAGATGGTCTTCTGAGTTATAGTGTGTGGCAGTGTTGTCAAGATGTACTAGGCTTGTACATTCTTCAGGTGAAATTTGTTGCAAAGGATTTTGTTAGTTTTCAAGATGTTTTTGGATCATGTTCAAGTGAAGTTTGTTTTCTGGAAGTTATGGATTGCTCAAAGGAAGCGTGTACTTAAAATTTTAGTGGTGTTTGCACGGGTAACAACCGACCTGGTGTTTACACTACATGTGAAGCATCTTCAAAGTTTGTGGAAGCATGTTGAGGTGTGTTAGGATAGATTTGGGTCCTAGCTAAGTATGTGTGTGGTTTTACTTCATTCTTATCCACTGCAGGAATGTTTTGGCACCAACCTAATTTGAATTTGCATGTTTGAGTTGCATTTCCAACCTTGGAGAGGGTTTCAAGGTTGAGGACAATATAAGTATGAGTTGAATTGTTGAAGGAGGTTAAGATAGATGCAAGATAGATGAATGTGCAAAGTATGTGATGCGAGTGATACGAAATTGATTAGAGCAGTGTGAACTTTCAAGTGTTGGACTACTGGATGCAGTGAGCATAAGGTGTCTATAATCATTCAAATAGACTGTGAATGTGTTATTGTGGTGGAATCCATGTTTCATTGAGATCATGTTCTATGTGTAACATTTCTTCTCTATATTCTTTTCATTTTGATAGTGAGCCTTGGATGTAAGCCTTTCTTGATAGTGTGTCATATTTTGGCAATGAGCCCTTGTAACTTGTTTTTCTATTACTTATATTGTGAGCTAATCCTCACCATGGTTTTTTCCTTCTTGGTTTTTCCACGTAAATTTGGTGTTCTCTTGTGCATGGTGTTGAGTTTAAGTTAGTTTAAGTTATTCATCTTTGATGGAAAATAATGTAAATATTGTTATTTTGTGGAGCCTAATCATACTGTGATGTTAAATTTTAGTGAGTTTGGTAGTTGTGGTTCCCCTAAAGCAAAAATTTTCCATTTTTAATAAAGGGAAGCTGTAAATAATTCTCATAGAAATTAGTTTATAACTACCCAAATTTTATTTTTCTTATTGTGGTTTGGAAGTGAATAGTCACAACATGAAGGTGTACAATCACACATGGGAAGTTGGAAGATCGCAGTTCTGAACAATTTAGGTGTTGGAGTTACATGCAACAGTGCATTAGGAAAAGAGGGCAATTAGTAAACGAGCACGTAGAAATAGAAGTTGTGTGTAGGAATATCGTAGGATTTTTTAAGTTGTACATAGCTGTGAATATTGCTACGGGAATGTGAGACTTATGTACTCTGTATTTTTTTGGATAATTAATAAATATTTGACTATTGTTTGTGGATGTAGCTCACATTGGGTGAACCACATTAAAAAATTTGTTTCTGTGTAATGTGATGTCATTTAAATCTATGTATTTGCATTGCTTAACTCATTTCTTTATTTCTCTATGTATTGTTTAAATTTATGTATATACATTGAATCTCATTATTGGAAGCAGATAAAATTTTGATAAGAAGAAATGAAGAAGCATAAGATTAAGATCCTTCCACCTTTCTCTTATTTTTCTCGTTTTGAAGAGAAGGAAATAACTTTTTTGATTATTCTCATACACTAATAAATTAAAAATTATCTTCAATGTACACCTCATCTTATATCATGTAACATTGACTCTCATATAAGGGGTTGCAATGTAAGGTGTCTACTGTGAACTATTTGATTGATTATTGATAATTGGTGAAGCAACCAATGAAACCTAAGATCACAAGGTTATAAAATTTGACTCATTTTATTAATTTGTGATTCTAGATGTCATTGGGGGTATTCTAATATTACTACTAGTAGCTAATTTAATCTTTGCAAATGTTTCTTCTTGTATAAGCTTATATTTTTGCATATCATTGTAATTTTTAAAAATATCTATATAATCAGATGTGCACTAAATCCTATCTTTGTGTGTCACTTTTTTGTCATTATTATTTGCATATCAACTAAATCATAGAAAATATATAACTCAACTAAATCCACATTCGTGTAGAAAGGAAACAACAATAATAGGCATTGATTGATTTAAAAAAATTAATTTATCTTAAAACTTGCCTCTTTAACATTATGACTTTGACACTATATAATTATTTTTTTGGTTATCATCCACTCTCATTATCTAAGAAAACTCTCAAAAACTTGCAATATGCATAAGCCTCATCCTTTCAACTACTGCCAAATATCATCTATGTTGATGTACTCATCTTGTTAATTTATATCATAGACCAGCGTGAAATATCATCCATGTTATTATATATCATGAATTAATAGAATAAGAAATAATTAAATATGGAAAGGATAACAATTGTGAAGATTAATACTTGCATTCCCCTCCTTAATATAAAGAGTTTATGTTAAACCAAGTATTCTTTTGAACTTCTCAAACTTCTCTCTTCCAAACACTTTGGTAAGAATATTTTTTGACTAATCTATAGTTGGATAATACTAGAGTTGTACACTAGAATCCTTTATATGATTGAAAATTAAATGAGACTCTATCATGATGTGTTTAGTTTAATCATGAAACATTATATTTTTTCTTTTTATTGAAAAATGATTGTCATAGAGGAAAGGTGTTGATCAAACCTAACACTCTTGCAAATATTTGAAAATAGTTTTGAGTCATAATATATTCCTAATTTCCTCAAAATCTATCATATATTTTGTTTTTGTAGATGACAAAGTTAGCACTAGTTTCTTTTTATATTTCCTTGAAATGACTATTCACCCTAGATGTGTTGGGAAACCTAAAATAGATTACACATCATCCTAGTCACGTACATAATTATAATTTGAATATCCAACTAATTTGAAATATGTTTTTTAAATTATTTGAGCCCATAGTACTAATTTCCTTTCAAATGGTTTTTTTTTTTGCTGCTATTCAATGATTTTCTCTAAGTTGATGCATGAATCTAGAGATGACTCTAACAACAAAATAAATGTTTGGTCGTGTTCTTTTTAATAAATAAAACTTCCAACAAGTTATCAATATTAGTTGCATCAAAAAATATTGTAGAATATCAAAGTTTTATTAGTTTCAAACTTTATTTCATAGGATTACTAAGTGGTTTGTATTTGTACATGCCAAATTTGCTCAAAGGTTTGCCGATATTTTTTTCAATTGATGAAGATATGGTTGATTTTTGAAATCACCTCAAAACCCAAATATTAATGAAGGTACACCACATCATTCATTTAAAACCCTTGATTCAATTCTTCTTTCATAGTTATGACACTTTTCATTGTTATTAGTTAGAAATATAGACCATCCACATGAGCAACTAGATATACAACTATATTATCAATATTTTTTATGACGAGTTGCATCATCAAATTAAAAGTGATTTAAATTCAACTTTAAGAGATTTTCAATTATTTTTTCATACTAATCTCATGGGGATTTCTTTAAATCATATAACAATTTTACAAGCTTGAATACTCAGTGTTCCTGATCATTGAATGTACATCATTCTAATTATGATATATACATTGGTTTTTTGAGATCACCATTCAAGAATGTTATTTTGAGATCCATTTGATGACTTTTTCCATCCATTTGTGCTAAGAGAGACAACAAAGCATGAATAGTAGTCTAATTTATTTTAGGTACCAAGGTTTCTTCATACTCTCTATCCTCTTTTTGAGCATATCCTTTTGCAACAATAATTTTTTTAGGGTTGTCAAGTGATCCATCTACTTGTACCTATTATGAAATAGCCACTTACAACTAGTAATTTTACAATGTAGTGGAGGATTAACCAACTCCCAAGAGCCATTTTTCAAAACATCATCATACTCAATTTGTGTAGCCTTTCTCCACAGTACAATATTTTCAAATTATTTAAAATAATTTAGCTATACGTCTACTATTATATTGATTTCATCAATCTCCAAGTTACCTTCGTTGCAAAATTTATTCTATCAATTTTCCTTGTATGAATCTCTTGCTCTCATCTTGCCAATTTCATCAATTCTCAAATATTATGAGTTTGTTGGACTTTTTTCCCATTTTTGTGAAGATCCAAGTTAAACTATTGGTGCCTTCATTTCCTAATCAAAAGCTCCATCATGTTCTAACTATTGTTATATACTATGAAAGATCATGTTGAAACCCCTAAAGAGAGGGTGAATGGATCTCAAGCTGCCATTTTTGGTGATAGCGTTCCGGCTATCAATTATGGGGGCTCTTCTGATAAAACCATGCCTGCAGGTAGGAATACTGAAGAAATCTCTATGACAGTGGTTGCAGGCATTCACTTTCAGGATAATGGTGTGTTGGATTGGCATGATAAGGAAGTGCAAGTGGAAGAGGGCTGGATTACTGTAAAGGGCAAGAAAGTTAAATTTTCTAAGCCTTCTTTTGATATGACGCTACGTTCCCATAAGAGTAGCTCTAAATGTAAATCTTGATGGTTCTTGGTTGGGGGCTGATTTTTGGCTAGTTGCAGGCTGTTCTTCTTGCAACTTTGTTCTTGGTTGAGGGAGCCTTTTGCTCTTTGGCTTCTTTCCCCTTGGTTGGTTGTGCTTTCATGCTCCTTTTGTTAGGACAATTGTCTGGTTGAGGGTTCTAGATCCATTCAAAATCTGTTTGTAAAGGGTTTTAGGTCCCTTCAAAACCTGTTTTTTCCTTAATCAAAAACTATTGCTATATATTTTCCTAAATATTATATCCATTCAATAAGTTTTGAAATTCTTCATAAGTAGGCTGATTTTTTATGTGAAGTTAATAATTATTCATTAAAGGGGATTTATTCTTGGACATCCTAAGAGATTTAAAATGACTTGTTGCCCCTCAAAGTGAGGAATCTCAAAAGGATATTATTTTCAAGGGACAAACTTGGCAATTTTTTCAAGGTGTTGTAACTAGTGTTAAACATTAAAATTATTTTTGGAGGCTTCAAATAATATAATATCATGAGAAATAAAGCATCAAAAGTAGCCCAAATCACATGTGATAGTGATCACGATGAATTTGTGGTTTTTGTATTATATTACATGTCTATTATACTTCAAATAATGCATCATGGCATGATGATTGGATATTAGATTACAAGAGACTAAGTGCTCAAAATTGTATGGGACAATATGGAAGTTTGATGAGACCTAGAAGTCAAACACATGACCCATATGGCCTGAAATACACCTCTTATTAAAATATTTTCTAACTTGATGGCAATATTTTTATGTTTGCAATATTCTCCTTGGCCCTGTTACTACATTTTCAATTCCCCATCTTCACTCTATAGTCTTCACATACATTTAAAAACCCTTTTTAAACCTTCAATTTCAAGGTCACCCAAGATACCCAAGGTCTTCCAAGGCAACCTAGGTTAATTTGTAGGGTTTCCTAGTAACCTATGTTGGCAAATGGGTGACCCTATCAATTGAGAGGATGTGTGATTTTTTCAATTTACCAACCATTTTTTCCATATTTTTTACTTATGATTGTGAGATATTCCAATTTTAACCAAACCTCTTCTTCCCCTAACTTAGTTTCATTTTATCTTAACTCATAGTCATCTCTTGGTATATCCAAATCACCCCCTATTTGTGAAGCTTCTACACCTATTTATACTCCCCTTTCCTTTATCATCCAAGAGGTTGTCTATTTATGCATTCTTGCCCATTTCTTTGTGAGATGCTTGTATTCATCTCCCTTTCTCTTAAGTTTCTTGTGAATAAAATTTAGGATTCTAATCCCAACCTTGTCTTTGGTAACCTGCACAAAACATGTTTTCTCAGTACAAGACATAAGTGTCTTCCCAATTTTCTAACTTAAGACTCAAAGTTTCTCTTTAGCTTCTAATTAATTTCCTGATATTCCCATCCAAAGAGTCCATTTCTTGTTATTTCCAACAAGGAAAACCCCATTATTGTAGAGAAGATATAAGAGCTAGACCACCTAAGGATACACGCCAACAAAAAAGAAAATTGAAGCTTTCTTATTTTTACAATTTCCTTTATTTTAAACTAGCTTTATTTTGTAAATAGGTTAATTAGTAATCAAATAATTATCATACCATTTCATGGAAGCATATGCAGCCTACTATGGTTTAAAAATGGCTCAGTCCAAAGGTTTCAAGAATATTTGTTAGAGGGATACTCTTTGAATATTATTAATTTCCTTAAGGATAACCAACCTCCAATTTGGTCAATTGAGAATATCACTAGACTCAATTTCAATTATCAATTCCCTAGATGCTCGTCATATTTCCCATATCTATCAAGAGGGAAACATGTTAGTTGATTTCTTTGCTAACCTTGGGGTTTTATTTGTGCCTAAAGAATGGGGATGGTATGATCACCTCCCCTTTGAAGCCAAGAATATTTTAAATCATGAATGTTAGTTGTTGCATGATGGAGTTTAACTTAATGATATGAGATTGGAGCTTCCACATCGGTCTCAATCTCATTATTTCCAAGTACTTTGGAAGTGTGAAGTTGGAGTGGCTTTTTAGGGTCACTATTACTAACAGTCTTTTCAAATTGATGCCCACACAAATTCTAGGTATGCTTTGGAGCCTTTTCGGGCAGCAGAGTTTGGTTATTCTCTTAGGTCCCTTGTTTTTCTAGTGGATTTTGTATTGCTTTGTTTAGTTTCTTCTCAGGAGTTCTGGTAGGGTGGGGTGATAGAAGCAGAGTTGAGTTGGTATCTTGCGATGCTACTAGGAGCAATGTGCGGGTTTGGAAAAATCTCATAGATGGTGGAGTGAATCACTACATTGAGAGGCTCCACGAATTTGATCCATAAGTTTCCAAAGATTTCATTTTTGGGTTGAAGGAACGTGTCCTTACTATGAATGACATTAAATTTGATATTTCTGAAGACTTCATTGGTAAGATTTTTGGTCTCTCTACTGAAGGTAGGAAAATCTTTAGGGATAGAAAAGTCTTTGATGCGGCTTTAAAAGTCTTTTTCAAAGGGGATGAATGGGATAAATTGGTTAAGGTCTCTTGTAGAGGCTATGATAGGAATTATATTAAGCCCATTTGGGTGGATACCCTTGAAGCCATAATGAGGTATTTTAGCCTCGACAAGAGGTTCTTTGCACTCTTTGGTTATCACTTCATTATTTTTAACCATTTTAGACATAAGCATAGAATTTCATTTCCTTATTATCTCTTGGCTTCTTTGGAAAGTGGTATTAAGGACTTCGGGATAAAATCTAGGAGTCCCATATTGCATGAAGGGCTTGTTATGTTGATTATGGAGTATATTGAATCTTTTTCCATCCCTGTTGAACCGAAGGTCTTGAAATCTTGTATGGCTAGGCATGTTGAGAAGATTTTTTATTATTAGATGGGGGAGGACTTGGAGGATGAGGATTGGGAGGTTGAGGGTGACAAGGAGGACTTTATGGATACCTACTCTGGCCCTCTATATAAAATAGTGCCTAAATCAAGAATTCTTCTAAGAAAAACCCCAACTCTCCTAGTCCGAGGGTTCCCAAACTGGAAATGAGGATGAGAAGGATAATTCACCCTCCCCTACTGCTAAGAGGAAGAGTACAAAATTTGTTAAGGGTTCTCATGAGGTAAATGAGGAGGTTTTTGTTCCCTTATATGTTAAAATAAAGAACTCCAAACTTGTAAAAGGAAGTGGTGAGGGTAATGATGATTTGGAACCATGTGATCACTCTTTGGCTATTAAGAGAAAGAAATTTGATGTTTTTGAGGGTGTCGAGGAAGGGAGTCTGGAGAGCATGAATCCTAGTGTGGTTGTGGGACCAAACAAACCCTTGTCTAAAGGAATGAAGGAGGTCATGAAACCTAAAATCAAACTAATGGATGTGTATGGTGAAGACCATGGGAAAGATAAAGGTAAAGATGTTCTCAAGGTTGACATTTGGTAGGAGAAATAGGGTACCTCATCGCCTAAGTTTTATGAAGATCTTAGTGTTGCACAGGCGGCTGTCATTGCACCAAAAGATCGACCTATTAATGCCCGATACATCCGCTAGATTTATACAAGATCAAGATCCACAAGAGGTGATTAAACCATGTCACGAAGCCCAAGCGTCCCGCTGGACTACGCCTATCACAAGAAGAGGAGACCAAGGGTCACACCTTGCAACAATCCCCCCCAACACAAGCGCGAGGTTCGAACTTGTGACCTCGGCTTTGATACCAATTGTTGCATAGGCGGTTGTCGTTGCACCAAAAGATCGACATGTTAATGCCCGATACATCCGCTGGATTTATACAAGATCAAGATCCACATGAGGCAGCTAAACCATGTCACAAAGCCCAAGCATCGCACTGGACTATGCCTACCACGGGAAGAGGAGACCAAGGGTCACACCTTGCAACACTTAGTATCTTGAACTGCAATGGGGAAGATACATATGATATTTTAGGCTTGGCTAAGGAAGGTTTTGTTAATTACTTTAGAATGTGCAAATGGTTCTTCATGGAGATCAATCATATCAATTTCAAAGTTCAATCTTTATATAAGAGGACTGAAAGGAAGAATTCTAAAGAGGATTGGTCTATAAACCTTGATGAGAATAATAAGATGTTGGAAATTCTACAAGATGTAGCCAAGGATGTGACCATAATGAAGAATGATTTTGAAACCCATATTTCTATGCTTCAAGAGAAAACACTAAAAGTCTACGAGAATCTAGAGAAAGTGGTTAAGGTAAGTGAAATAGCACTCTACAACAATGCCAAAGGGCTTACCCTTCTCAATGATAAGGTGAGAAACTGGAGAGGCAAAGAGGTTACCGGATTGCCTAAGGATGTTGAGGCTATGGATATGGGTTTGATCAAAGGTAATAGGTTCCTACTGTTGGTGTTGGCCCAAGTACCCGTACTCATAGCCATGGGAAGAAACCTACTGAGATTCAAAAAAAAGATCTATCTGAAGTGGTTGACCTTCATGAACACATGATTTTCAAGATTTAGAGGTGGCTAAGATTCTCAAAGACCTTCAATAGGCTATTTTTATTCATTTTTTGGTTGTTTGATGGTTAGTTACTTTTTGGCTACTTGTTTTTTCTGGTTTTATCTTTAGCAACTTATTTTTTGTAAAGGGTTTCGAGTTTCTTCTAAACATTTTTTACCTTTAATCAAAAACATTCATCTATATTTTCTTCAATTAGATTTAGAGAAAAAAATACTAGGATTATATTTAGATGAGTTCATTTGCATTATTCTTGAATTACAAAGCAAACTTCAAAAACAAGAGATCTCAACATTCTCATATACATCAAGAGATTTATTCACTTATATGAAAACATAAAAAACTAGAATGTAGCAAGTGCATCAAAAAAGCTTCATCTAGTTGTATTCATTAGAAAACTCCAAAAAAAAAATAGTTTAATTAAATTGAATTTGGTTTCCGAAAAATACAAAAATATGGAATATCTTTACTTTACATGCATCTAGAGTAGTTCATTTAGATAAATAATCATAAAACTATGAAAACATCATAAAATAAAGTAGACTAAAACCCCTAATAATATTACAAAACACCCAATAAACATCTAATTGAGTAAACCAAACTAAAAACCTATTTTAATCATCATTTTCCTCACTCAAAATATCATGCTTGATGTGTTCCAAAATCAAGGAATATTAAGACACTTGAAAACCTCATAACTACCCTTATCCAATATTTTAAGATACTTAAGGCTAGAGGCACTAAATAACCTCTCTAGAATATAGTCAATAAAAGGCCTAGATCACCAAGGTAGTGGCCACAAGCTAACCCATTCACCACCACTAGAAATGATCCTAGAGTTAGAGAGAAACTCATCAAGCCCTTTACCTCAATTTTTACTTGTGCATTGTAAGTAATAAGTCATGCATGCCTTCTCAATGAAAAACATACAACTTTCAACTTGGTGGGATGCCCATTATGCAAAACTATGTAATTTCACCAAAGTTGCAATTTGTGAGGCATAGCTAGTATTATTTGAGACTTTGATTTGACTTTATATATGTATATAGTTTGGTGTGTGTGTATTTGTATATGGTTGATGTTGAGATTTTGGTTCATGGATATTATTATTTTGGATTATGAACATAAATGTTTTATATGCATACTTAGATATTTATTTTCTCATAAATGAAATAATATGTCCATTTAATAAAATAACTCGATCATGAAGTAATATGACTATATGTTTAATCTCCGCAAAAATAAATATTTTTAATTATTATTATGATAGATTTTATATTTGATGTTAGAAATTTAATGTTTATATTTATTGTTTCGGCTATAATTTCCAAAATGTACTAACGTTTCTAATGAGATGTTTCAGGTGGGCAGTCCAAGTTCCTTAAGAATTGGAGATAAAATCCAAATGCTAAATGTTTATTATTGGTTTTAATTTTGTCAAAGGGGTTAAATATTTGAGTGTATTTTGATTTTCATGTCCATTTTTAAATGGAGGGAAATTTGTTTTTATTGAATTATCTTTTTATTTGGATATTATATTGAGGGAAATTGAAGAGTTGGGAGTTATTTTAAAGAGGGAATTGGAATGGTTGGGAGGAAGAGGGAATAAGAGTGTTGTAGATTGTTTCTTTCTTCATTTTCTATTTATTAATTTCTCTAGGGAGGAAGGAAGGAGGATGGAGAGGGTTGGAGTTGATTGTAAGAGGTTGTTTTTGGTTGTAAAAAGAATCAGATACTTTGTTTAGATTATTGGGCTTGATCCTAACTTGGATAGCCAAGGTATGCTTTGAATTTTATTGGAAATCTTTGTGTTGTTAAATTCTCAATAGTGTGTTTTTGTGTTGTAAATATTGTTGTTATATATGTTTTGTGTGGAGTCTTGTTTGGGTAATAAGGGTGATGGGTGTAAATAAGGAGTTGATCTCACCTGAGGGTTGAGAGCCTCCTTCGTTTGGGGTTGAGGAGGGTGTGGAGCCTCTCTTGGGGATCTGTGATGAAAATTATGTTTAAAATGGTGTTGTGATTTGGATAGTGTATGAAGAATGAAAGAATGGTTTGATACAGTGGTGTGGAGTGTGTTGGATATTGGAAGGTTGTGAATGGAGGAGTTGGTTTTCAGATGGATGGTGGTGGTTGTGTGTTGAAGAATGGGGTTGTATGTAGAAGTTGAGAATAAATGTTTGTTCCCCAAGAGGGAAGGGAATCCCTCTTCTCCCCCTTTACAATAATTTTGTGAACGGATTCTTTGTGTGTGAGTCATTGTTTATGTTTTTTTTATTTTAATCTATGTTGAGTATTTAGATTTTGTCTCCCGCTCGGGGGTGGACTTATCAGTCCTATGGTTGGGAGGAGAGCAAGATTGGGTTGCTCTATTCAATGTTTGTAGGTTTAGAGAGCGATCTAGATTTGTTGAAGAACATTGGATGTATGAAAATTCTTTTATATTGCTGATACGAAATGATTGTTGATTTATTCAAAGTTGTAGTTTGAAAAAGAAAATCTTTGGCTCTAAGCGAAGGATTTTCAATGTTCAATTTCTAGATTCAAGTAAATTGTATGCATTGTTATTCTTGTTTATATGTATATAATGTTGTTCCTTAGTAATCAGCTAAAACATTAAGTGTTTTTAATTATTAACCATCTTTAAAACTATTATTGTTTTTGATAAAGTAAGTTGCATTTACAGGGTGCAATACCCTTTACACACGAAGCCAAAAAGGCCAAAAAGAGACCAAGACCAAAGTTACAACATTAAGCCCAGGCCAAAAAGTAGAAGAAACCAAAAAACACACAGACACAGCGGACCGACGGCAAAAAAAGCCCACCCACCCAAAACATAGACCCAACCACTACTCGGCTAGTCCCTCCCACTTCTCAATGAGAAGATTCAAGATAGCATCACCAACCCATTTAGGTCCCTCTCCTTCAATCTTCTTCTCCAGTTTCTCTTTGAGTACCTCAGAGAGAGTGACAACAGACCTATGGATGATTTTTATCGTGAAGTGCATCAGCTGAGTAAACTTTTATTCAAGTTTGTCCACCCGGTCCAATAGTTTGTTGAAATCCTCATCCTTGACATTTGCCCCCTTAATCACCTCCTCCTTCCTAGACATGTGGTCCAAAGACTGAGTGGTAGAATCCTCTTTTATCATTTTGTTCAATTCTGAGAAGTGACTGGGGCCTTCAACAAACTCTTCCAATTCCTCAACAGTATCCTACCGCTTACACATCCTGTTGTCATCGGTCTGCTTCGAATTGCTAGATATCTCGTCAATAGGTACCTCTTTCTTGTTTTTGGCCAACTTGTGAGACCTTCTAACACTGGTTTTCTCCGTCCCAATATCCACACTTGTTGCCACCACAGTATCACCTTTAGAATCTTTGTTCACAAGGCTCCCTCTCTCATTGTTCATGATCGACATCTCCACATGACACAGGGTGTCCTTTTGCCCTTGGTCTTGGTTGTCGATTTGCTGTCCTTCTTGGTGGGGGTATTTTTTAACTCCCAGAGCTCGGTTGCCACCTTTGACTGGGATAAACTTGCACCCCCCTTCTTTTTGGCTAGGGATTTGGATTTAGGAACATCTTTGGGTTCACATTCCACAAGGGGGTTCTTCCTTTTTAGTCCAACAGAAGCAGTAGGGGAAGGTTTTTTAGGAGAGTGGTTGGAAGGTTCCTGCTCTTCAACATGGACAACAGATTTAGGCTTGGGGGGGTAGAGAGCCAAATGAAAATGGTAGAGCCGAAGTATGAGACCCTAGTGTAAAAGCAGAGGTGGTGGCTTTTCAAGGTCCAAAGAAGCGGAATCGAGGGTTTCCTTCATCGAGCTTTTCAGAGAGGAAAGCAGAAAAAAAGGAAAACTTATAAGCATTTTGTTCCTAAAATGGTTGAGTAACGGTAGATGGTAGAAATAAAAGACTTTAAATCTCCCCTCTAAAGTAACATACTTCATGATAGCTAAGCAAACTTGATCCCATGGCTTTGGAAGCATCTCCCTTTCGAAACCTGAATGCTTCTTAACCGGCTTCTCGTTCCCCTTGAAGAAAGCATTGCCACACAACATATGACATCTTAGTGTGATTATTTTGAAGAGTTTCATGAAGGTGTTTATGGTCTAGTTTATTTGGCAAACAAAACAAGTCTCAAGCCTATTGAAAAAATTCCCATTTCACTCAAGTTGCCCAAACTTCCAAATTTGTACTTAATATATTTTATCTTCCTTGTTTGTGATGTAACTTGTTGTCACTCGTGTTGATTCCACAACAATTCCATTCCATTTTATCAAAAGATAGACAAGTGGTAGTTAGAAAGAAATCAAATAATCAAGTTGCATTTACCAATTGGGAAGATGAAAAATACTAAAACTCAGAGGTGGTTCTACTATTTCCAAAAGTTTTGCTTACCTTACCGAAGAAGGTAATCTTTCTACTAGTCTTTTTATGGCATGAAAGATTTGAGCATGTTAATTGTGATAGCATTCAAATCATGCAAAAGAATGGTGTTGGAGGTTTCCCACTTTTCCCAAGACAATTGGAACATTTGAAGCTTGCATTCTAGCAAAACAACGTAGATCCTTTCCCTCGCTCAACTTGAAAAGCACAAAGAAAATTACGACTCATTCATTCTAATTTGTGTGGACCCTTACTAGCAACTTTTGCTTGAGGATGGAACTATTTTATTTTTTTCACTAATGATCATAGTTGAATGACTTTGGATTTATTTCTTGCAGAAGAAATATGAAGCTTTTACGAAGTTTCACATTAAGATTGAAAATAAAGCTGAGCCTTGAATTGGTGCTCCTCAAACAGCAATAGTGGAGAGTTTACATTAAAAAAAAAATGACCATCAACATGGGATTAAGCATCATCTCACTATTCTAGGAACTCCCCAACAAAATGGTGTTGTTAAAAAACTGAATAGAACTATCATGCATATAGTTAGGGCATTTTGGGGCAGAAGTAGCAAAAAACAGCAGTTTATCCACACAATAGATCTCCTTCCTCTGCTCTTCATCATTTCCTCTTTTAGTTGATTTAGGAAGTTGAGCTGTTCCTTCAAATCAAGAATGTAAATCCTTATTTGTTCAATGATAAAAGTTACACCATTCTGTCCTGCTTTTAAATCCTGGCTGGACAACAGTGAATGAAATTAATTCCATTTTCCACTTTTTAGAGGTATATCTTACAACAAGCCAAAGAAACACAATTATTACATCATCTAGGAATCAAAGTTGCAAGATATTCCTTTTCCTAAGAATTGAAGAAAAGCCAACATCTGTGCCTTCTGGATTAACTTTACAACTCTAAATTGTCATGGCCATCTGTCTAGGCAGTCTCAAATATCTTATTTGTTTTAGCAGGGACACAGTCTTCATTTTGCGCCTGAATAGCTTTATTGTGCATTTTGAACTAAATTAATTTCATTTTCTAATTGATATTCTATGCCCAGCTTAATGTTACCCGTTATAATACAACTTCTTTTGGATAACAGAAGCAGTGACAAGTAAAAATGTATGTCATGTCTTATCCAAGCATACCAACTGAAGATGCAAAATCACACCTTTCTAGGGCCTTCAAATGTAATGAAATTTGGTCACCATCTTGTGGCAATTTGGAGCTTGAATTAATTGTACAAGAAATTGCTCCCCTAATATCTTCTTATAATCTCAAGATACACTGATTCAACAGAATCCTTGTGAACCATGAACCCCAAGCAGATTTTCAGATCAAGTAGCTGGTTGCATAGCTCCTTCAGAAATTAGCCTAACTTCATACAAATTTTCTCCACCTTCTCCTGCACTTAAAAAATATTCATGTAAACATGCAGTTATAGTGTAGATCATATAATTAGCAATCAATGCATAGATGTTGACCAATCAAGATTGCAAAATAGTCAATTTTGAATGCTTGTACCTATGCAAAATATACAACAATCTATCTTAATTTCTTATTTTTTACTACATTCAAGTTTTGACCAACTCAATTAAAACTGAGTATTGTTGAATTAGATCAAATGAACCTAGAAATATGCTAATCCACAAATTTTAATTGCTAACACAAAAAATCTTTTGTGTTCCATAGACCTTTAGAAAATCTAGCTCATACAGAAAGGGAATTAGATAACGTACCAACTTGTGCAGTGATACCAGGCCCAAAAAAGGATGCAAATTTGGCCTGCAACAACCATTTTTAATCAGAAACAACATTTGACTTTCTGCAATCCAAAATAAGAACTCACTAGAATTTATGTATTCACAAGGGCATCTTATCACTGAAAGACAGATGTCATGATTAACCAAAACCCTAAACCCTAAACCCTAAATACATATATGTATGTATGTTAGTATGTACACTACATATATAAAGTTATAAATATATCAATTTACACACATAAACTCGCAAAAGAATATTTCAAATGCTTCTGGTAACAAAAGCTTGCCTGTCTTTGCTCAAAATCTGTCAGCTGCAATGCCTTAGACTCAAACACTAGTACCAGAGAGTACTTTCCTTCTGTGGTCACCTGTGACACAGAAATATCCAGTCAGCAATCTTACATTCACTTAATAGCAATGCAAATATGTTGATAGAAAAGCTAACAAGCTCAGTGATGGTATCCAGGGAACAATAGTTAGAATGGCTAGGACTCATAACTTCTGAATAAAGTACATTTTTCAATATTTGGAAGTGTAAATCAAAAGAAATATAAAACCTAATATCTTGGACCTCATAAGGTAAATGCTAGTAGCATCCAAATTCAGGAGCTGAGAACTGTAAAAGGACTTACAGTTTACTCAATAAATGATTTGGACAACAAATGTCTTGAATGATCAACGAAATAACAGAACTTTTGGATAAGATGAATGGTTAATTTGCTACAATAAAGAAGATTTTAGATTGTGCAATAGTCTTCTTGATAATTGCAATAACCTAAAAAACCTGGGAATCAATGGTTCCGGGTGGCTACCCAACTCAGAAAACTATGTTTGTTAACGTGATACAACAATTTCAGTTTTCTTGTCCACTTTTAGGACTGTTATCTGAGTTTTTGCATAAGAGCCGCAACATATTGTAACTTATATCTTTACTAATGTAAGCTTCAAAGCATTCTTCAGATGGGATTCTTTTGTTTTCAGTAAAAAAAAAAAATTATCCATAATGCTGAAACCATCTTTTTCAATTTCCTATTAAATTGAATACCACACCCCAGAGAATTGTTTTTGAAGATCAAATTTATTGCAATGATTTCTAGCCAGTTCTCACAGTTAGTCTAACTGATGCAAACTAATACTTCAGCCAGTGATAAGAGAATCTTTACTCATTGAAAGGGAAGAAAATAAAAAAGGGAACAAATGAATTCATTGTACTTGTAGTTACAGCTGTCCAATTCATGTACTTGATTAACCTACATATAGACAACTCAGTGGTCCAAATGGAAAGGAGAGAACACATATTATTATGTAAACATCTCAGGTTTGATAAATATCCAACTAAGACATCATAATGCAAGATTCCCTAAGCTAGTTCATTATGCAATGTGGCCTGAGATCCAATTTCTACATTCAAATTTTAAATGAATCAGATACAAACATTGGAGTAATGGAAAATCAAGATCAGTTGGATAGTATTCTGTATCAATATTCCATGTTGAAGGGGTTGCCATATGTGAGAAAGTTTATTGGCCACATGGACACAAAGTTGCTAAATTCTGTGTAATGTGTCACCGCATTTACTGTTACATCCCAAATTGTGAGGTTACTATTTACTATTACTACATAGGGTAAATGTGAATGTAATGTGAATTCTGGAGATGAATTAATGATGCTTGTAACTTGTTATCAATATAAATGTTATCTCATTTGATGTTGTTTAATTTGATGTTATCTCAGTTGATGTTATTCATGGTGAAATACTGCATGAGTGAGAATAGAAGGTTATTGAATTATTGTTATTCTAACTTTAAAGATGTTTATATATGCTGCTTATTGTTGTGAACAATTGACTTCCAAGGCATGTGCTAGTGGTTGCAAGAAAATGTCCATTTCTCTAGGGGGAGGGAAAGCATCACTCGGGAGAAGATCTTGGTCAGGTAACCGGTAAAGTAAACTATCCGAGCATACACACACACCACCTTAGATTGAGTGAACTGAGTCAGTTTATGGGTTATAAGTAAGTCATCCATAGCTTGTATGTTTGCATTAGGAGTCTTGTTTACATCTGTATGTATTTGCGAGTGATGTTTATCTATTTGGTTTATGTGATCTGTCTTGTGGTATTACGATCATATGGATAGAAGGGATGTAGGTGGAAGTATGTTTATATACATGCACATGCGTGTCAGGAGGATCTAATGGCACGTATACACATATGTATAGAGATACCACACTTACACACCTATCAATATGATGGTAACATAAATGGATGTAAGTGAATGGGATGCGGACATATATACATATGTATAGTATATACACGTATCCATATGTATATACATATCGATATAGGCATACGTTAGCAAATGGATATGCTCATACGGATGCATCGATATGGTATACCTACACATACGTGTACATAGAGGCATATACAAATATATATATGTATATATGCACACATCCTGTTGTATCAACATGAATTTGCACCCCTAACGCAAATTCCTTTTTGACCCTTGATACTTTAGAAAATCAAAAGCGGAGGTTTAATTCCACTTAAGCCTGCTTCTTGCACTCCACTTGGCGCCTGGTTCACGTGTCGGTGGGGGTGTTTCTGTCGGGGACACTCGCGCGGCGCGCAGAGGTCCGCACGGCGTGCTTACATCCCTAGCAGATTCCTATGACTGGAGATTGCAGAGGCGTTACATTTTCGATTGGAAGTCGAAGAGTAACGTCCCTCTTCGGCTGGCTGACCCAAATATGGTCGTTTTTCATCCATCTCTTCATAATCTTCACTCTCATCCATAGCTCTCTTTAGCAGAAGTCCTGAACAAGTTGGCACTCTCTCCATGCTTTTGAGCATCCATTCACAAGCTTTGTAGCAACACCATTCACTCCATTGCAGCAATCCACAACTCCGTCACTCCAACAGGGTGAGCACAGGATAGACACCGTGGTAGCAAAGGCTTGAGTCCCTCTCGTTCACTCCTCCACGAGCCTTGAGTGCTTTGGACGAAGGCGATAAGCTCCTACAATCTCTCCTTTTGCTTTCGATTGAGTAAGCACGTACTGCTTGTAGTGTTTTTGTGTCGACATAGCTTGTAGTTTCTTTTCTTTATCATTTATCTCTACTAATCCAAACTTGGCTGTTCGTGGAGGTGGAACCACCAAGACGGGGGTTTGATTGAGGCAGGCCCCTATACAGCCCCAACAATTTCTCCCTTTATTGTGTGTAGGTGGAGAGAACTTGGAGCAAGCTGGCGAGGAGAGCATTGTACAAGATTATCTTCGTCACCTTGGTGGTAATACATTTCCTTTATCGTATTCGTATCTGCATTTCTCTTTACTTAATCTCGTTTTATCACTTCAAACATCTCTAGACTAGGTTGATAGTCTACCTTTCGGAATTAGATTTATGTCTTTTCGGTTCTCTGGCCGTACGGACACCAGTGCACCTATGAGACGCCAGCGCGCCATGCTATCGTCCTGGAACTGCGCTTCCGTCCTCAAACAAAGAGTTGTCTGAGACACGAATCTGACTCTAAAGGCTGATTCATCTAGTCTCCTTCCAACATTCGGGATTGTAGAGTGGTCGAAGGACGCATAATCCTCAACATTCTCATCCTCGTCATCCTAACTTCCCCTTAAATTGAGGTGGGTTAGGGCAGCCTTTCCACTCTTGGCCTTTCGTCACCTAGGGCCTTGCAGTGGGTGGTCCCCCTCTCTCACACCTGTATAATGTGGATATTAATAATAATATTATTATTGCCTCACGAATTTACATATATATATATATATATATATGTGATTATATATTAAATATTATATATATATATATATATATATGTTTAATATATTTAAACTATATATATATATATATATATATAATTCACATCATTCAAACTTTGGAAATTGAATTATTTTTTAATACATTTAATATCATCATTAAACTTTGGAAATCGAATTATTTTATGAATCATCATTAAACTTTGGGAAATCAAATTATTTCAGAATTACTTGAGCCGATTTAAATAAATGAATCGATTCCAACTCACGTATTGGACTTGGGCTTATGAGAAGAATTTGAATTTGAAACAAATACGGCAAAGTGAAATCGCGCATCACTTGGTTATGATCACGTAGGGATAAATCCACAAAAGGCGTTTAAATCTTTTGACCAAGTCAAAATCTGAAGCAAGAATAAATCCAACGCGATAATTGAACTCTGTCGACTCAACCATAAAGATAGTCAATGAAGGTTATGTGTTAATGAATTACAATTGACTTCTCTAAAATATGAAAAACCCACCATCTTATGAGTTTGGCGCCACCTCTGTTACCAGTTTTTTGTAAGTGTTGATTTGGCAGTGAATTACGAATTCCTCCATGTGCTTTTGAAATAGTCTTCATAATGCTAGCAAAAATGGAAGTGGACTCATCTCTCATCTTGTTCATTATTGAGTATGGACTGGAATTGGTGCCACCTACAGGTTGAACAAATCGAATGGCAATGGTGTCAATTCACATGCCATGGTTGTAGGGGATGTTGGAGGCTGGGCTCACTATAAATAGTCACCCAACTCTCCTAATTCGGATTCATTCATTATGATTCATACTCATTCACCATTCACATTATCTTGTTTAGCTTTTATCATTTGTGATTACCTTATGCTTCATTGCGTACCACCTTGTGCATTTATGTATGTTCACTCTTCAATTTCTAAGTGAACAATATTTGCGGCTAGTATTCAATTCTTGTGCACACCAGTAACCAGTTTTTGAGTAAACATTATTGCAGTCAATAATCACATTTCTAAGAGTTCATTATTACATTGGAGAAGAGTAAATTCTACCAAAGGAATTTGTCATTAGCTATTAGTTACTTCTAATTGTGAGAAGAGTGGATTTGTGAGAAAGAGTTGTCAATTTCTGAAGTGCTAGGAATTAGTTTGAGAAGCTGGATTGAGCTATAAGTGAAGGCTGCACTGCCAACATTATCTAGGAAAGAGATAATAGGCATGGGGTTTTCTACTTCCTATTGTTTGCAAAGAATTATTGTGTTTTCTTTACTGCATGAAATGTATTTTCTGCCTATGCAATAGAAGTAATCATGATGTCTTCTGAAAGAGGGTATGAAGTTTTTAGGATGCCTTTATAATGTGTTTTCAAGTACTCCATGATAGGAGAGATTGCTTGACACAAGCAGTTGATTATACTAGATATGTCGTAGAGCTTGCTTGACATAGGTATTTAATTATGCTACATGAAGTACAACATAGGTATTTTATTATACTAGATATGTTTGAACATGGGATGCAATGTGTTTATATTTACTCCATAGTAGGAGATGAGTGTGTTTCTCAGTTAAGTATATACTAGGCTTGATTTGAATGCAAGAGTCACTTGAGGTACACCTAGCTAAGTTATTAAATTAACTCGGAAAGCTTGTGTTACTCCTAAGATAAGCATGGGAGTGGGCTTGTGTACTTACTTGCTTAATAGATACATTACTAGTAGATTGTCTCGAAGACAAGTTATCTGGGATGATGGACTATCCATTGAAGGATATACCTAGCTTGTGAACCTTCTAGTTAAGTAGGTTATTACCAAGTAGATTAATATGGTTGTAGGTTAGTCTGGGGTGACGGATTTACCCATTGAAGGACAATACCTATGTATAGCTGAAGATAGCCTTAAGTCAAATCGGCCCTGAATAGTGTATGTGACAAATGACCCTCAGTAGAACATACTAAATGAAACACTTTGATCAGAGTAGTGCAATGTATGACATCCACTTAGACTGTGTGATGCTTGAGACTACACTGTCAGTTCACCATGATCCCGTATTACATGCTAGTTCGAGAGTTGCTGGGTTGCACAGGTTCTAGTTATGTAGGACATGGCATCTTGTTCGTATATTTTCAATAAAAGAAATTAAAAAATTATTGCGATGACTTGTTAGCACGTTTATTTGCTCGTATGATGTAAATTTAGAAATTTTACTTTATTGAAGGGTTGGTTCATTACATTTACAACGAGTATCTGCTTATGCACAAAAGTGCAAAGTCAGTCTTGAAGAACCTTTGTAGGATTGCACTCTTTCAATGCACAAGTCATAGGAAAAAGCTGCAATGGCATTAATCTGCATATCTATAAAAATATGCAACCTTGCATTAGTGCAAAGAGGCAGTAAGGTCATAAGGATGCAAATGGAGATTACACTTTCTGAATTTATGAGCACACAAGTGGCAAAGTAGCACACAGAAGCATGATTAATTGAATTTGCAGCCAAAGCATTAAAAGAAGCACACTGAAGCTACACAATGAGGCCATAAGTCAAGTGGCCCCTGAAGAGAATGGTCTCCACCATATCATGGTACAGTGCCAGACATTTTGTTTTCAACTAACTCAATGTATTCCAATGAGCCTGGAAGGGGTACTAATTAGATTTCACCCACAAGAAACAGGGATACCTCTGAAGAATGAGTGCACTTATCTGCTTCCCATTGAACTAATCTATGGAGATAGATGTGATCTACTCTAGATTCAAACCAATAGATTGAACCAAAGCTGCATCTGGTTGTTAAAAACATGCGGGAACAGCAGCCTGAACAATTATCATAGTTGCACGAAGACGCGTTTTCGACCCCCGGGACGCGTCTTGGGTACCAAGACACATTTCCCCGTACCGAAAACTTGTCAGAGACATCTCCTTAATTTTTTATTTAAAAAAAACTAAAAAAAAAATCTCCATATGAAAAGGAAAAAATGAATCGAAATTTCTAAATTTCAATATGTAATATCAAATATGTAGTATGAACTCTTTGTGTGTTTAAACTTTAAATTTAATATTAAACTTCACCAGTGTTCTTGTTTTGAAAGTTCAATGTCATTATATTTTCAGTTTTAATGTAGCAAGTTTATAAATTATTAAATTATATTTTTTTTAAAATGGCATCTCCAAGTACCATTACCAGTACCTGTCTCCTGGCAACTATGACAATTATGTATCATAAGCACCCAAAAGAAGTGGAAGGCCAGAGTTTGAGTATGAGAGTTTAAATCTATCTTAAGGTAGCTAAACTTGATCACATGATTGAAAGTGATGGAGAACCCAATGCTGATCATGATATGCTTTATGCTTACTGTGAGCCTCAGTGAGAATATACTCAAGCTCCGTATGTATTTGCTAAATGTGCTCAGTAAACTGTCAACTATCTTGCTCTCATTGCAAAGTAGTCGAGACAGGTGTATGAATAGGGTAGGTGGTGTAAGTGGGTGGTTGAGGCTGAAGACCCAGATAGATTCAGAAATACTGGCCAATTGAGCTATGTTAGTTGTAGTTATACTTATAATTATGTTCTACAAAAGGGAATTTATCATCCCGAGTGTGTGTAAACTGTCTGTAAAGTGTACAATCATGGATGCACAACAATTAAACTAGAGTCCAGTTAACAAATTTAGACAACTCATCACTGTTTGGATAGAAAGTTGTGACCTTTCAAGTTTGGTACTAAAGCATTGCCTAAAAGATCTTTCAAAACCCAATGATGAACATGGAATCCTGGCCACTTTGATTAATGTGGCCAAGCCAAAATCACATAATGCAAGGTATAGTGACTGTCATTTTCGATAAGCTACCAATGACCATAAACACTTTATCATGTTGACATTTAGTGTCAGTGACTTCATCAAAAGAACAGTGGAGATGGATTTGTAAGGGTGCTATGGAACTAGATTGTATAATCTCTGTTTGGGGCTTATGTGTTTAGCTATTGTCCTAACTGCATAGGCCTAAACATTAGCTCCAACATCTAATTTCAATTGGAAAGATAATGTTTCTGAATTGAAACAATAGCTGAACATCAAAATGGCCTGATGCCTTGAGTAACACGTTCCCCAATATTTTGACATAGAACTCCCTATGGAACACCAAGGTTTCCACCATGTTAGAGTAAGTTATTCCAAGCATGATAAACTATTCCCTTCTGCTTGCAGAATGCATGTACATAGGACCAATATGTGGGTCCACAACATAGAAGTCTGAGCAAAAGAAAGTTGCAGTGACTATAATGGATTGAGCCAAATTGTTCTTATGATGAGCTAAGCATTGAGCCTTATTGATATAGTCCTATTATTGAGCTAAGCTTTGAGCTCTGCATTAATCTGTACTGAAACAACTACGTACTGCTCTATTGAGTACTTGCTATGTTGAGTACCATATTCGTACAATCCTGATATTGGGCCAAGCTTTGCGTTGAACTATATTGATTTAATATTCTTATTGGACCAAGTTTTGCGTTGAGACATACTGATTCAGTTGTGTTATTGAACCATTTGAGCTGTAATGATTTGGCCATGTTATTGGGAAAAAGTTTTGCATTGAACTGTATTGATTTAGTTATGTTATCATGCTAATCTCTTCATTGAGCTTCATTGATTCAACCCTATTAGTGAATAAGTAATACGTTAGGCAGCATCATTCCAATATTGTTATGTTGGCAAAGCTCTGCACTGAAATCTATTGCTTTGGTCCTCCACTTTCTATGGTGTGAGTGGGTGGGTGGAAAAAATAACTTTCGTAACATTGTTGCTAGTCATCCCAACTGTACAAAAGCAATATACTAGAGAATAATTCTCAAAGATGATGATGTATACAAACTAACCACACAACTATAGCCTATAGCAGTCCAATCCGAACCAATCTAAGGATGGATGAATACTATCACCAAACCATGTTCAACGATAGGTGTGCCTTGACATTCATTTCCAGTAAGGTATCACTGAGTTAGAATTCCAACCAGGTTGCCTACATTTTCAAATCTAAAAAAAACGTAGCCTAATAATGTCAATAATTCATAAGTTAATTCAATCGCACATTGTCTCCATAAATAGATTACAATTGTCTTTGACGAGACAATACATCAAACCATCTCCATAAATTAATTGACAGGTGCTAACCCAAACCAGGGCAGCCACATACATCCTTCAAGAATTCTCTATATCCACATCAATATCCCATGCAATTTAGATGCCTCAACTGGACCAACAAAAGAAAATTCCAACTGAGATCAACCTATTAGAATCTCAATGGAACAACTTGGGCATCTTAATTACGATCAAACAAATTAATATCTCCATATGACAGCCTAAACATCTCTTGAGTGGGGCCAAACCAACTCAAAAAAAGTATCAAATCATTTGTGACAATCAATCACTGCATTTATTACTTGGTCAAATTTATCATTTAATTCTTACTTAAATAAAGAACAGCAATCAAACAAAGATGACAGTCAAACAAAGGGTGCTGGTCAACTCTGGTGACTCATTTTCCCAGAAACAGTTGCATTGTTCTCAGCAGTATGGTCTCCCTCCAAAAAATATATTTATCCTTGAGTCTTTTCTGGTTCAAGAGAGGAAAAATTCAATTTGTGCCTGGGTTAATTAATAAGTATATGTATGCAATGAATGAAGTTTTCCATGTTAACATGGCACAAGTATGCCCAGAGAGTCAAACACCCCGAATAAATGTTTGTCAACTGTACCAGGTCAGCTTTGAGAGAGAGAGAGATCACAACAGTAACAGATGATGTCATGGCAAGATCAAAATAGTAAATATGATGTAACAGTGAGATCATAATAGTAAATATGAAGTAATCCACGTTTTGTTCTAATTTGTAGATTATGCAATTAATTACCTCTCTTTGTAGTGAAGACATATTTGAGACTGTAATAGCAACCATATAATTAATATAAACAAATTTAGAAGTCAATACACAAATAGGACCTAGACAGAAACACTTCTAACATAACCCAACTTGCATTTTAGTATGTACTAGAATAGACTTTGGCATTGGAAGAAACATCTACACACCATGTAAAGGACTTCTGCATAACCTGAAGATTTTCAGTACATAGCCCAAATCACCTATCAATATGCATAAAGTTTTCTATGTCAAAAGTATTCAAAGAACATGTGCTTGATATGAATTGTGCATTAGATTCTCTTACATATATATAGATAGAAAAATCACAAACAAGTCAAAGAAATAAGACATTTACTTTGCAACCGTATATACAAAAGGTCAATGTTTCAAACAACCCAACAAATTCTCCATTGAATTGTGATTTACTGGTAAGTTGAAGCACTTGCAGCGATCAGAGATCAGGTTCAAGAACCGATGAACATGCTTCCCAAGTTAAGTCAGTTGATGTGTAAACAGTGGCAGTGATATCAATAATAATCATAAATAATAGAGATAGAGTTACCTCCTAAAACAAGGGGCTATTGTCCAATTAAATTAAAAGTAACTATTTAATGCCAAAAGCTCGTAATCAGTTTGCACTCTCTGAACCCATCACAACCGAAAAGTAATTTCAAGTTTAATTACTAAACTTATCCATAACTCCTTGTGCTTATTCTAATGTTTATTTTTAAAAAAAGGAGTTTTCTACAACTCAATTTCCTTATAGAAGAAAAATATCCCGTATCATATGCACCATAGACCATTATTTCAATTTTCAAGCATGTATCCATAAACTATAAAATAACATAAAGATCATAGCTGATTCTCAACTGATATAATAAAAATCAGTTCACTAGAGGAAAAGCAATTATAAAATCTTCTCCTTTCATAAGGTCCAACAATATTAATAAAAAAATATGCAGATAATTTCATGAAGGTAGATGTCATTATAATCATCCAAATAATACACAAACAATATGACTCTTTATAGTTTTTGTGTATTTCTTTCCACATTAAGTATTTTTTACGACTTAAAGGAAAGTAAATGTTAAGTTCTTGTCTATGAAATTCATTATCTTGTCATGAGAAAGAAAAGTGGTCATCTTTGTTTCATGCTAGAAACTTGTACTTAAAAAAATTGAATAAGGTACCGTGTTCAACAAAAAAAATGGTTAAATTTGCAGACTCCTGTTTTTGGACAAGTCTGGCTACTATGCTTAGTTTGACAAGAATATATCTGCCATTTTTGAAAAAAATTGTGGCTGTTTCTAACCATTGCTAAGAAAATGAAAGACACAGAAACACAAAACCATTTTTAAAAATTTAGATTTCTTGATAGGCCTTCAATTATAGGGAAACATACTTCTTCGCGAATCATATTTAGTCGGGGAGCATTCCGCCGTTGGATGCCTCCTGCCTGTAGATGAATAAAATTAGTGTCATTATAATTTTAGAAGGCAAACAGAAAACATAGGAGACTGAGAAGAAATTCTCAAAAATATAACCACCTAGCTATAATTTAATGCCATAGCTGGGGGATTTTGTACATTGAATGTGATATAATATAAGGTCCACCATTTACAACCTTCGTAAAAATTGAAATTAAAGGTTGACGCCTACAGGTTGTCCTCTTATGAAATGAAGTTCATAAACATCAGAAGACAAATACCTGATATTTTATAATGATTACAAATTGAATGCATGAAAGACTCACCATGTGCTGGTGTGCATAAGGACATACTATTTTATATTTATCATCCTTAAGTTCTGTAGAGACTAAATCGTGGAGATACAAATTTTACACCTAAGAATGCACATATGGATGGATGTAAGGATTTTCACCTCAAAAACACACAAAATAAGTTGATCGTTCACCATTCTGGGCATACAAAAAACCTAATTCGTCCACAGTGTTTGAGCAATTACCAGCTCAAAATGTCTCAATTGTTTATGCATGTGTGTATCTCTACTTGCAAATATCCATTCCTTGCTAGACTTCAAAATGATTTTGTTTTAGACAGCACTCTTTCTTATTTGACAAGGCTTAAAAAATATGTGCGAGACATTTTACACGTTTGGAAGTGTTTTAATACTCTAATGCATCTATTGAAAAGTGAATACCAGTTTAATGTAAAGAAGTTTATACATTTCTATGACGAGGCATGTATTTATGTCAGCTGATTATGAATAGTTCCAGGCCTACTGACTCACAAGACACCATTGGGATCTCAAGGACACAGAGCTCATTCAACCTCATCTTTTTCATCCTGCGATATAGCATGATTCCTACATCTATGTCGAGAAAATTTCGAACTATAATCAAGCAAATTTAAAGACTAGGAAACACTATAAACCTACAAACTAAGAAACCTTCCTGCATTGAGCATAAAATGATACTAAACTTGAAACATAAACAGATGTCTCAAGGGTAGTTTTGTGTTCAAATAGTGATCAAACTGGAAGAAAGCTGTACATTATTTGTACAGATAAAAAAGATGCATCAAATGTTTCCTCTATGAGATACATGATCTCCACATACCTGACCATACCGGAATATTCTTTTTAATGCTTCATCCAAATGTTGTTCATCTCCATACCGGAACCTTGTAACATCTTTTCGTACCTAAGAAATATTGAGATATTCAGTTTTAGTCATGATGTGTGGTTTAAAAACTAGATCTAAGCATCAAAACATTTGGATCTAATGTATGCATAAAATCTGACTAAGAGATCATCATTTACTTATCAAATTATCCAAGAATTAAGGATTTCTCAATTCTTCTTATATCATATAATCATTAAAGATTATGACAAAAAAACAACATTTTCAGCCAGCCTACATTAGAAAAAAAGAAAGAAAGAAATTAAAACATAATAATTGTAATGTCCCCTTTTGGGATCACCTTATACTTTGCCCTGAAATCACAATTCCAAATGAAGTCAATAGCAAATTATAGTTAAAGATATAATTCCCTATTCAAAATTGAGATGATGTAAATCTGGTTATGGAAACCTACAACCACATTAGATAAATATGACAGATATAATCCATGAAATACATTTAATTCTAGGTCAAAGAGAGATTATATATATCACTATAACGAGTCCCAAGGACTATGTGTGCTCAACCATAATGAGGAGGACATGATGAGGTGCCCCAAGTATCATCTACCCTAGGCCCAACAGCAGGACCTTATCCTCTGTGGCCTCATGTGGTCCTTAACCAATGATCCTTAACCATCATCATGAAGTGGTGTACCTAGTGAGGGCTTTACACCATTCTCTTCCATCATGCCAAACCCTCCTCTTATGATTGAAGACCCTTCTTTATTTACTTCAACAATTGATTCAAGTGAGATTGTAGGGGCTGCAATAGGGTGCCCTTGATCCTCCACCCGAGCCTCATATGGTCCTTAACCGATGGTCATTAACCATCATCATGAGGTGCCATACCTAGTGAGGAATTATTCACAGTTCCCCCTCCTTGCATAATAGGGTGTCCTTGATCCTCAACCCTAGGCCCAAGCATAGGACTTTATCCTCCTTGGCCTCATGTGGTCTTTAACCAATGGTCCTTAACCATCATCATGAGGTGGCATTCCTAGTTAGGAATCATTCATAGTTCCTCCTCCTTACAGTTCTACCTCATCCCTTCATGACCAATTATTGCCAAACCAGAATCGTATCACTGTTAATAATATCAGTAAATATATGCTACATAATATGCTATTATATCGGTGTTTAATATCTATATTTATCTGATTAAATAAGCATCATACCACAGGATTTGATTATGTTGTTACTCTGCTTGAATCTGTTGTATATGTGTAAGAGCTTATGCTTTTGGTCAATCAATTTTATTGTTGTTTATCACTGCAAATTATGTATATATAATACTTTGCATTCTTCCTATGATCTATTCTAATATTCAGAAGATAATGCTTAAAGAGAAACAAATAGATTAAATCAAATAAATAATTACTAACAAGGATTAATAATTGTTAAAAGCATCATTATTGCATAATCGTATTATATATATATATATATATATATATATATATATATATATATAACTTACTTCCCTTATTATCGATTTATTATTTGTCTTCGTACATTTCTCATTGGACTATCTACTCCATATTCCAAATGATATTCCTTTCTTTCAATCTGCTGTTTGTACTCAGATTTCTAATTGATCTTATTTTTCTGTTCATTCCCACTTCCTTCCTGAATATGATTTGATTCTGTTCTTCCTTTATGCCTTGAAGACCACCTACTTTTTATATCTTTATCCTCTTATGAAAAGAGACATCTCTTAGGAAAGATGATGTCCTTTCAAACAGTCATGTCTCTTAATTTCTGCTCTCTTGCAGTATGGTTTCATAGGGGGGCTTGGGCATCTATTTTCATGGAGCTAGAGGTCTCATGGGGAAAAATAATTATGCTACAGGATTAATTGGAATCTTTTCCTAAAAAACAACAGCCCCTACCTTTTAGGACTGTAGATTTCAGCTGGTGAAATTGAGGTGGGGCTAGAAATTGCCCCTACAACTTAAAAAAATTTTCTGCCACTTATCTATCATCTAAAATTTTAAATTCCTATCAGAAAATAAAAATGAGAGAATTTTTATTATTATTAATTTTTATTAAAGCACTGTAGTTCATTCCTTAAATTTTGGAACTTAAAATTTTAAGCTGAATTACACTATTAAAATCATGAGACCACTAACTTTAAAATATTCCTAAAAAATCTCAACAGCACCCACTGAAATTTTTTAAGAAACCCCCTCCATGAGACCTTACCCTTAAAAAGACTAAACTCAGCCTCTCTCCTAATCGCACCCCACATAGCTTCTATTTATAATCTTCATTGTTTATTTATAATCGCTGCTTCTTAAAGTCTTAGTAAATCGCAGCCTTTTAGACTTCATAGTTTCTTTGTTAATATGAATATTGGTTGCCCCCTCTTCAACAAGGTAATCGCTGCCATACATATGGTATTTGTAAATATATCTTTTGACACCAAGGGTGGTCGGTCACCGTGGTATTTTATTTCCCTTTTTTTATGATGCCAGAGACTTTATCATTAACTTTAAATGATTTTTCATTCTTTAATCGCTGGCTGCTTATTTTCATAATTTTATTTCCTTTCAATTATTTTATGTTTATATTAATATATTTATAAATTGAATTTTATTGTAAATACATATATGTTTTAATATTCATAGTATTATATATTATAATGATTATAATAATAAGATTTAAATTGTTAATATATATATTTATATTATTAATATTAATAGTGTTATTTATTTACATTTTAATGCTTGGGCTTTTAGTGTTGCAGTTTCGGGGACATGACAATAATGTCCACAAATGAACAAAAAATGATCAACGGGACTGGAACATACAGAAGGTACAATAGCAAAGGACTAGGGCAAAAAAATATTAGGCTCAATATAATATCAGGAGTCCGATGGTACAGTAAGGCTGTCATGTTAAGAACTACCAGTCTACAAACAGTACTTCAATAGATCTAGGATAGGTTCATGAGATCAATGACATCATACTCTATATGACATAGAATTAAAAACATTTAACAGTGGTAGCAACATCAACCCAACATACTTAATTTATCTAGTGAGACCAGTGTATTTCAATAACTCTTTAACAAGTCTTAACAAGAGAAAACTGCATGTGATCAAAGTATAATTTTATTCTAAAAAGATATATATCACTAAGGCATAATTATATTCTATAATAATAAGATGAAAAAATGCATAAATGTAATCTAGGAAAGTTTTTTTTTTAAAAGTCATGCAAAAGACAGATTGTTTTGGGAAGATAAAGCAAAATTAAGCCATGCAAATTCGTAGTTACTAGGAGAATCATATCCTGACCCTTG
Organism: Sequoiadendron giganteum; assembly: GCA_007115665.2. Classification (NCBI taxonomy): domain Eukaryota; kingdom Viridiplantae; phylum Streptophyta; class Pinopsida; order Cupressales; family Cupressaceae; genus Sequoiadendron; species Sequoiadendron giganteum. Next base: position 512,239,872 of record CM021106.1, on the reverse strand, counting down.
GTACTTGTCTCCCATATCAGAAATGCATCCCCATCTTGAAGACCCATATGGGAATGTCTCCAAACATTAGGAGACTTTAGATGAAGTTTCCTGGCTTCTCTAGCTTCTCGAAGCATCCCTTGAAAACTGGGACACTTCCTATAGAGGAGGATTCTCAGATATATCCTATAAATTACACCGAATCTTCCAAAAGTGCTGATATGTGGTTGACAAAAGTTAAATGAACTAAAGAAATATGCTAATAGACTTGTAATTTTCTACTTTTTATGTAACACTTTACAAGCTTTTTGAAGCAGAAAAATTTCTTATCAAGTCCCAAAGAGGTGATAGTACAAAGAGAAACAATAATAGAGCTTAAGATATGTACATGCATTGAGTTTTCTTTTTGCAATTGATTGAAAATATAATCCTCTCCCAGAAACCCCTGTACCATGTTTTTAAAATGATTGGCATTCCCTTCCCCATCTCTGTCGGCCATTTCCAGGTAATTATGGTTGAGAATTTAATTTTATATATCATGATGATGATTATACTGTTAGTTTTAGGATCAGAAATGTAAAGCAGAAAACACAACTCAGAGACAATGAACACAACATTTTACCTTGGGAAAACCCTCCTACTCGAGGGAGAAAAACCCAACAACAATATTCTCATTATATATTAGAAGAATAACAGGCCCTAGAAAGGGCGAATACAATACAAGGATCTGCACTTATATCTGGTGCAATTTCATGAATACACTAAGTATTGATTCTTCTCCTTGATGCTGATCTGCTGCTTAGGAAACTCGACCTGCTGATGAAGTTCGAATTTGAGTGAATGAATTGCTTGTGAAATGAGAGGATTTCATCCTCTATTTATACCCAACTAGGGGGGCCTTCTTTCTAGGGCCGACCTAGTAAATACAAATATTATTTATAAAAATGAAGGCCGACCTACCGTATAATAAATTTATTTAAGGAGAAAAATAACTCCCACAGCTACAACATTAACATATACAATATGATTAATCTTTGCTTTCATTCACATCTATTGCAATACTTTAAAATGTTAATTTTTTTATTTTTAAGATTTTTTGTATTTTACATTCTGTAAAGTTACATATCCATTGTATGCTTATTTCTTTTCTAAATTTAAATTATATGTAAATATTTTTTCAATTTTTCTAACTCCAAGTACCCATCTCCAACTTCTTCGAAAATGGTGTACCAGTACCCATCCCTATCTCACGTACCAGTTCCTGTCCCCATCTCCTGGTAACTATGTGCAAATACAAGAATTCAATTAAAATAGTTAAGCAATTACACGGTTGCTTTGAGGAATCCTATCTGTAGGCCTGTGTCTAAATATACGAGAAGAGTTCCTGCCTATTAGTACAGAAAGACTTGTAATAAAGGGTCTTTCTTTATGCAAATGTGTGCAATCTGTTGGATTAGTACTTGATATATTGAAATTTGGTTTGTATTCACAAATGTGAGTGGCTGAGTTGAGCGCTTAAATTTTACTGTTTATAAGAGGTATCTATCAAAACAATTTTTTCTTGTTTTTATGAAGAAAAGTTCATTAATCTAAGAGATTATTTGTTATGAGACATTCATATTTCATATTTTTCACAAGATTTTTGTTTCCTGAATTTTTTTATTTTGATTTGATTCATTTTAAGAAAAGTGTTTTAGTAGAGAATTGTTTCCCTGTTTCTAAGACAAACCTGATTCAGAACTGGAGTGGCCTTTGTTTCACGTAATGCGACAGCATCAGAGTAGGAAATGCAAGACACTGGCTTGAGTTCTGCATACTGTAAAACATTGAGAAAATGCGATAAAGATTAGATAAATATATTCTTCAGCCTTCTGACAAGTATAGATTTAAGCTTGCCCATTTGCAACACCCAAATGAAACAAATTCTTGAAATCTAGGTAGATAAAAATTTCACAGGGGTAGAAACAATGCTTTCTGTAACTATTAACCAGCATTTAGGACTTAAAAGTTACAAAGAAGCCATGAACAAGGAATTAAAAATTTTATCAAAAACAATACGTCTAAAAGAGTCAGTAATTTCTTTCGAATATATTCCTCACTAATGCTTAATACCCAAGTAATCCCATACCCTGCCTCTATTCTCAAGATTGTGAACTTGCCAGCAAACAACATATTTCACAAGATTTTGTTGTCACCATTCGAGCAATATCGAATCTCAAGTTTAAAAAACCATTGACTTTGGAGACTGGATCAGGTAAAAGATTCAGAAAAATATATAAGTAAAATATGCAGAGGAAGTTGAATGTTCTACAATTTGAAATGAGAGAGGAGTAAGTGTTGAAAACACCATGTATAAAAGATATTTAAAAAGGTTGTTGCATCAAAATTTGACAATTTGATCAAAATAAAGACTCCTGAGCATGAAACAATGAATAACATAACACAACCATTATCTATCTACTGCTGGCATTGTAGAGTTGAAGAGAAAGTTTGCTGCTTATAATAGGAGTAGACTTTACAGAGACACATAAAATTTTGTAAGCATTCTGTGTGCCATTGTGAAAACAGCATTTTCCATACTAATAATAAATGTATATGAAAGAACAAACAAATTGAAGGATATTTGCATTTCTTGAAGCTTATCGTTATGCCAAGAGGGCCTTTATAAGAGATTAACCCAAATAAGACTACCATGTTGAGACTATTTATTGGGTGTTCTAGAGACAGGTGAGGCTTTTTCTCAAGAAATGAAGACTACACTAAAATTATATCTATAGGTTTCAATTGTACTACCTCTCTAGGTAACATGAGATTTTGTATCTTCCATGCCACTAGGAATTTACTCTTCTTTTAGGGCAACTCAGAGAAGGACCAGTGAATATTCAACAAGACACATTAAATTGTTAGCCAATGTAGGAAGATAGAGCTTGTATTTAAAGACATATGAGACTGAGATTGCATCAATTTACCGGATTTAATAAGCAATCATTCTGGACAGAATCTAGTATCTACACACATGGTGCATTATTCAAGTTGAAAGCATTTTTTTTCATTGACCAGGATAGGATGAATCATGGTTATGAACTTCAAAGATTCATATTCAGCATAAATTTCATCTGCTGGTGATTGCAATCAGATAAAAAAAGCATTTGATTATTAGAAGACTTTTCTTCTAATCAAAGGAACAGTCAACCAGTTAAAAGCATTGTAAGAGGCTCTACACTTGTATGCATGGCATGATAGAACATATATGTGTGTGTATGCATATATCATATATGTATATATGAATATGTGCAAAAACATATGTGTGTGTATATGTAACATACACACATATTAAAATACAATCAACATTTACATCTAAATGTATGAAAAAATAATGCCCAAGTAAACAATGAATTTTGAGACTCCCCATGGTTAAATGAAAAAGATACACATCAGACAAATGGAGGACGAAAATAAGCCTAACAAACATATATATATCATTTGGTCACACAGTGAAATATCCAAGCTAAGATAATACACAACAAATGTTGCTATGTTCTGTATAGGATGAACAAAGTAATTTGAGATGGTGAAGTAATCACAGGTGATAAGGTTAGACTCTAGCATTGCATAATCCTACACAATCAAATAAATAAGATCTACCTTTAGAGCCATGCCTATAATTGCCAATGGGAATCCATACGTCAGCATTAGTGCAGACCACTCTGATCCTGGTAAAATGTTGAAGTAACCTCCAAAGCCATACCTGATATTTCAATTTACAAAGCAGAAATGTATAGCATCAAGCACAATAACACCCAAAAATAAAAGACTGAACTAGGAAAGGAGCACTTACGAAAGTAACGAAGTGCCTGCTATTAATCCAACAACACCAAAAGATATCTAGATATCAGAAAAAACAATTAGAAAATAACTTTGAATCCCTAAAATTGGTCATGTCAGAAATCACATCAATTGCTAACTTTAAGCAGCAAAAAACTCAAAACTCATAGAAGTAGAAGGTAAGCAATGAAATTTGTTTATAGATCCAATTAAATTTGCTACATATGTGCTAGTTCTTTTCTAGTTTCGCATTCTTATTTATTAAGAAACCTCAAATATCTGTGGCACTAATGTGCTATCCAGTGTTGTATACACTGCATAGTCTAGCCCTTGTAGATGTTACACAAGCTAAATCAGGAAAATGCTTCTATTTAAAATAAAATAAAATAGAAATCATCAAGTTGCATGAATCATTATAAAATCTTTTTATTAGCCTCAGGTTGACATTTTATTTGGTTATTGATGTGGCAAGTCTCTAGAATTCAACAAGGTCAATGCAATCACAAATGTAATATTGCAGTTTTGAACCCCTTGGATAAATAATTATACCGCCCATGATATGTGTAAATAATAGCAAAGAATATTCTGCATGAAAGATATGTAATTTTTCTGGGTCAGTGTACTTGACCTACTGAAGAATTATGTTTTGGACATGATAAGGTAAATGTTGTAACCAGTATATGTTATGTTACGAGACTAACACCATGATATAAATACTACAATGGAATTAATGAAATAAAAAATGGCAACTTAATGCAAAACCTTAAGGCCCAAGTACACCAAAGGACCATGAAATAGTAAGTTGGGGAAGAAAATGATGCTACCTGCCTTTCATTCAGACTAGCACTTGTATGCAAACCATTTTGTTACATGAACCTTTCATTTTTGGGGATTTCTTGCCATTCTGTCAAGTAAGTATAAAATAAAAGGAGATGAGTTCTGAGAAGAGTTACCAGAAAATCTAATACTTAATGTTTGGCTGCCAGTTGTAAACTAAGGAGGGCAAGCCAGAGCTTAATGCAGGAGTTATGTTTTCCAGTGTTTTCCAGTTAGTGACAATCAGTCATTGGTAGAGAGCCTTCGATAGCAAACCAGACGGCTTTCTCTGTTGGCAGAGGTAGAAGGTTTTAGTTATGGCATATAGGTGAGAGTTTGTTGTGGCAGTTATCCTGATATATATATTTTTCATTACGTCAAGAGGCATTCCACTACAGTTAAATTCTATGCATGCGCATCAAAACATATGACGGTACATTCTTGGTGTAATAAAAAATTCTTCACCGTAAAGGTTGTACGTGCCCCCATCATCGGCAGAAATTTCGGATTATGAAAACTGCTTCAATGGCTCATTCTCTTGACACAGAGAAAGCATTTGGGCCTTTCTTCATGTTTGGAAACACATTGCTTTGTTCCTACACTCCATGTTATGCCATTTCTCATCACTGTGTTTCTGTCTTTTCATCTCTCTGAGACGTGGCTTACTATTTCAGGCTATTTCCACTGCATCATCCCCATTCCGGAATAAATAGGTGAAGACGTCATGATAGGCTGCTACCACATCCCACACGTGGGCGGTGTCAAAGGATCACAATGCACAGGTGATGACATGACATAGACGTGTGCACACCAGAGAGGTTTATGAAGTGGTGACCCGGCAACATGAAAGGTTTTCCTGGCCCAGGAGGAGTGCAATGTGGATATGTGGTTGTGAAGGAGCAAATTGCAATGGATAGCGTGAATGTAGAGGATAATTCCTATGCTACCCAAACTGGCAAAAATCCTACCAAATCAAGATACAGAAAATTGAAGTCACAGAGTCTGTTTAGCACCTCATTTCATTATGTGGGTATGTTTTAGATATCACTGTGGTGGTCTCTGCTGAATTTCCTGACTGGTTAAATTTTTGGCCTCTATAGGAGTAGTTTCTGTTGATTGAAACGTAAGCCTTGTGTGGAGGTTGAAGTTGAGTACACAACCACCATGAAGCTTCAAGATGAGGGTGCTTTAATGCTGTTTTCAAAATCTAGAAAACGAAACGGTATTCCAGTTTTTGTTTTTGTTTTGCTTTTGGTTTTTGTTTTTTTTAAATTAATATAGTTTTTCTGTTTTGAAATCCTATAATATATGTTCATGAGATGTGTTGCAAAATACTATGAACATTATCAAACGTTGTTGAAGCCAAATTCAGAACTGGGTTTTCAAAATTGTGTTCAACAAAGCCTGGGATTTTGCTTTCGCTTATACTTCTTTGACCTTTACTAGACTAATGATTGCAACAAACATTGTTTGTAAGGAGATACGGTAGCTGATGGGCAGCTGTTTGAGAGAGTGGAAGAGATGATCACCACCTAACTTCCATTGCTTGAACAAAATTAAGGTTAATGTTGATGGAGGAAGCTTGAAGAAATTAAGGCTCAATGACGATGGAGCAGGGTTGAAGAAACTAAAGCCAAAAGATGATGGAGGAGGGATGATGAAATTTAAGCAGCCTGACGATGGAGGAGTGTTGAAGAAATTTAAGCTGAATGACAATGGCATAGGCTTCAGGAAATTGAAGCCTCATGACAATGGAGAAGGCTGCAAGAAATTTGAGTCTAATGACGTTGGAGAAGGCATCATTAAATTTGAGCATAATGACAATGGAAAATGCATCAAAAAAATTGAGCCAAGTGGCGATGGAGGAAGTGCAAATAAAAGAGCCGTAGATGATCTTTCTCTGTTCTATAATTCGGAGCCCTTGAAGAAGAAGATGAAGAAAGACAGCACGGAGGAATACGCATTCCCTCAGGGCAGTGAGAGGAAGATGTTAGCAAGCCATGAGCCTCTCAAGCAGAAGAGGGGTTTTATAGGTGAAGATACGTACACACCCACAACATCTCCCACCCCCCTCCACGATACACACATCTTTCAGAAATGTGCATAGAATCCAAAAGATCCGTTTTTCAGAATTCGTGTAATGATAGAGAGGATGAATTAGTGAAAAATTGAAAGTGGTTGATTGAGATGTTGAAGTTTTGATCAGACGCAATAAGTGAGCTCATTTTGTTCTTTACAATAGCTGTATGTTTATTGATATGCATGAATCTGCACACCCTTTTAACTGTTGGGTTAGTTGATATTTACATGTATGTTGTTGGCTTGGATTTGCATCTTGAAATTTGTCAGCTACAAACAGTTTGCTGCTTTTTTCATGTGTGTTATCAGTTATGTGAAAGAATGAGGCGAGTTTTCTGGTTCCAAGCATTACAGTGTTCTATGATTATCTCCATTAAATATGTGCCCGTACAAGTTCCTTTGGCTATCAACCTAGGAACTGACAAGTGATGGCATAAAATGTAACTTATAACCTAAGTTGCCGAATCGGGTATGGGTACATGGGTACGGGTACGGTATGCCGGTACAGCAATTTTTTTGGGGGGGTGGGTACGTCCGTACATAAAACATATAAAAATCATAGATATAGACATATTTGCAACCTAAAAAGTAAAAACAAGAATTAAATTTAGAATACCACATATCATGCGTATGCTAAACAAAACTTAGAACTACCATAAATATAACAAATTTGAAATACAATTATACTAAATTAATATTACGATCTATAATCAATAATTAGATCTAACAAAAGGTATATAATTTGAAACATGTATATAACTCGACTACCACATTTCATGCATATGCTAATTTGATTATAACAAAACTTAGAACTACCATAAATATACCAATGAATATAGGGTTTTTTAGCTTCGAAAACATTGCAAAAAGGTTTCGAAACCCGTGATAAACGCCTCAAAAACTATGTAAAATGCCACGTCATGCAAAAAATGGCAAGAAAAACTCGATACGTTTCAAACTGCGAAAATCCCGTACCCTATCCGAATCTGCAGCGATTCCATGAGGTATCCGTTTGCAGACGTTTCAGTACCTGGAATCGGCAGGGTAAAGGGCCGATTCTGGTAACTTAGCTTATAACCATACAAATAGTTCACAAGATTCAAAAAGTACATGTTTTCATAACAGACAGCAAGAACTTGGCTCCCATTATTGATTATTTTCTATGTTACACAGGAATGCATCCCCTATGGAATTGCAACCATTTCTGTTGCTGGGTATACATGGGAAATTGTCCAGATACCTTTGAAAATATCTTACTCGCAACAATCCATGTACTCAAAAAAAATATCTCTCGGCGTTATTTATATAGATTATTAGAAGATAGATAAACTAGTTTAGACTTGCATCCTTTTCCTCATTGACATGCAATACTCCTGGCACAGGGGAGTGGGTTTGAAAAGTGCTACGGCTTGGAGGTGAATCCTAGAGGGAGTTGGAAGGTTTTCTTCTTAATTTGCCATGCTCGTAAGAGTTCTGATGACACCTTGTTTGTTAATGAACGATATTATTTTATATCATTGTTATGTGATGCCACTCCTACTATTATATGAATTTGTGTCATGAACGGAATGTATTAAAATCTGCTGCATATTCGACAGGGAAACCATTGTTGATCTGTAAAGTTTTTGCTTTCTATTGTTTTCTCAAGCTCCAGGCTTCCTGAGGAAAACTGGAAGAGTTAAAGATCTGTGTCGAAATTTTGCTCAATAGACAGCAGGCTGTTGAAACAGAGCTGGTGGGTGAAAAGAAAGAGCTTACTCCCAGGACAAGGAGCAGTAAATCCTCAATAGAAAGATCTCAAAAGAATAATGTCAACTCAAATTTGTGAATCCCTGGGTCAAGAGATTGGAAGCAGATCAAGGAATTAACTATTCCTCAAGCACTAATTATTGTGCAAGTTTATATGAACTACACATAAGAAGGAAGATGAAGCTAAGGAGACTGAAGATGGCTCTTACAAACAGTAATTTCTTTCCTTTTTTCTAATTGGCTTTCTTAATTTTTTTAAAGCTTTCTACAGCTTTCTACTTGTCTTGGTAGCACGCTAGCTATTTCACAAGCTTATCATTTAAAGACATGAAATTTCCACAGTCCATAATATATTCTTTACCATATTTCTGGATTTTACTGTGAAAGATTTTTTCTCTTCAGCATTTCTCTTCTCTAGCTATTTCATCCTGATGATGGATCATGGAGTATCATCCGAAACGTTGATGAGAAAAAGCTTGCACAGTCAAATCCAGAAATATTGTCAAGAAAAGAGTTTATCATTATCAAGGTCTGAATAGCACTATTAATTTATACTGGGATGGTGGTTTATGATGGATGGTTTGCCACAATCCTCTGACGAATTGATTGAATTTAACTAAAGAGCCAGGTCTGTGTCCTTTTACTAAAGAATTAGCCCTGGAAAATTCATAATTACCACTTGCTGAGCAGTTTTTCTATTCTCTCGGCGTATCAAGATTAAAAATTTCCCCTCATTCTTACAATCTAAATATTGGGTGTTTTAATATCAGTATCATATTTATAAGAGGGCCATAAATTTCACATTGACATCCGTAACTGTGCGCTTTGGATATTTTTGTGCCAAATTTGAAGAGAATTAAGCTTTGGATGTTATATGGCTTCAAATTTCAAACTCATAACTAGTATTAGTCCTGGAATCCCCTGCTTGAACATATATACCCAATTTCATCTCTTATATCAATATAATAATGAATTCTCTAGTATTAATTTTGCAATATCCTCAATTCAATTAACTATAATCTATTTACTCAATTTCATGAAACTGGACAAAATGACACCCGATGTCCTTAATGAAGGAGGTTCAGATATCACTGATCCTCCAACTAAAAGTGAAAGGCACAGTGTATATGGCTTTAAAAATTCTGCAAACAGGGTTCTAATTAATTACCTTGCCAATGGAAAATTCTGAATCTGTAACAGTTTCTTTGCCCACCATCGTTGGAGCCTCAGGGCTTGCATCTACCTGACTGGCTCTCCTCACAATCAGAGACCTTCCACAGCTTCCAGTCTTACCAAATTGATATATACATTTAATATTGGCTCTGAGATTTATTCGTGCACAATGTGGGTGAATGTGTGATAACTGTATCACTGGTTTGTGTGGTAGAAGGATAAGGGAAGAAGCCATGGTGTTTTGAGAGATGGTTTACTGCTGTCAGATTGACTAGGAATGAACCAACAATTTTCATGAATTTGAGCTTCTAAAAGAAGTAGGATTATCTCAAATTCAAAAGTTTAATAAAAAACGTGGCTAAGCCACCCCCACATAATCCATACCCTTTGATTTTAACCACAAATATGGATCTCAAAAAAAGTCGAAATATAATATTTTGTCGAGGGAATAGGCAAACTTTTGCTTAATTTCGAAACCTTCACTCAGTTTGGCCCAAAAATGGATTTAACTTGATAAAATAATCGAAACTTTCATATAATTCAAATCTCTGTGTTGTGCAATATGCTGATTTTTTAATTTAAGTTTTAGTCTCTAACTTGTTACAATATATTATTTATATATATTTTTTACGTAATTTAAGAGAATTAGTTGAATTTTCATGGAGTGTTGATATTTATCTTTATATTATTTCATTTGTTGGTTAGATAAATTATGACATATTAATTCACATGTAAGTTAAATAATAATTTGAAATAAGTCACAGCATATTAATTCAAAGGTAAGCTAAATAATAATTTGAGAAGATTATAGTTGTGAGTATCATAATTTTATTAAATCAATGAAGATTATAGTTGTGAGTGTTGGCATTGGGTCCAAGCTTGATTTGTACCAACACAACTATGACTAGTATAATTGAAGTTGAGTTGGTTCCTTAGAACAAATATTTGTTAAAATATTGATGAGCAAATGAGTTGTTAATAGAGAGGTTATGTAGATTGATTGGTTGATTTTGAGTGTAGTTAATGTTAAGTTTGTTTTTTATAATAAATATTTATAAATTGATTTATGATTAGTTGATTAACATTTGATAACTTTCTCAAAAATAAAACCTTAACTTCTGATTATTTAAAAAATATGAATCCATTCCAAAACATTACAATGATGTAAGCCCCTCTCCTACCTAAGTCTCCTTAAAAGTAATTTAAATGTGTGATGCGCAATAATTTTGCTTTTTTCACTATGATTTTTCTTCCTATTAAATTCACCCTAGTCATCCCCACAATTGAACATTAGTATCCAAACCACCCTCAACTTCTCTAATTACAATAAGAGAAAAAAAATTATGGCTAATTAGATTAACAATAATTTATTTTATTAAAATATAAATATTAATTTTCTCACATCTACTCACAATAATAACTATAAAAAGTTTAACAAGTACTAAATACTAATAAGATATTAAGTAATTATTATCAAATTAAAACTATTAAATTTTAAAAATACTAAGAATCATAATAATCCCAAAAGGCTATGTAAAGAAAACTCAATATTAAAATATATATATATATTAATAATTCTAACAATTATATTAACACTCCCTTGTTTTCCACTCATGCATCCATTATCACTATAAAGGGCCACCACCATAAGTTCACCTCCTCCACAACAATTATTTAATGAGCATGCTCTTTTGGATGCAACATGAAGTTTAATGCATGTAAGTTTTGGTTTTACTCCATCTTTTAATTAACTTATTCATTTACTTTTAAATGACCTCCACTGTTGCGTTTCTTTAATTAGCCCATGCAAGTTGTTACTCGTAAATAAAATAACTCCTTTCTCATACATTTTACATGAATTAAGCATGGATAAATAATTAAATCTTTAATTAAATTTTATCAATTTTAAATACTTTAAATAAAAAATCTTTGTTATATAAATATAATAGATAATAATATTAATAATACTATATTATATATTTTTATAGAGAAGGGGGATTTGTCGCCCTTGGGACTCTAGGTCACGAGAGAGCCTCAAGGAACGAACTACCCTAAACTACCTCAGGTTGTTTGAAAGGTTGAGAGAGAGAGAGACTAAAAGGGCAGGGCAAACAACACATTGTTTCCCTTTTGCTAAAACAGGTGTATCTAGAACGTGGTGAGTTGGTCGTAGAGGTTTCATAGTGCAGACCAAATAGATCACTATCTGAGGATGGTAGCATGGGAACTGGACTCCAACATAGCGCACTAGTGTCCTGTATGGACAGAGATCTGGCAAATAGACAAAAAAAACACAAAGGGTCTACTTACAATCCGGTTGACAAAGTTTTACAATTTGACAAAGAGAATGCAGGAAACAAAAAGTACGACAAGAAGAATGCTAGAAACTATTCTAATGTGGAAATGACAAAGAAAGATGAGGAAAAGATACCACTCCACCCATGCTTCAATTCTTCAACTTTAACTTCAAAAGGATGAACCAACACCTGCACACATGGAAACAAGAAAGATGTTGGGTTGCATTTTAAGGGTTGCATTTTAAGGTCTGCCTTAGTTAGACCCCCACTTTGGTGTTCCCACCTCCATGGATAGCTAGATATGCAATGAGATAGAGAAATCAATAAAGAAAAGAAAGGAAAAGACAATATCAAATAGAGTGCAAAGGTAACCTAAATACTACTCTATAAGACACAATAATGTAAATAAAATAACAAGAGCAATATACCTTTCATCATGCTAGCACTTAAGGCCGAGAGGAGAAGACACCACACCAAGAGAATGAAGCTTTGTCAACCTGCAAAGATGGTGGAGTTGCAACAAGAAAGCGCCGTAAAAGCCAAGTAGAGAGCAAGAATCACCAATGAGAGAGCAAGAGTGAGCTTGAGAGGATGAGTGAAAGAATGATCGGGAAGTTGCAAGAATTAGCATGAAGGAATGAGAGAAATGCATGAAGGAGTGGAGGAATGAGTTTGAATTGCTATAATGGAGGTGAAAGGTTGATTTTCGTCAGTCAAGGCAGGACAAAAGACGTTATCTTCACAACTAACTGAAGACGTAACAATTCTATAGATTCCAGAGGCGGGAATCCTACCAGGATGTAAGCGTGGTGTGTGGATGTCCATGCAGCGTGCACACGTCCTCGATAGAATTTCCTCCACCGGTACAAAAAGACAAGGCCACGCAGAAGGAATAAGCTAATGGTAGTGGGATTTGCATCATCAAAATTATAGTTTCTAAAGTAAAGGTAAAATAAATAGGGAATTTTCCAAGGGTGAAAATTCATGCCATTCCATTTTTCCCCCATTTTAGCAAGCATATGTGTTAGTGCAAATGTGAACAAAAGTAAAAAGAGACTAAAGAGAATATACCCATCGCGTCGAGGAATCAGATCTTTGATCCGACGCACCTGTACTTGAAGAGAAGAGAAAAGGCTCCACAAGTTCTCGATCCTGTAAAGCTATGAAAGAGAGGAGGCTTCACAGATTCTCAATCCTATAAAGCAAGTTGTGATCTCACCACAAACATGTTAGGTTGTAGACAAAACATGTTAGGAAAAAAATCATAAGACACACAAGCTAAAATGATAAGACAATGTTTGATTAGGTAGAGACAAGACATGTATTGATCAAATAAGCCTATGGCTGCTGCAAACTCCGTTGCAGGATAGTCATAGAAAATACGGGTCTAGTCGTGTTGCCCTCAAGCTAGACACGAGGATATATGATGTCTAACACCAAGACACATCGACATCGAATATCAAATAAAAGACATGCAATTGCAAGACATCAAAGAAGTATTCATTCAAAGGAATACTCTGATTGAAAGGCACCACATTTTTTGCAAGTTATTCTATCATCAAGGAATCCTTTTGAAAGATCTTTTTTTCAAGGAATCCGTTGGAAAAAAATGCTCCTTTTCAAAGGAAAGTTTTCAAACTTTTTCATTTTAGAAAAACTGCTCATTTTTCAAAGGCAAGTTTTTAGATCCTTTTGCATACGAGATCCTTTTCAAAATAAAATTTCATCCAAGAATCTTGAGAGAATACAACATTTTGGAAAATAAGAATTTTCAATAAGGGATTATTTTTTCAAGGAATTCATTGTAAGGATAATTTGACACCAAGGAATCCTTTTGAAAGAATTTTCCAAATTGAAAATCAAAACATCATGGTAGCCCCCCCTTAGGATGGTGTGTGTTACTCAAAGGAGCACATGACATCCTAAGGAGAGAAAGGAGAGGCAAAGATATTATGGCACGTAGCACATAACAAGATGTATTTTGTGGTATATTCTCACACACACACGAGGGACAAGACATAAGAACCACAACATCAAGAAGCAGACAAAGATGAAGAAATCAAGAGAGATAGAGGAATCTTAGAGTTTGGTGTTAGATCTACTCATAGATACAAATAGAAATAATATGCTATATGAATGAGCAGTCATCAATCCCTTAAGTTCTCATATCATGAAGAAGAGCACATGAAGATAAAATAAAAATAAAAATTGGGTCAACATGGAAGAGGGCCTAAATGCCCCCAACACTTTGCATCATCCTCAATGTCAAAAAGCAATTTCACAACATATAGAAGAATGATGATACATATAGAAGAAGTTCACAATAAATTTTTCATGCATGTATACAAGCACTTACAAGGGTAGCAAGAGTCCTCCAGGCAAGATCACAAACATAAAAATGCAAGCACAGGGGAACACAAACACACGAAAAAATATAATCTACATATAACAAAGAGGTATCACCCTAGTCCTCATCAACTAGTAGGTCATCCTACTCCCAATCTAGATCATTATAGGGGAGGGTGGACATGCCTGCAAGGGTAGGATTACAAGGGTAATACCCTCTGACTCGCTTACAACAAGGGTCAAGGAAGAAGGCCCCTCAAGGTCTTCTTGGTCGAGCTCATGTGAGGCAAAAGTTGTCAGTCTTACAAAGATCAAGGACAGAGCCAAGATATCATCCACTGACTTAAACATGCACTTCACCGAAGTGCCATGTGCTAATCAAGTGGGAGAAGAAGGAGGCACTCGAGATCCAATACCAACCTCATTGAGAGGGGTAGTGACAAACTCAAGGGATGTAGGGGTCACCTCCATCATGACAACGACACAAGCCAAGACAAACCAACTTCTGAAGAAGGTGAACCCTTCTTCTGACCTTCACTTGAAGCAAGGTTGTCCTCTAGCTTATGCTTCAATGGAGGATGAGGAATCCCCACAAAAGAAGAAGACTGAGGAGGAAGAGGACAAAGTCACAGCAAACACCACCGTGGTGTTTAGCATGTTTATGGGCTGAGATAACAAAGGTATGTTTATAATGGACATCAAGAGAGGGGGCTCCATAGAGGGAGTAATCAAAACCTGCACCCTTTAGGGATGGGGATCATCAGAGCCTATCAAGGGAGCCAGAATCATAACAAAGGTGATTGGAACTGAGGCAGGCACAACAAAAGAAGACAAAACAACAAAAGAGGATACAGAAATTAGGTCCACTGGCTCCCCCTCCATCTTCTACAAGGTTGTGTGTTTGATGGCGAGAGCCTTTCACCTGCGCTTGCTCTTGCGTGCAAGTTGATTATGTTAGCTACAGGCACTAGAAGATGCGGCCTAAGAAGATATTGAAGGTTACTTCTCAGCCATAGGAATATCCTTCGCAACCATTTTTGGTGGAAGGGTAATCTCCTCGGCAAGAGAAAGAGGAGAAAGTGTAGGGGTAGAGGAAACCACAGGAAGAGAAACATAAACAGGCGCCTCAACCGCAAGGTTCTTCCTACTCTCTACCTTAAGGGTAGGTATAGGAACAATAGGAGGCCATGAGGGTCAAGACACAAGAGCATCCCCACAAGGACCCTTCCCCTTGCCATAAACAATGGGTCTAGGAATTGTGGGCAAGACAGGAAGCTCGAATCCTAACACTTTTCTTTTCTCCATGCAGGCACATCATACTTCCAATGTGAGGCATGGGAGAAAAATCCAAAGGTGCCACAACAAGATGAGAAGCAAAAGAAGGATAAGATGGTACAAAAGGAGAAGTCTCTTGAGCACAAACAAGCTTCTCCTTCCCCTTTTGTTGGGCAGAAGAAGCATCTTGTTGTTGCATAATCATTGAAGCCTTCACAAAGATTGCATAGGGGGAAACTAGATAAGTAGCCTTTGGCATTGATCCTTCAATCTTATACTTAATATAAGCCTTATATAGTGAATCTCCCCTAGGAGGGAGAGACCCGACTGGGGCAGGCCAAAAGTGATCCAATGAGAAGCCTCCACACAACACCAATGGTTTATATTTGATGTCGTGCACTACGTGAACAAAACCTTCATGAGGGAATTTTAAACATTTATGAACCACAGAGGCTACACTGTTCATAGAGGTTGGCCAGGGGATGCCCAGCCTAACTCAAAATAGGTCAAACTCTAGAATGATAATGAATGAAGCATCAACAGTCTTGGGTCCTACCAAGACTGATAAAGAAATAAAGCCCAAAGGGGCGATAGATAATCCATCATTCATACGAAGGGTGGTATCCAACTCTTCGTACCTCTCCCTATGTAAGCCTTTTATGAACAAAGTCTCCTATGTTATCACATTAACCTGACTCATCAAATCAACTAAGATGACAGTTACAACATTTCCATTGATCTAGGCAGGGATGTATAAAGGAGAGAGCTCCTTATTAAGAGGCTCATCATGTGAGGTAAATGTTATGTCAGGAGTATCATTCACATTTTTCGGGAGGGGGGATATGCATGAATGAAACCATGTTCACATACTTAGATGGCACTAACTCAGATGATGTAGAATATTGTGTTAACAAATTTATAGAATGAGAGAGAAATAGATCAGTATAAGTTTGCAGTTCATTGTTAGCCTTGGTCATAGATTTATTAGAATTATATTTCTTTCCATAGAAATGGATAGTCCTATCATTGATGTGGTCCTAAATCTCATGATGCAGGTGCACACATCACTCGGTATCATGCTCATGTACTCAATGGAATTAATAGAATTGATGCTCATCATACCAATTCGGATACGACTCAATGAAAGGTCGAGGTTTTGGCAATGTCAAAACTTTATCCTTTAATAACTTCTTCAAAATAGCAATAGATAATTTTATGAAATGCCTATTGCGTCCTAGGCCCTTTTCCTTAGACTTAGATACCACACTCACAATAGCTTTTTTTTTTCCAAAATCTAACACTACAAATCAGTTATTAGAATGGGAGCACAAAGACGAACCCCTGAATTGTGCCACCATTTTTTGGTACTCACACAATGTGGCACACAAGTGTGTGAAAGAAGGATGTTTCATTAAGGAAAACTTTTCTTGTCATGACTTATGTAAGTTGCCAATGAAAACCTTTTGCATATTTGAGTTCGGAAGCAGATAAGAAATTTGAGAGAATATCACTTGATATCGAGCAATAAAATCAATCACCTTTTCTTGGTCCCCTTTCTTACATTGGACGGGATTTGAAAAGGTCATCTTTGATCTAATGCTAGCCTAGAACTACTAGAGGAACTGATTTACCAACTAATCAAACAAGAAGATAGAGTTATCCAGTAAGGAACAATACCACTCAAGTGTAGTGTCTTTAAGGGATCTAGGAAAAATATTAGCCATTAGAGCATTGTGGTGGAAAAAATCAATGCACATAGCATTAAATGTTGAAACATGTGTTTGAGGGTCTCCACGACAACCATATTTTTTAAATTTCAAAATATTCATCCCCTGAGGGATAGGAGCATTTAAAATAGCAATAGATAGAATATTGTGTTGAAAGAAAGGTTGAAACATAGGTTGAGAAGTAGCACCAGATAATTTTGCTAGCTAGTTCTGGATCTGACCCATGTTTTGCAATAAAGTGTTTAAAATAGGGTCAAAAGATGAAGCAGGACCAGTGGAATCTCCACTAGAACCACTAGAGCCACCAACCCCCATACTAGTAGAGACTCCACCACTAGGACCAGTATGGGCTCCAAGATTTCCACCAAGAACATTAGAATTGGAGGAACCGAAACCCAAAGGTACCTTGTTTACTTTAATGATAGGGGGTGACTGAGGACCACAAGTAGTGTTAATGAAAGGGCCAGTCTCGACCATGCATACTGATACCCTAGGCATCGATACTTCTATATGTCTTTCAATGGTCTCGAACGTAAGGTCTAGAGTAGCGCCAGACCTAGGATTGTATAATGATACACGAGTGTCTACTATGTCTGCAAGGCCTGGGATAAATTCTAGACCTACCCAGTCCTTGTACAACATAGTTCTCAATTATTTAATAACATTAGCATCCCTAGCCTTGATTCTTTCTTTCTTCAAATACTTCTCGAACTCCAAAAGTCTTCTATCTAAGGAAAGAAGTGTCTTTGTGAGAACCTCAAGAGCATTGTATTCCTCCATAAACGAAGTAGAAGGAGAAGCAAGAGGTGCAAGAATATGAGGAGCTTCCCCAAAAGGACTAGAGAAACTTGTATTTGTTCTCAAAACTAATTCTTCAAAGTTACGACCAATAGTGACCTTAGAACCCATCTCTATATGTCGTATGCTCCTTTTGACAATGTGCCCAAAGGTTGTCGACTGAGTCATAAATATTCACAATACACAAGTCCATAACACACCAGGACACGAGAGAAAGGTATCAAACACTAGGAAACGAAAACAAGGAGATCACATCAAGTTCACCAAAAATTTAGAGAAGGGGGATTTGTCACCCCTAGGGCTCTCGGTTATGGGAGAGCCCCAAGGAACTAACTGCCCTAAACTACCTCAGGTTGTTTGATAGGTTGAGAGAGAGACTAAAAAAGAAGGGAAAACAATGCATTATTTCCCTTTTGCTAAAAAAGGTGTATCTAGAATCGGGTGAGTTGGCCACAGAGGTTTCATACTATAGATTAGATAGCTCATTGTCTAAGGATGACAGTGTGGGAATTAGACTCCAGTGCGACACACTGGTGGGTGATCCCACAAAGTTGGTTTACAATTCCCTTCATGAAGAAAAATTTCCAAAACGCTCCCATGAAAAGAAATCAAGTTTTTAGGGGTTCGCTCAAAGGGGGGTTTGAGTGAACCCAAAAAAGGGGTTTGCTCAAACCCCTTCGAAATAACCCCTTTGGTGATGTCATCTCTTTTGGCACCTTTTTTAATGAAAATAAAGGAAAATTCAAAAAGGGAGTTCAAACAAACACCCCTCAAGGGGTCAAGGGGGTTTGCTCAAAGGGGGGGTTCACTCAAACCCCTCTTTTTTTCCCTTCTCCCCCTCTTCTACCAATTTTCTACAAAAAAATTCCTTTTGAAGCTTGGGTTGAAGATGAAAATGGAATCAACTTCATAGACCCAACTGGATGCTTATAGTCCTCGAAACGAGCTATCCATCGAATATAATTTTAATATATTTTGGTTTTATTATGTATTTTTTTAGTTTAATTAAACATAGGCTTTTCAACGAAAATCAAGCTCTTTGTTCTGCACATGTGGAAAAATAGTAGATTATTAAAAAAAGTCTGAAGAATATGTTGGTGCTAGGTATTGATGTCCTTGATCTAGTAAAAAAATTTGAATTTCGATACATACAAAAAAATTTATGTTGTATACGATTCACCTATGTCTAAATTGCAATTGCTTTGACTTCAAAACTTAATTAAGAAAAAAATATTCAATAAAACACTATGAAACCAAATGAACATGTTAAATATCGTAGTTACAAAGCTAAATTTGAAAGAAATAGAATTTTATCCTTCATAGAAAAACAAATTATGTTGTTTACGGTGAACATCACTCTTTAAAAATGGTGTTTACCAGTTAAAAACTAGTTTTTGAATGAGATGGAAAAAGAAATAAAATCTGATTCCATAAATTAAAATATATATATATATAGAATCTACAGACAAAATGTCACAAATCACTAATTTGCATCATCTTCAAAATCCTCATGGTTTAGTAGCTATAGGTGCCTGAAAGTGAAGATTTAGTTAAAAAAAGTCAGTTCAATGTCCAGTTTGGCTAAAAATTGTAAACCACTATTGTGGGATCACCCTGATGTCTCAGGGATGCATCGATGTCCTGTACGAATAGAGTTCTGCCAAATAGACAAAAAGCACATAGGGCCTACTTATGACCCAACTGATGAAGTTTTACAATTTGACAAAGAATGCAAGAAACAAAAAGTACAACAACAAGAATGCTAGAAACTATTCTAATGCAAAAAATGACAAAGAAATATGAGGAAAATATACCACTCCACCCACGCTTCGATTCTTCAACTTTAACTTCAAAAGGATGAACCAACACTTGCACACACGAAAACAAGAAATATTGGGTTGTGTTTCAAGGTCTGCCTTAATCAGACCCCTACTTTAGTGTCCCCACCTCCATGGACAACTAGATAGAGAAATCGATAAACAAGAGAAAGGAAAAGACACTATCAAATAGAGTGCAAAGGCAACTTGAATGCTACTCTATAAGACACAATAATGCAAAAAATAGGGGAAATATCACCTTTCCTCCTACTAGCACTCAAGGTTGAGAGGAGAAGATGACACCACATTGAGAGAATGAAGCTTTGTCAACCTACAAAGATGGTGGAGTTGCAACAAGAAAGCATTGTAGACGCTAAGTAGAGAGCAAGAATCACCAAGAAGAGAGCACGAGTGAGCATGAGAGAGTGAGAGAGTGAAAGAATGATCAAGAAGTTGCAAGAATTAGCATGAAGGAATGAGATGATTGCATGAAGGAGTGGAGGAATGAGTTTGAATTTATAAAATGGAGGTAAAAGGTTGATTTTCGTTGATTAAGGGAGGAAAGAAGATTTTACCTTCACAACCAATTGAAGATGTAATGGTTTTGCAGATTCTAGAGGAAATAATCTTGTCAACATGTAACCGTAGCACACAGATGTTCTCATAGCACACACAAATCCATGACAAAAATTCCTCCACCAATGTAAAAAGATAAGGCCATGCGGAAGGAATAAGCTGATGACAGCGGGATTTGCATCATCCGACTTATAGTTTCTAAAGTAAAGGTAAAATAATAAGGAATTTGCCAAGGGTGCAAATTCACACCATTACACTCTTATAAAATTATGATTAATTTTTGAAACAAATATTCATAATACATAATAAGGAAAAAAAATTATCAAAGCAAAGTGAAATACAATTTAGTTTATGTTATACTCTTAAAATTAGTCTTTTAAACTTATTTGGATAATTATTTAATAGTTAAGTTACCCAAGAGAATGGCACGTGACACTGTGAGATCTTATTTAAGTTGGTAGGAAGGTACTTCAAGATTGGTTCATTATGTCCAATTCATCATGTTGTGGGCCCTTTCTTTTTTTTTTGTTGTGTCCATGTAATCACATCAGCAAAATAATCCCATGATTAGAATACATATGGATGTCAACATGGATTATACAAGCTCCGTTAGTTTATAGAGTGAGCTAGATGATTGGAGTAACCTCAAACTTCCTAAGGAATATTTTACTATGTATCAAGGTAGGTTGTTTAGGACCATTTATCTCATTTGAGATAGATGATCTTTAAAGTTCTTGAGTTCATTTTATGTTCATATTAAGTTAGATCCTTAAGGATACTTTGAACTTTTATATCAACTATTCTTAATGGTCAAAGGGATATATCATGAGATTTTGCTATTGAATTGAGTGGGTATGTGTTAGTGGTTGTAAGTCCCAACCCCGTCTATAACTAGTGTGACTCTTTAATAAGTTTGATTATGCTAGACTTGTGAATCATTTGATGCCTTGACCAATAGTGTTTAATATATGATATAACATTGGAATCATTGACAGATAAATTGGGTAAATTATTAATTTTTATTCTCTTAGAACATTATGCTAAATTGAGTGTGTGTAATTGAGAAAGTTATATATATTCAGGTTCTAAAGGCATAGGATACCAGCAATAATTGTACCCAACTACATGTTGAATGTTCTAATTATTCTATGACCTAGTTTAAATTATCGTTGTGGGTGAAATCACAATAATGTGTCTCACTTTTTGGCCAAGATGGACATTTATATCAAAAAATTTAACAAAATCTTCATCTTCTAAGACCTATAGTAGATAAACTATTAAGAATTTGAAGATGATGCAAACTAGTGATTTGTGGAAATTTCTATGTAGATTCTAAATATATGTTTAAAAAAAAAAAAAACTGAAATAAATCATGAATCTTTCAACATCTCCTTTAATAAATAGTTAAACCACATTTTTAGAAAGTACTATTTGTGTCGTCGACCATAAATTTTTTTATATAAAGGATAAAATTCTAATTTTTGAAACATAGATCCTCAACATCAATATCTAGGGCAAGGATATTTTTTCATTATTTTTGGTTACATATTTTTTTAATTAATTTTTGAATATAACTATAACTTGGACATACGTGTGTTTCGTCCAACATAACTTGTTGTGTGTATATCGAAATCCTCTTTTTTGGTGAAACAAGGACATCAATACCTAGGGCAAGGGTACTTTTTGAAAAAAAAATTATAGTGGCTTACTATTTTTCCACCTCTATAGAACAAATAGCTTGATGTTCGAAGAAAAACCTATGTTTAGTAAAAAATAAAAATTGAATACGTGATAAAATGAAAACATATCAAAACTATACTTGTTGGAAAGCTTGTTTTGAGGGCTATGATCTTGCAAAATATATTGTCATTTTAAGTTCATCAGAAGGCCCAACCTAAGGTTTGAAACTAAATTTTCTAAAGAAATTTTGATGAGGAAATTTTTTCTAGAAGGTACCTTCTAGCAAAGGTCACTATGCAAAAAATCTATTCTATGACAAACACCTTTGAGCGAAGGTGCTTAGTTACATACCTTCACTTGAAGATCCTTTGAGTGAAGGTTTTACTTTGCTCAAAGGTTTTCAAGTGAATCCAACTTGACCACTCAAAAAAATTCCTCTTGCCAAAAGTGAGACACAATTCCGTGATTTCACCCTTGTAGTAAATGTGCCTTATTAGGAATGTATGTGAGAACATGAGATTTAGATTTCATACAAGCTTCATGAGATGAAAAAATTCAAATTTATATGAGCAAAGGAATGATGTGTACCTAACTCAATCCAAATAAGTTGCTTATGTGTTTTATATTTCTTAGAAAAGGATAATATTTGGGAATGAACCAAGACCATTGAAGATTGCGAGAAAGTTCAAAAAGGATTAATTGCCTCGCATCATTAAGGGTAAATCAAGATAATTCTAACTGACAACAAGTATACCTAAGGTGAGTTGAAAAGGTAAGTTATATGCATTGGTTATCAAGTCACATTATATTTAGTTAAAAAAATTGTTCAAAGATCCATTAAATAGTATATTCAAATAATTAGTTAAGAATAAGATTTATTTTTTATAAGGTAAGCAGGGTTTTGAAAGGGATTAGAACCTTGTACAATGAGAAGAAAAGAACACTTCTAAACACCAAAGTAAAAAACTTTGCCAACAAAATAGAGAATCAGAAACAACAAAAACACTATAGTAACACAACAAACTTACAACCAATACCTAGCTACCAAGTAACCAAGAGCAATAGAACACTTAGAACAAACACCAGTCCTAAGTCTAAGACAAAGAAACAACGATAACCATGAGCTTGAAAAAACTTATCCCATCAACAAAATCCATCTCCACCTCAATAAGAGACAAGAAGAGCAACCATAAGTTGAAGCACCAAAGCCATCATTCCCACAATCCAAAACTCTCCACCCTAATAGAAGAGTTCAAAAGAAAAAATAAAGCCAAAAACAACAACCCCTTGTAGCAGCAATAAGCCCCACCAACTAAACTGAACTCCACCATGATAGGAGAAGGCTCTACCTCCCCAAGTCCACAACCTCCACCTCTAAAAGGAGAAAACTCCACCTCTAAAGGAGTTATGTTTTGAGGACCCAAAAATAGAGAATGAAGAAAAGAAGAAAGGGCAATAGTAGTACTCTCTAGAAACCGTCTGGGTAGTCTGGGTCAACAAAATTTCTAAAGGAGCTTTTAGGATAGCCCCCACTAAACACCTTTGCAAATGGAGGTCAATAGCCTGTAGCTTCACACATCTAGTGAACCATCTCCTTTGAGACAAAGTATCAACAAATATGAGACCCCATAACACCTTGTTCGCAGGCAGCCACATACCAATAGCCTTGAACACCATCCAAAAACCCAATAGTAAAAATGGAGTTGTGCCATACACACCGCTCCAAGGGAAGAAATCCCCATAAGAGGTAGAGAAAGTACCTCTTCTACAATAGTCAACATCATAGCTAACCATAAGAAGAGACAAGGTAAACAAAAACTTCAAAGCTCTAAGATAACCACCTTGCAGCCATGATCTAGAAGCAGAATAGAGGGGAATGGGCACCCTATCCAACTTGACATGGTCATGGAAAGCCAAAAATTCCATAACCTAGACCAAAAAACCATCCTCCATAGAATAGAAATTATCATTGAATCATTCAATAGCCAAGCACAAGCCTTGGCCCAAAAATAGTCCATACCCTTGCACAAACTATCCAGTAAGGAAAGCAATGCATCCTTCACAAGGCAAGCCCAAAAAAGAAGGACCTTCACAAAGAAGCTTATTAGTGGTTCAACAACCACCATAAACAAGGCATGAAGGCCACAAGAACAAGGGAAAACCAAGACCAATATGAGCACCCAAGACAACTCCAAGTCATAGCAAAAAAATGGTAGATCTATCACAACAAGACCAAAACCTCCCTCCAACGAGAGAGTCAAGTAGAGAGAAAAAAACTAGCACTTGTGTAACACCAACAAGGGGTGAGGAGGATGCTCAAACCCCACACGCTCCATAGCCAATAGAAACCCCGAAGGGGCCAACAAACAGAGGAGGCCATGAGCAAGCACTGAAATAACAACATCGTCATCCTTTGAGACAGCCTCACTGTCTCCAATAGAAGAGCAACACATAAGAAAATTGAATTTGAGAGTGACCCCAAAGAGAAAAAGACAGACAAAATAAGTGCAGAGAAAGCAAGCACTTGAGAGTCCCTTCCCACTAAGCAACTACCACCCACCCCACCCCCGACAGGCCAACGACAAAGGAAATATCAATGGTCTTTGATCCCTCGCAGGAAGAAGGCACGAAAGAGGGAAACACACCAGTAAAGCCCACCACAAAGGCATCCACCCCCTGACACAGGCAATGAGCATACCCAAAACCATTGCCTAAAGCAGACAAAGGTTGACTAACAAAGAGAACAAACAAACTACACAGACTAAGCTCCCCATCCACCAACAACAAAGCAACATCCCCGTAATCCTTAGAATTAGAGTCACCCTCCACTGCAATACCAAAGGATTTTAAAATCCCCCCATGGCTATTTTTCTGACTCTTGTGCACCATCGTTGATCACTCATTTCTACAGATGTTATTACAAGAATACAATTTTGTTTTTGATTATGGGAAAAAAAAGTTTTGCTAGGACCTAAAACCCATTACATAACGGTTTTGAAGGGACCCACAACCCTATCCAAGAAAAACATGTTGCATCAAAGATAAACCATATACCATCAACAACCAATCAACAACAACACTAAGAATATACCAGAATAACTCATGTTGCACAAAGGAAATCCAGGGGCTTAAAGCCCTTAACCAAATACATACAGGTTTTACATGGGACCTTAAACCCTTAACTAGGTTTTTCAGGGACCTTGAACCCAAAAGAGCAAGTGACCAAAGCTAAAACAAACAAAAAGCTCAGGAGGAGAAAGACTTGAGCCCCCACAGATCCAAATAGAGGAGACCACCGTAAGACAACCCCAAAGTTCACATCTGCCCAAAACAACAACCGCGTCCACAACAAAGAAAAGAAGAGAGGGAAACATAGCCACCCAAGCCACCCCAGCAAAGTCATTTCCATTACCATCACTGTCTTCTCCTTCTACAAATTTCAAATTGCAGCTGTTGTGCCCATTCCCGCCCATCTTTTGCTTCTGCTCCATATTAAAAATAATTTTTTTATGTCACTTAGTTATTTAGCTGAGTTAATTTTTAGAATAATATTTTGTTATTATTGAAGATAGATTTGAATTCTCATCCTGCATCAAGAAAGGTAAAACAAAAAAGTATACATATATTTTTACCCACTAACTATTGAATTTAATTTTATTGAAATTATGAGAAGGTGATTATCATGATTCTTTAACCAGTCATGTATTAAGAAAAATGCACTTGGGATGAGCATCAATAGATAGAAGGGATAACCATTAAAACCATTGCCAATACTTCACTTGGTTGAAGTTCTTGCATGTGACCTTGGGTAATGAAAAGAGAGCAATGATTTTTTTAGTGGCTAATATTCACCAATTGACCAATAGTTGAAATTTGGGAATGCAAATTTGGCTAATAGTTCAAGTTGTAACAAGACTTGAATCACCACATTTTTATAAAACTTTATTTTAGTCTTATTTATTAAATCGCCAAATAATTTATTCTATTAAAAAAATTACCTCAAAAATTTTCCACAGTATTCGATACATGATTAGATCAGTTTCGTCTAAATTTTGCAAGTTATAGTAGAAAACTAAATTAATTTTCCAATAAGATATCATAATTATTAGTTGCTTTAGGGCCATATTTTCAATCTTTAGTTTCCTCCATTATTTAAAATATAATATAACAACCCTAGTTGTATTTTGTGAGGTAAAATGTACTTGCAATCTATAATGCTCAAAAGGCTTGAAATAAAAGCAATTTTGGATCCCATGAGAATTACAGATTGTGCATACATTTTACCTTTTGGAATACAACGAGAGTTGTTAGATTATATTTTAAATAAATGGTGGAAACTAAATATTATATAGTTTGCCCCTTAAACCCATTGATCGTTTCCACCCTTGAGCCCCTACTTTTCCATGAGAATTATTTTTGTAAATGGAAGGATTTGTCATCATAATTAATTTATTTTTATATTATTTTCCAAGATTTGCCAAATGTTTTCTGAAAAAACTTAGAGATGTTAAAAAAAGCCAATAAAATTAACATTTATTTGAAAAAAAAGAAAAGATTCGCCAAGATTTCATATCTTTTCTTGAGGGGGTTTCTTAAAGGTATCACTAAAAGAGAGCCAAGGTGTGGGTTAGTATTAAGATTCAAGTGAATAATATGCTTGTGGTTTATTTATTTTGAATTTGTAAATGTAACCTTAGAACTTAGAATTTTTTTTGAGGTTTAAGGACTATAGATCATGTGTGATTGTGTTTTGTGTTTTAATTAATTGTGAATTTTCATGTTATTATGTTGTATAAATGGTGTTAAGGGATGAGATATTTGATTAAGTTTAAAATTTGGATTTATCATTTAAGGGATTTTAAAAGGGCTTTAAAAAAATTATTTTAAGGTATAATCAAGTGTTTTAGGACCTAGGTTAAGTACATATGGGTTGGGAGCTTATTTAAGACAATATCCAAGATATGACCCCTCATAAGTGCTCTTAAGGAAGGGTGGCAGATTTTGGGTCTTGAGGAAAGGGTAGAGTGTTTACTCCTCTAAACTCATTTATAAGAAAGGACTCAAGGGATGGAGTGTTCAAATTTCACCCACCTCCTCTTAATGGTGAGAGGAATTTCTTGTTGGGGTGGAGCACACTCCAAATCCTCTCATCTCGCCAAAAAACTCACACTCAAGTGTGAACACATGTGGGGATTTGAGCTTGGGGGATGAATGAGAAAGTGACACTTGTCACACTCTTATTCAATGAATTCAAAATTAGGATCCCTATTAATCTTTCTTTGGAATAATGGGAGAGGGTTTTTTCTTTTTGGATTTTTGGGTCTTGGTTATTTTAGGGAGAGAGAGTTTTTGGGAGTTCATTCTTTTTGAAGTGGTTTTTTTCTTTTGACATGATTAGTTGGGGAGAAGAAGGAAGTAAGAATCTTGAGAGCTTGGTAGAGAGAAAGAATGATGGATCAAAGAAGGGGTATCATCGAGAAGGAGGCTACATCTCTACAATAATGTAGAAAGATAAGTCCTCCTTACTCTATTTTTCTTCTAGTTGATGTTATGAGTGATATGAAGGATTATTTGGTTGAGAGTTTTTTGGAAATGAGTGTGTTTTTTTTTAAATGCTTCAATAATTTTTATTTTTTTTGTGTGTTAATGATTTTTGAAAATTGTAGAGTTATTATAATGTTTGGCCCTTCTATACTAGAGTTATTAAAATTGTAGTGTTGGGTTACAACCTTTGTATGTTGGTTTGAAATGGTTCGCTTGGCTTGGGGGATGGCTAGGGTCTTGAAATGGCCTAATGATGCCATGTTTGGTAGGATGGAGAGTTTTTTCTCTCTTATTGGGATGCATCTTTTATGAATTCTTGGAGCAAAAATTTTGGAGTTCATTTCTTGTTGTCTTCACTTGAGGCCCTTGTTGGTAAAATGAAAGAAATATGGTATTTGTTCATAATGTTTAGATGATAGGTTCTTATATTTAGACTTTAAAAAAGATGTTGTATAGTGTCCTTGATGGAAAAGTGTGATGGGATTGTGTTAATAAAAATGGATTCTTATAATGACATTGAAAATTTGCATGTGAAGTCTAATCTAACTCTTTTGTTATAAAAGAAGAAAATATGGTAGTCTAAAAGTTAAATAGAATAAAGTTGAGTATTTTGGAATGAATATATATATAATAAGTAAACAAGATATATATTAATTGTTGAAGAAATACAAAATTAACTCCACAATACCCAAAAATCACCTATAAGAAATTACCTATCATAAAAGAGAAGATCAAAGGTACAATAGTATTCAACTAGAGAATGTATTGATGCAAAATAACTTGAATGAATAATCACAATGAGAGATAAATCCTTACGAAAAGGAGATAGAAATCCTAGATCTAAAACCTCAGGAGAAGATTAAATTGTCTTGTGAAAAGTGCCACCATTCTATTCAATGAGACAACATAAGCCAATTTGATAATGTAAAAATAAATTCCCCAGTTTAGCTTAAGTGAATAAAGCAAAGGGGACTAATTAATTAATTAGGTGATTAACCTATTACTATGACACCCCACATTAATATGAACTTAGGGGGAATCTAAAAAATTGAAGGAGAATGCAATGAAGAATTCAAAATGGGTACGGGCAATAAGGCCTAATGAGGCACCCATGTACAAACAAAAGATCTCAAAAAATTGGAGAAAAAGAGAAAACCTCATGGGAAAAAATCCTCTCCAAGAAAGATATGAAAGCATGAATAAAACATGAAGGAAGGCCTCATGAAGACCCCATGAAAAATTCATTCACCCCAAGCATCGATCACAATTGAAGATAACAAGGTGATGCCAAAGGTTTCATGGAGATATTTGCAACAACCTGCTCCTTTATAGGAATGTACTCCAAGATGATAAATTCATCCTAAATTATATGTCAAATGAAGTGCATGTGTATATCATTATATTTTTCCTATAATGCTCCACTGAGTTGCGTGAAATTTGAATGGCACTCTAATTGTCACATCGAAGAATAGTGGGGCTAGATCAAAAGGAAAACCAAACTCAGTCATCAACTGGCGAAGCCATAAAACCTCCTAGTTAGCTAAAATTGTTGCTCGGTACTCAAGCTCGATAGATGATAAAGTAATAGAAAATTTCTTCTTACAATACCATGCAATGGGTCCAAAACCAAGGTAAAAAACAAAGCTAGAAGTAGACTTATGGTCATTAACATCACCAACCCAATCTAAGTCAGTGAAGGCAACAATTTGAGAAGCTCCTGATGTATAATAAATATCATAATGTGAGGTGCCTTAAATATATCTTATAATATGTTTTGGAAACTTGTCAATACTCTCATGTGGATCATGAAAGAACTGAGCGACAAGACCAACTCTAAAAGAAAGATCAAGACAAGAATGTGTCAGGTACAAAAGAATGCCAACCAACTGCCTATATAATGTAGCATCTACTAAAGTAGTACAAGTGGAAGACAATACAACACTAACTATAATGGTGTTGGGGTAGGCTTACAATCAAGCACGCCAAATATTTGAAGCATTTAAAGAGCATACTTCTACTGAAATATGGAGATCCCATATGAAGAGTAAGTAACCTGTAAACCAAGAAAGTAGTGTAGAAGGTCGATATATGTCATCTCAAACTGCTCCATCAAATCTCATTGAACACTTTGGATCATGGAGGATGATCCACCTATAAGAATCAAATCATCCACATGTAGCACAAGAATCAAAATATCACCCTCATATCATTGAATATACATTGTGGGATCAAAATGATAACATTTTTCAGCCAAAAGAAAGCATAAAAGAGTCTATCTTCTCATATCAAGATCGAGGGGCTTGTTTGGGACCATATAATTAATGATGAAGCTTGAAAACAAGTGAAGATTCCTACACAAAACCTTGTGGTTGATCCTTATAAATCTCCTCATCAAGGTCACCATACAGGAAGGCACTTTTCACATCCATCTGGGAAACCGTCCATCCCTATGAAGCTGTAAGAGAAAGTACAAGCTGAATAGAATCCATCTTGGCAACAAGATAAAAAGTCTCAAAATAGTCAATACCCTCAACTTGTGAAAACCCATTTGCAATAATATGATCCTTATACTTATCAATGGAACCATCTATAACATATTTGGTACGGTACACCTACTTGCATCGAACCAACTTTATTCCCTTAGGAAGAGGAACAAGATCCCAAGTATTATTCTTCATCAGTGAAAAATACTCCTCCTCAACCCTATCCCACTCAAGAATACCTATCACATCTGAAATTTTTTGAGGATCATCTGAAATGGTATGAATTAAATACTAGCACTTGATGTTTATGAATGAGTATGACGTGAATCTAAAAGATCACGTGCCAAATACCTAGCTACATCAAGAGTATTGTGAGCCCAGTTTGGTAAAGTACAAATATCTAGAGGTGGTGGTGAAGATGGAACATCATCATAATCATCCTCAAGATATAAGGAATCATCGGGAGATGAATTGGGAGTAAGCAATGAGGGAGAAGTTGATGATGAAGAATCCATCTAAGGAAAGTGCTCATCAAACTGGACATCTGGCTGAAACAAGACCTCTCTAGAATCAGGATCAAACAACTTGTACACCTTAACATCCTCACAGTATCCAACAAATATGAGTGGTTGTATTTTCCTCTCCATGGCTTTTTGTTGAGCTTCAAGAGTGAATGTTTAAGCCTCACTAACAAAACCTCTTAATGAAAATAAATCAGGCTTGATATGGGTCCAAGCCTCCTCAAGAGTCATATATTGTAATACCTTATGAGACATCTAATTCTAAATGCAATTGGCACAATTTACTGCCTCAACCCAAAATGAAGAATCCATATCTCATGACTGAATCATACAATTGGCCATTTCTCATAAAGTTATGTTCTTTTTCTCAACAACACCATTATACTAAGGGTTGTATGGAACTATAAGTTGATGCTGAATACCCTACTCAGTAAAAAATTCCTTGGAAGCTTGATTGACATACCCCCCATTATCCCTGTGTATCTTCCTAATAGAAAGACCAAACTATTTCTTTGTGAATACATTAAAGATCTTGAAATAATCAAATACATTACTCTTGTACTTAAGAAAGTACACCCATGTATGTCTAAAAAATTCATCAATAAATATGAGCACATATTTGGCCCCTAAAAATGAAGGAGTAAAAAATGAAATGAGGTCACTATGTACCAACTCTAAGGGTGCCTTAGCACGTGCGACTCTACCCATAGAAAAAGAATCCTATTAATATTTTCCAAGAACACATCCTCCACAAACACCATCAGTACAAGAAATCTTAGGGAGTCCAAACACAAATGCTTGTGTACTCATCTGCTAGAGATATTTGTAATTGGCATGGCCAAAATTATCATGCCAAAGCTTGCTGATTGAACCTACATTTTCTATGAGAGATGAATCAGAACTAGTTGAGCTCTCAAATCCATCAAATTTGTATAATCATGATGCATTCCTAGTAGCCATAACAATATCAAGATCATGAAGATCTTGAATAACCACATCATGCGGTATGAACTCAACTATCCTACTAATGCCAGAATGATGAATCTAATAAAATGAAAGAAGGTTGGTTGAAATGTTAGGAACAACAAGAACATCTTGAAGACAACCATGTTCTAGTAGAACAAAACTTAAACCCAAAATTGAAAGTTGAGTAGAGTCACCAACTACAATATGTGAAGTACCACATTATGAAAGAGTGGTAACAAAATCTTGGGTATGTGTCATGTGGTGAGAAGCACCAAAATCAAGTATCTAAGTAGATGATGAAGGTAAGGTCCATGCAAAAAGAGCATGCCACTTTCTTGTATGTGTGGTAGAAGGCTAGGGAGCTGAAATTTTATGTTGTTGCAGAGCTTCCTCTAAAGCCTCTAATCTCTTCCAACATTTGATAATTGGATGTCCTTTCTTGCCATAGAAATTGCACAGTTCACCTAATTTCTTCTTCGTCTTAGAGAGAGACTCATTAGACTTGGAAGACTTATCATGCTTGGGAGTAGAATGTGGTTTTCATCCTAACTTCAGAGGTGGATTGGAGGGATTCTCACTACCTAATGAATATGTCTTAGGATTTTGTTTCTTCTTTTGTTTCCCCTTAGATAGTTGTGTACCAATGCATGGTTTTCCAAACTAATGAGCATCCATCTCAACCAACTTTGATTGTTCTTGTGTCAAATTCTTGCAGAATACATCAAAGGTAGGTATAGTAAAATCATTACCCAACACATCCATGGTAGAGTAAAATTTGGAAGAGAAGACCTGAAATGGGCCTCTAAGCTTAGACAATATCAGGAAAATGCACTATTTTTTAGTGTTATTCTTTCCACAACCATACACAAGTGATCTAAGGGACTTAAAATTTCATCAATAAATCCTCAATGGAGGAGAAAGAATTAGGTAACAAATAAATCAACTCTACCTCAATCTAATGTGCTTGAAACTCATTGATAGTGCCAAAGATATCACTAAACTTCACCCACATATCCTAGAAATGGTGCAAGACTCAAGATGAAACAAGATATTGTCTAAAACATGTAATGAAATCAGTTTCATAGCCTTATCCATCTTGTTCCTATGTTGAAGAATCTAAAACTAACAAGTCAATGCTAGTTTTACTTCATCCAAAGTGGACCATAAGCCTTAGACATGAGAAATTTGGTCATATGAGCTTTCCAGATATAATAGTTGTGTTGTATAAGATGTTCAATTGAAGAGGTATCCGCCATGGTGTTTAATATTTTAAAAAAAAAAATTGGGAAGGGTTTTCTATTCTCTGATGTATATAGATATGAAAAGAAAAGAAAAACTCACAACACGAAAAAACCAAACCCTGATGCAACTCCGAAAGCAGAAAAGATGAAAAAAGAAAAATCACTTCATACAATTCTCTATGTACTTGGTGAATTTTCTAGAAAAAATTAGATCTAGATAGAGCACTAAAGTACTTTTCCAACACATATTTGTTTTGAAAAAAATGGAGTATGTATGCTCAAGTTATGGCCCTAAAAGCATAATAAAGAAGATATGAATTTAACTAATTGTAAAAAAATTGGGGAAGAATCAAGAAAAAATACTTGCTCTATTGGATCAGGCTCAAAACCATCTTTTTGACAATATGATTTTTTCAAAAAATAGACCAATGAGGCAAAATTTATGCTCGATTTCATAAAAGTTGCTCAAATTTTCCCTAGGAGGTGAACTAAGGACTTAAAAATTCGGCCCTTAGTCGCATGGGTGACTGATTATTTGAGGTTTGAGGGTTGATTCGAGGGTTGTGGTCAAA
The DNA here is from genome assembly GCA_007115665.2 of Sequoiadendron giganteum. NCBI lineage: Eukaryota > Viridiplantae > Streptophyta > Pinopsida > Cupressales > Cupressaceae > Sequoiadendron > Sequoiadendron giganteum. The sequence continues at coordinate 512,206,408 of CM021106.1, read as the reverse complement.
TAAATATGATCATCACTCAACTATAAATGGATCGCAAGGGTTGCATGGGTGTGGAGGTCACACACATGACCGTAGGCAATAATAGTATAGCCCTTAGGGATTGGAAAGGGCTGTCAGTGCTAAGCACTTAGCAGCACCATCCAAATGGGTGTTTCCCTAGGTAGAGCTTCACTTTGATGGTAGAACACCTTTATACAATGTTGCACACTTTGAATAAAGTGCTCAATGCTTATATATACATATAAAGTTATATACAAACAACCGTATAGGGGTTGTAATAGGGCCCCTAGTAAAAAAATTGCCCTTGAACTCCAATCATCAAAAATAGGTGAATTTTATGTCAAAATTCGTCTCTTCGGCCTCCTAATTGTAATGGTGAGGTTTGCTTAAGGACACACCAAAAAAATTCTCAAGGCTAGATCTCTCAAATTTTAAACAAGAAGATACAAATCTAGAGCTCTGATACCATGTTGAAGTTGCAAAATCAACTCCATGGTACTCAAAAATCACGTGCAAGCAATTATCTATCACAAAAGAGAAGATCAAAAACACAATAATGCTCAACAACCAAAGATGTATTGATGCAAAATAAATTGAATGAATAATTATAATAAGAGATCAATCCTTGTGAAAAGGAGATAGAAACCCTAGATCTAAAACCCTAGGAGAGGATTAAATTAGCATGTACAAGTGTCACCATCCTATGCAAAGAGACAACATAAGCCAATTTAATAATGAAAAAATAAATTCTTAAGTTTAGCTTAAGTGAATAAAACAAAAGGGACCTAATTAATTAATTAATTAATTAGGTGATTAACCTATTACTCTAACATTAATTCATTTGAAAAAAAAAAAGAGTGGTAAGTAGTGCATTTCCCACCACTAAATATTACATAACCTAAATCCTTCAATGTATTTATAATCTTTTAGTATTTTAAATCATCATAAAAATCTATGGCTAGTGTAGAAGAAAGGAAGAGACATTTGTGATCCTATTAGTTTTCAATACTTCACTTATTACATTAAGTGGGTCTTGATTATATTATAAATAATTTGTCTTCATTTCATAGAAAATATTCTTGCTTATTTAATAAAATATATTGGAATAACTATCTTCAAGACCAAATGATCTAACTACATATTTGAATACATAAATTTTTAACTTGTCATGTCATCTATTCAAATATGGGTAAATGAATTTTACTTGCAAACAAACTACATATATCAATATTCGCTTAAAAATTGGATTAAATATGTCTTTAAGAAATACTATATATATATATTGGTAACCTAGGGGTGTCTCCACGACTTAACCCAACACGTTCCCTTTACGGGGTGAGTTGAGGTGAGACTAGTCCCCTAGGGATGCATGCAATAGCTTGCAAACCACGTACATCGGGTAAGCCCGAGCCTTAGAGTCGAACCCAAAATCAGTGGGGAGCAAACCCACGATCCAAGCCAACTCTACTACCTATGTGGGCTAATACATATTTTAAATATTAAGTTGTGAAAAGTATTTATATTTTTAAAATAATTGAGAATTTATATGAATCTTTTTTGTTTAGTGAAAAGAAAGAAATATTGAACAAAAGATATTATACATATATGTATAATATAACATAATATAATATTATCTTATATTATATGTATTTGCAAATTATAAAATGTCTGTTTAGTTACAGATGTAATAATATTTAAATTAGAGTTTTATTTATTTATTTGTTTTGTTTTAAAAAAATTACAAAGAAAATAAATAAATAAATAAATAGGGAAGAAACCCCTAGGGGTGACGACTAGGGTGGAGCCCTCCATGGGAGCCAAAACTCCCATGAGGGCTGTGACCCCCATGGGAGGCTTCAACCTCCTATGGAAGGAGTTGAGCCCCTTTCAATAATGCCCCCCCTCTAAATCCATGTCATTTTAAATTGTTATAAAAACAAAAGAAATAATGTATATACATTCATATAAAATTTAACAAGGAGCTCTCAACCATGTAGAGGGATGTAGTGGTACACAAAACCTCCATCTTCTAAAAATAAATAAATAAATAAATAAATATATATATATATATATATATAATGAGAACAAAATTTAAATATTCTCTTTTTAAGTTGTTGTTCTTGCATACAGTAAACAAAATACAAGCAGTTTGTAGCAAATGGGTATTCATCTATGCTTGGGAAAAATATATGATATAAAAATAAAAATTGGGTATAACTCTTGTGGATACTTCTACATATGCATAAAAGAAAACTGTACAAAAATAATGAAAGGAGAATGCGAACATAACACAATAATAGTTCAAATAAAATGTGACCATACAACCTCCATGGTTGTAAAATCTTTGTTGCCATTCCCAAACTTGCAAGAATAAGAAAGAAAAATACAATGAGAGGTAGGTATAGAACAAAACTAATAAGTAGAGAATCTTTGGAGAAATTAGGGCTTCCATTCAATTGCCCTAAATTCAAGGGTTGGAAATGATCTTTGTCTAGTGGTTGAAAATTTATGTATATTTTAATGAAAAATTTAACTTAATCATATTAATTTATTTAGAACTAAATTTAAGTTAATGTCAAATTTGACCTTAGTGGGAGTGGATATGTTCTAACACCCTCACCTTAAGGTTATAAGTTAAAAAAAGTTATCATTTAAAGTACTATAACAACTTTTCTTATTGTTGTTAAGATGTGGTACCCTTATAAACAAAAATATTTCCCTCCATTAATTAAAAGGAGATTTACTCAAAACCTATCCCACTCTTTTCATATTTATAAACTTTAATATTACATGTCTTGCACTCAAGATGACACTCATTAAATCATCTTGCTTGAATATAGGATTTTATCAAGGAAATTTTTATTTAAAAAGTTTTAAAAGGGAGTTGCTTTGTAAAGTGATATAAATTAATTAATTTTATAATAAAATTTTAATCTCTTTTATTTATTTATTTATAAATTTAGAGAATGTGATTGTCAATTTTTTAAATGTAGAAATTAATATGCATGATTTAATATTAGATAAGCTATAATGTTTTGAAGTATTGCATAATGGTTATAGATAAAAGGGAGTTGCTTTGTAAAGTGATATAAAAAAAATAATTTTATAATAAAATTTTAATTTCTTTTATTTATTTATTTATAAATTTAGAGAATGTGATTGCCAATTTTTTAAATGTAGAAATTAATATGCATGATTTAATATTAGATAAGTTATAATGTTTTGAAGTATTGCATAGTAGTTATTCTATAATGTTCTGGTTAAAGCAAGTTAATTGGGTCAATGGATTTCCACGTAAACATAGGATTAGTGAATGAAATAAACAATTCAATTATTATTATAAGCAAGAGCTAAAAAAATTCTTTATGATCTATATCACGGAAGTAAATTATCTTATATGCATAGAAAAATAATCAAGTATTAAATTTAAGTGTTGAACAAGGAAATTAATTAATTCAGAAAAAAGTAATTTAATTAAAAGGGTTAGGTATTGTATTTTCTATGTAGCCCTCCAAATTAATTTGCTAAGGTGAAACCAATTAAGTTGAATAGCAAGGCGAATTAATTTAAAAGTTGTTTCAAGATATTTGACGAATCAATTAAAGGTTATACTGAGTATTATGATTTTTTGAATCTCTAAATTTTAATTCACGTTCAAGCATTATATTAATTTTATTAGGACCAACCACTCAACAAAAAGTCTAATTTGACCAAGTGGAGCCAACTATGTTATCTTAGGGAAAATTGGAGAAAAGAGATTGAGTTACATATTAATAGGTTATTCAAAGAACCATCCATGGATAAATTTGTTCCTTAAGGAAATACTCAAGGTATTGATAACTTTTAAGGTCAAACAACCTTGGAATCCAATTGAAGGATGAGTATCAACATAGACCCTATAGTTATTTAAACCAGGAGAGATTTCTAGTCATTATTATATCATTAAAAAATGTTCAACTATAGAGGTTGCATTGTGTAAATGGTAGCATGACGTGTATGTTATTAGGTTGTGAACCTAGATCTTTCAAAAAACAATTAGCACTTATGTAAGATCCACATAGAAATGTGGGAATCATAGTGATCTTATGGGTCTAGTATGTTTTTTTTGGAGATCTTTGTAATTGTGTTGAAATATTTTAAAGTGGCATGCTCATTCCTTAAGTACTTATGGTGTATTCAAGCTAGAGACAGACCGTGAATAAAGAATAAATAATTTATAAAAATAAAGGGTGTGTGAGTAGATGGAAGATTTAATTTGGTGATAGATGTAGAGATTAAGGTGGTTATGAATATTATGGTGGTTTAGCAAGGACACGTAGTTGGAAAGTGTTGGGACTTGGGTGTGATATTTATAAGCAAAGTAGGTTGGATGTGTTATTCACTTGCAAAATAATTCTATAGTAGGTTACTAAAGAAAAATAGTTTAATGATAGTTTGGTAAAAAATTAAAAATACAATGTGGTAAGATGCAATGTGTTTTACATGTTGTGATACAACATGTATGCTTATTTATATGTGGTATCCTTGTGGTATAAATGGCAAGACATTTAGAGAACTCACTACTACATGCTAAATTTAGTGTTACTAGATGCATGGATGGTGATGCAAGTGCAGAAGTGATAGAGCTAGAGTCATATGATGCAATCTAGAGACATGCTTACGTTTAGAAGGATGCTCTAAGGTACCACAAGCAAATCAAAATGGTTAGATATTTGTATATGCTACCACAAGCTTGGTGTTAATAAGGGTGGTTATATTAGAAAACATGTGCATAATAGATGTATATTGAAGACAAGTATTGACTCTTAATGTGTGGTAGTGACTATGTATACATAGTAGTTATCCACATGGAGGCATCATGTTTGGTGATATGTGTAGTAGTGACTATGTATAAATAGTAACTATCCACATGGAGACATCATGTTTGGTGATATGTGTGGTAGTGACTATGTATATACATAGTAACTATCCACATGGATACATCGTGCTTGGTGATATGTGTGGCATGCTAACATCATGCTAATATGGTTAGAATATAGTTGTGTGATTCTTCATATTCCATGGGTTGGTTAGATAGTTAGATAGTTAGTATCCTAGAATTATGCCTATATGCATCTCTCATATGAATGTGCCAAGTTTGGTCAATGACAAATGGATGAACAAAAGGTTGACCATTGGACATTGGATAATAGATGTTAGAAGGTTGATTGCATAATGGTATATTGTAATACTATAGATTGAGACTCTATAAAAACCATGTATTTAATTCTTTGATTCTAAATAATATAATGGGGATAATTTTTGGTTGTGGGTAAATTATCTAATAAGATTGTCCCAAACAATCATAGGGATTATCTTGCTTATCCACTATCTAGTTGCCAATTGTAGTACCATTAGTTGTTGAACTTGCAATGTCTATTTGCCAAGTGCAATACCATTTTATCTATTGAGTATAATATCTAGCCACTTATGTAGTACCATGTTAGTTGTGTATGCGGTATCTAGTTGTCAAGAGGCAGTGTCTTTGACTTTTCCTATAGCTAGTAGTTATGTTTATACTTATTTGCAATGCTTTATGGATGCTATTAATTTGGATTATTTTCTTATGTATTTTGTTCCTATTTGTAATCATTCCTAGGGTCCAAACTTGATCCTCAATTTATTCTCTTGTTTTAGATCAAATTCATTATTGTAGAAGTGATTTAATTCACTTTCACACTTATAGAAATTATCCCTTTGTTTACAAAATCAAATTCAAATTTGAGCTCAATTTTTCCATCTAATTGACCATTATGAATTAGTTTTAAGCATAAAATAATTAAATTAAATACAAGAGTGTTGTATTTAAGAATAAGTTCTTAAAACACCTTAACTAACACCTTTTAACGCACATTACAAGTCTAAAAAGAATCTTCTAATAATATCAACACTCTACTATTTTTCATATAATAATGTGTGACTACTTTCCATCTCCATGTACCAAAATGGAACAAAATAAAATGAATAGATTTAATAAATATTCTTTTATATAGAAAAAACAATGAAAACAATTATTAAGTTAACGCCATCTAAATTTTTTGCCAAATCAACCAAGCCTTACTCGATGGAAGAGATACCTTATGGGAAAGCATTTTTTGTCTTCGACCAGAAAGACATGCAGAAACACTTGGTTTGCAATCAAACAAACAAGATACGATTACAGTAACAGTGTTCGTAGATTGAGACAGCAATCTATTTTTTAAATTTAAATTTGAAATGGCAGCTCTTTGTACATTGGGTTGGTGAGCCGTGGTGCACACAGCCCAATAATCGAAGAGAAAGAGCAGCAGAGTCCTGGGATGCAGCCTGCAACTCTCTGCCTTCCGCTACCCACAAGTCCAACTCCCCAGTCATTCAAACATGCCCAATTTCTCTGCCTATTCAAGCTTTAAAAGAAAAACAAATCCAATATTCATTCCACTTTACTTTTATATTCTAAATGATGTCCAACAGTATACCCTGCATAGAACTTCAGTATTGCACAAGACTGAGAGCAGAGTGCAATTTTCTGCATGTGCAGAAAGATTTAGCAGTAACAATGCAGGAACAAGATAGCCAAAAAATGGAAAGCACCATGCGAGTGGTTCATTCCTTGCGCTCTGTTCTTTACAAGGCTCAGGTTAGCTTTGCACCTCCTTTCTCAGTTGGGTAATTTTAAGTTATTAGATGTTGGTTTATTGGCGTTTAATAGATAGGTTCTTGTAGATTTTCGAAAATGTTTTTTGATCTGATAAACAATCTTAATGTCATTTTTACTCTAAAATTCTTCATATCTATTATAAAGATCAGCTTACAACTAGTATATTTATCTTCAGAAAAATCTATGTATAAGATGGTGAGAGATATCATTTTTGAGACGTTTATTCAGTTTTATAATAGAAAATAGTTTTTGTTAACACACTAACGTCATTACACTTCACTTCTTACTATCACTGTAATTATACCTCTCGACATAATTAAATCTCTTTTGGATCACACTCGGTGATCCATCATCAGGATGAAACAAGCTGTTTCATCCTGAGGATGGATCATGGAATGTGATCTGAAACGTTTGCAAATAAACTGTATACAGTTTAATCCAGAAATCAACACTCTTATCATAATGAACTGTGGAAATCTAATATATCTAAATAATTAAATCCCCATTCATCATCATATAATTTAATTTGCTGAATGGCTTCTGTTTATCATATAATATAACTTAAAATCTTTTTGAATCTCATAAGTTCAATCCTGATTATCTTTCTTGTCATGAACCCATCTTATGTTAGCAGGCAATTGACCTATGTTATTGATAGATAAACAGGGAAGCAAACAATCGGACTATATTGACATATAATACTGCGTTGATTCTTCAGGGGAGAGAGGCTTGTGACCAAGAGGTGGATATGATTGAAAATGGCTGTCCAAGCATTCAAATAAAGATTTTACAAGAAAGGTTGCAGAAGTTAAGAATCAAGTCTGAATTAAGGGAAATCGAAGTCAAAGAGGTGTGCCGCAGAAATACTTGTCAGGCAGCCATTCGAAATGTTGCAGAGCAGGTAAAGGCAGAGAGTGGACAGCTGTGGGAGATGCAACTGCTTTTAGCTATTTTGGATAAGCAAGTGCAGGAACTGCACAACTCCAGAGATTTATGGCGGTGCAAAGCATTTCGTGCCACCAGAGAGGCTGAAGCACTCGAAGAAACGGTGCCCACTTTTTCTCTTCACTCTAAGTCTACAATGTATTTAGCTCTAGTTTAAGATTCTTCCACCTTAAATGTTAGGAGAGGTTTTAGAGGGAGCACCATACTGATCACTGATGTCCAAAAGACTACAATCTGATCCTTTCAGTGTAGGTAGATGAATAAAATGAATTTGTATTTTGTGGAATTGAAAAAAGGTTTAGTGGACTGTTGATCAACAGCTGATCACTTTTTCTAGTTCAAAAGAAAGTCTGATCTTTTTTGATGGTACTGTCTGGTAGATGACTTTTTACCTTTTGAAATTGTTAAAGTAGGTGGGCTGTCCCATCAACAGTTAATCAGAGGTTAATTAGAAAAAAATGCAGATAAGCCCTTCAGAATTAGTGGAGTTAGCTGAAGTTCAATCTGTCATATTTTTAATTTGAAACTCTAGCCTTCAGATTATATCATACATTTTAAGTTTTAGATGATGGTATTATTTGCTAAATGTAACAAGCAGCCCGTTGTAGTTCTCACAGCAACTGTTCATAGGATGATTTGACTATAATAGAGCTACAGTATGATTCATACGCGAACTAAAACTATTTCTCAAATGTGTTATAGGGGAGAGGACCTAGTGGTTGTGCATCTTAATCTCGCGCTTCTAATTATCCTGTGGAAATTTCAAATCATTTTCAATTTTTTACAGCAGCTTACTTGGCAAGTCCCCTACTTATAACTTTCGTTTCAGGGCCACATCAGCATGTTTTTTGTCAAGATGTCCAAAAAGGCCCCAAAAAAAGTCCTACCAATACTTGTGCATTCACATCATGGGTAGTTGAGAGCTGATGTGGCATCACATGATTGGTTGCTTTTTAGATCAAAGGAATACATTTTGTTTAAGCTAGGGTAGTCATGTCACAACTATTGAGCATTATATAAACAACTACCATCACAACTATTGAAACATGCTTAACTACTGGATCCTTCCCCTAATGTACATTGCTCTAAGCTCTTCCCATATTATTGACCTCATACCTTAGATTATCATAAATTGATCTTTGGTTTATCTGACTAATGGGTCTTCATACTTGTTTCATCCTTCAAGTTCTAAGATATAAATAGTTAAAACTAGGAGAATTTTATATTATCGATTGAGTTCATTTCATTTTCTTTTATATTGATATCTTTTCGATTAAGATATTAAGATTTAAAATTATTTTAAATTCATATGTTTTCCACTTTTCTACTCTTGTTTTAAAACTAAACTAAATGCTCATGTTCGATTAAAAAAATCTCTTAGACCATTATATTATAAAATGTGTTATGCTGTGCCATTGAAGAACTATTTGGGTTATATTTGAGCACTAAAATAATTTATTTTGTTAACAAATTTTCTTTTTTGCTTTTGCTTCTGCAGTGGTGCCTTGTTTTTTTGTTCTGTTTCTTTACTCTTGCTATTATTTGAATAGGGTTTCAAGGCCCTTCAAAATCTGTTTTATTTCAAGGCCCTTCAAAATCTGTTTTATCTTATATAAAAACAAGTTCTGCTGCTTCTGAGTTTTAAAAGTATGACAAATTTAAGAATGTAATGTTCTGAGATAATTACAGCGACATGCTAACTGGTAAGTGGTGATTTATCAGGTGCAGCAATGGCAGCACAAGGCGCGTTCCTCTCAGAAAAAGTTGTGTCACTTAGAGTCACAAATGACCCACTTAAAAAATCATCCTCATTTTAAATCAGACCCAATACTATATCACGAAAGAAGAAGTGAGTCTAACAAACGAGACAAGATTGACCACCCTTGTGACGAAAATTGTTGGAATGCTGAGGAGGTGAAGAACAGTAACAGTAATCTTAACAATAATAAGAGAGGGGAAGTGAAGAAGGTTTTTCCCAAACGCCAGCCTTTACTAGATGAGGAACGTAAGGAGAGAGCAGAGAATGTAAATGGATCTTGCGAACGACGTCAGCATCAAAAAAGTGAATGTAGAAAGAAGATTGCAAGGCAGGATATCCAGGGTAGAAACCAAAGATCGACAAGATGTCCATTGCAGAATATTTCTAATGTTCTTGTTTCCTCTCTTTCAAACTGAGGAGAATCTTGTGTGAAATTTTTTTAGTATCAATGTTTGGATCACATTCTTGATTCATCGTTAGGATGTTAAAGGGCTTAAAGATCATTATGTTTCGGATCACTTCTGTGATTCATCATTAGAATGTTAGAGAGTTCAAATATCATTAAGTTTCGTATCACTCCATGATTTATTATCAGAATGTTAGAAAGCTCAAGAATGATGTCATGAAATGTGATCCAAAACATTGATGTTAAAAAAATTCACACAATCAAATTTAAAAATAACATTTAGAAATCTTAGAATTTGTAACTCATACTTCATTAGCAATTGTATACGACTTATTGCTATGAACAAAGTTTGTTCCATTTACTTTCAAATAGGACGATGAATGAAATTTCTCAAATGAACTTGTCCTCCAATTTCTTCAACAAAAAAATCTGGACGGTGATTGTCTGATATGCCATTCTTCAATATAATTTTATTTATTTATTTTTGGGTAATAAAGGAGGCCATGCTTTACCAAAATAAGATGAGCTTAAGTGGATTTTCATTGTGGAGGTCAATGTTTGAAAATACCATTAAAATTTTACAAATATCAAGATATAATGTAATATTTTTCAATACTAATTATATAGTTATAGTTATGGCAACGACCTAAACATAATGGTGGGATTCTGTAGAATATAATTTGTGTTATGGAAGAGAATATATAGTTTTAATGGTGAAAATCATTTATCCATTCATTTTTTCTTTATGCTTTGGACTCATTTTAATTATATCATTCTAAATGTAATAAAAAGTGTATAAGTGGTATATTTTATATAAAATCAATTCATTATATTTTCATATTTCAATCCTATCATCATTTGTTCTTAGAGATTGGTCCTAATCCCTAGATCTATTTATCTTCATTTTGGATTAAAAATATGAGCATGGACTTGATCCAAGCACTTATGTACTCACAAAATTATAAATCCTAAACTTCTAAAATTCAAATTTGAATTTAATCCCACTTACTCGAAGTAGCCATTTTGAGTTGACCTAGTATACATTTATGTTTATTTTGTGCTTGGTTGTTGTATTTAACGATATTCATTCATTGAATTTGGAATCACCTAGAAATCTATCAAGCATGTTTAAAATTTAATTTGCAAAAAGGGATAAAATGAATCTACTAGCATAATGAGAGAATTACATCAACATATATCATCGTAGGTGCATTACATGCTTGTTTTTTTGTCGTTGATCTTTCATTCAAAGTCATAGAGTCAAATTGATTGAGGAAAACTTGAATCTTACAATTCAACATATTCTCTAAGGTGTTCTTAAACATCACCAATCCTTACCATAATTCAAAGATCAAAAATTAAGAGGAGCGGATTCCAACAATCTACATTTTGCTAGTTTAGGTTTGTGAGTTATAGGTCAAGTCCACATACAAGTTCAAATAGATACACTCACTAAGATCAAATATTTAATAGTGTTTAGGTGAACCTGAGTGAAAAATAATCAAACTGTAGAATCTAAGATCTTCATTTAATAAATCCTTGGCAAATTATTTTCTAATATTTGTCACAACACATTTCCATTATCAAATATTGAGCTAAGTATTGCATTTAATCTATTTAATTTTAATAATCTCAATTATCATTCTTATCTCATTATACTAGGTTAGATTTGTTTATCATTGTGATTTACTTAATTATCCTATGGTAATTTATTTAAAAATGGTATATTTACCCTTCCATTTTTGGTGAACCCAAATTTCCTACACCCACCCCATAGGGTTTTCCTTCTTTCATTTAGGTTTTCATATATAATTTCTTTGATTGCATATCTTATTCTTAGATTTGATTGGTGTCTTATTATAATACCTTTCATTAGGAATTTGTGCTTCATTCTTTCACTTTGTTTTCACCCACCATAGCAACCCTTATTTATTTGTTGGGTTATTTTTAGATCTAAGTACTTGATTTTTTTTACTACCAAACTTTACATCCTTCCGATATCATTTTTCTTATAGCATTATGTGAATTGATTTGTATGTCAAGATCTCATTCTCTTCCTCTTGTTTCTTTAAGCAAAATTCCTTACATGAATCCTTAAATGGCCTAATCTATTAAAATTGATGTTCCCATAAGCACTAGTGTTTCTACTCCTATTATTGAGGAACATGAATACGATTATATTCATGATCTGTATGTGGTTAAGAAAAATGTATCTCTCATAAGATAGTTGCGTATTGATACACTTACTATGTTGAATCTCCTTAGCAATTAGTTACTATTTTACATAGTATGCATTAAATTCTAGGTACTCTTTATGGTAAAAATATCCTTCATGGAATTACCACTCATCTAACTACTACCAATGGTGTATGGATCCACCCATTCTTCCTCTTCTTTTGATATTATACCATTACCACTTCCTTAGCTTCCAAGTGTGACCCCTTCTATTCTTCCATCTAATATGATCACCACTTTTTCATCCTTTAGTAATCTACTTTCCTCTCATCCATCTCATATACATACTACCATCACCCCCTATACTTATGTTTCTCACGTGCCTCTCCTCCTCCTCACCATGCCAACTTCTCCTCATAATGTGGACTCTCATTATATCACTACGATTATACCAATCAAACTACTCACCCTTAATATACTTCATAAATTATTTTTCATGTTCTTCATACCACTACTATTCATACCTCTACCTTGGATGGAATATTAAATGAAATTGATCTACATAAGAATACAGTGGATGTCATGCCTACTAAGTGTGATTTTATTAAATATAATCCTTCACATTGTATACACCCCTTAAAGTTGAGGTTCTTAAATTTCCAATGCACACTAGCTTTTTAGCACTTATATTTGAATTGTATTATGGAAAATGAGATCCTAATTTATGAATATGCAATCTTTTAATGTTGCATGTTTAAATTTTGCATATGACGATAAAGTGCTCCCTAAATTGTTTCCATGAACCTTAAGGGATTATGTTATTCAACAATTTTACTTTTTAACTTCAAGTTCTATCCATTCTTATGATGAGTTGCCATAACTTTATTATGAAACTTCCATGTTAATATAGGTTTAAAAATAAATATGATTGATTTTACTAAATGTACCCAAAGACATAATGAGCCTACCATTGATTATGTTATAAATTCTTTCAATATTTGTGTGGTAAAGTAAATAATTAATTAGATGATGATGCATTACAAACCATATTTCTTGAAAGAATCCTTCCTAGTATTAAAATTAATGTATATTTGAGTATATTTCTATCTTTCATGGACATAATATGTAGTCACATAAAGAATATTGAATTGAAATTGCTTGAATCAAATGCACTTTCTTGTGGCTCATTTTCTCACGGTTTTTCTACATCATCTTAGCCTTTCAAATTTAAAGTCTAATGCTTGTTCAAAGAGTAATTATTATAAAGAGACAAAGGATAATTACTAGGTTACAAGAGCCCTTGGACACTATGCTTCATTTTTTTTAGCTCTACTTTGATTACTATTCCACCTATTCATCAATTAGACCCAAGTAGATGGTTATCCAAGAACTACAATGAGAATGAATTTTGTAATTTTTATATAATTAATGGATATCATACCCAAGATTGTGTTGGAAAAATGAAATATTTAATTGATAATCATTTTTTTTAGACTGCAGGAATTGGTCGAGTATTTGCCCCCCTATAAACTATAGTGCGCTTGGTAAACTTTTTTCACGTGACCGATGGCGCTGGCGTGACACACCCTTCGGTACCATAGGGACGGTGGGGAGACTAGACCTCGTGACCACTTGCTTGCAACATGATGCTTTAGCCAATCGAGCTAGGCCCATTGCCCCAATTGTTAATCATATTTTATTCATATTGAGTGTGTTAATTATTGGTGAAATAATTCAATTACTCAACAAATCAAAATTTTAAGATTATACTAATGCATTCCCTATTCATTCTAATAACATCAATGCACCATATGAAGAGAGTTATCTTGCTATGGATCATACACATATTAATAGAGATGTCATGTATGAATGTTATGTAGCTTCTCATGCATCATCTCATATAGATAGTTTTGTGGGTAATATACATTTTAGAGATGCATAGCTTCCTCCTCTCATATTAGTTATAATTTATGATGATGAAACCCCACAAAATAATTATTATGGAAAATTAAATGTGTGGAAGGTAACATATACAACAAGAGTATTGGTGGAATTCTAATATCTATTAGAAAAGGTATCTCAACCTAACATCTTAATTTTGAAATGGGATTTAACTAGCTAAAGTGGGTTATGATGATGTGGAGCTCTTTGAGATATTCAACTCTAAAAACTGGCTCAATTAACTTCCTCAATAAAAATTAATGACCTTTAAAAGTTATCCCCCCACATCAAAAATGTAAGAGCGTCTATGATCCATAAGAGAGTTGTAAGAGGGAGTTACAAATGTTGACTAGGATCATTCACCAGTTTGGAGGATAATTATATGTAAGGAATGTGCTATATTTATTATGAGGAATCTTCTTAGCATTTTGGCACCACTTTTGGGTGGTATTAGCTCATATTTTTGTGATTCCATTTAGTTATTTTATGTCTTGGTTTCTCTATTTATTAGGCGCTTCAAATAGATTTCACTTAGTGTATTTTGTATGTATTCTTATGTTGGCAATATTACTCCTTATCTGAGTTTTTTTTATCTCATTTAAATGATAATAACCTAGATTGCATTGCAACTTATAGACATCTAAATATGACCATAACCTAACATACCCAGTTCATTCCACATATATCCCCTCCCAATATTTATTAAATAAAATCATATTTAATTAACTAAATCCAATCACCTTCCCAAAATTAATTAAATAAAAAAATTATATCATCTATTTAATTAATTAACCAATCACTTGAATATTTTCCTATGTAGTCCAACCTTAATTAAATAAATTCATATATTTAATTAAGTTCACCACTCATATCCTAATCTTCTAATATATATATATATATATAATATTTATTTAATTCCCGAATTCCCCCTCAAATTATTAACTAACTAAAAATAATTAGCTAACTAACTAATCATTTACACAATACAAAATAGGATTAGTTAAGTAAATCTTGCACATAGCTCAATGCAAAGCACAAGACTCCAAACAATGAATTTTCATATCTTCACCCTTTATTTTCCCCAATAAAATTTTATCCCTTCAATCCCTTGGATCATGGGCCTCAAGTGTACTTATCAGAAAGTGACATTTGGAGGATTCTCATGCATCCAATCCCTAGCCATTGAACCTCCAATTCAATCTCAATTGCTGATCCTCCATCCTCCAAATCTATAAATAAATCATCATATGAGCTCATAGAAACTTGAATGCAAAATTATGTTGTTGTTTTGAACACCTTACATCCAATCTTTCACACACCGATCCATCTTGAAATCATTGAACTTTGATGAAAAAAAGTACTTATGATTGAGGGATTTGTTATTATCTTTCATCCTTTTTATGCATGTTTCTTAGTTAAATCTAGAGGTTTTATTTAAATGTGAAATAGGATTTAGATTTAATAGTTTGAGTCCTTTATTTATGTTCTACATTTATGTCCATACATAATGGCATCTCTGGTGGGATCCTCATGTATATTTATATATTTTTGTAACTCTTATGTGTAATTTTTATTACAAGTTGACGATTCAATGAATGCAGCTTTGATTTCAACATGTTTGTTCACGTTTCAATGAATGTGTCTTTTTTTTTGAACGTTTGTCAGTTTTCTAGACATTCACTGACCCATTGGCTCTAACATTATTACTTTCTCATTTTGCATTATTTTAGAAATATTCTAATCTATTTTTGTAGGGTCTTATATTTCTAACATATTTTCATGTTGTGTTCATCATTTGTATGTAGATTTAACCCCTATAGTTATAGGTTTATTTATATTTTTAGCCCCTATTACAAACTAGCATATGTGTTCCAATTTCAACACATTTGTAAACCCATGGGACATTCATTTTCTATATTGACACATTTGTCCCAAACTTAAATATTTCATTTTCTATCATTTTGGGCTTTATCTTTATATTTTTTTGGTTTATTTAGTCTCTAGAATTTCTAACCTACTATTTTCACCATTATTGCTAGCCTTTTCTTTATGAGTTTTTATTTTTTAAGGTTTTATGCTAGTTTATATTGTGTTGTTGTATCTATTTTACCTTTATTATATTTTAGCATCCATATTTATAGATTAGGGCACCTGCTTCACCAATTAGTGCACCTAAGATAATTAACTAGTAATCAAAGAACCCATCTTTTAACATTTTTT
Source organism: Sequoiadendron giganteum (assembly GCA_007115665.2). NCBI lineage: Eukaryota > Viridiplantae > Streptophyta > Pinopsida > Cupressales > Cupressaceae > Sequoiadendron > Sequoiadendron giganteum. Next base: position 512,190,283 of record CM021106.1, on the reverse strand, counting down.
GTTATCTTTTAGTGCATATAAGTTTTGATATTGGTGTTTCTATTTATTTATCAACATATGAACTTTATTTTATCATTTTATCATTTTTCTTGGATTTTGTGATTTTAACTAAACATTGTTTAAAAATTGTTGGTATTACCTATATTTTTGTAGTATTTTGCTCTTCCAAGGCACATGAAAACTTCTAACTTGTTTTTCTTTCACTTGTCTAAGGATCTACCTTTTTATCACTAATCTAGTTGCATACTTGTATGCTAATGTAATGAACCCTTGAATTCTTTATTTGTGAGGAATTTATAGGTGTGTATGCTCTCTTCTCACATCAAAAGGTGATCTTGGAGATCAAAAACTTCTTGTTCTCTTTTATTTTACTTTTGTCCCAAGAAGATAAGTTTTGTATTGTCTTCCCTCATACTGCAAGGCAATATTTGGAATCAAAATAACTTGATCTTCTTTCCTCCTAGTTTGCCTACCCTTATATTTCATCACTAAGGAGATGACCCAAACTTAATTTTTTTGACAAGGTATATAAATTGTTGCGAGAATCAAAAGACTCACTTCAAAGGAGGACTATCATGTTTGGCATAGCCTTGTTATTCAATTTTTGGAGACAACATGAAATGGATATAGTTTGAACCCAACACATGCTTTAGATAGACTTGTCATTCTTATATTTTGACCTCACATACCCTTTGGTATATAGAAGACATCCCCTATCAACTATTTCATCCTAGATAGGACCTAATGGTCATACCTAATTATGATTAGCAGTTAGCATCGAGAATTTACTCACCTTGTGTCCCTATAAGTAGGTTTTCAAGCCATGTATGTTATTCTCTTGTGCCTTTGAGTGACCTTGAGTGACCAAAAATGGTTACTACCTCCCATGGGCCCTATTTTCTACAACTAGACAAGGCATATTTATGGGCTCACAATTGTTTACAAATCCATGAATAAATTAGGATTCTTGTGTGTTTGGTGTGTCTTCCTTGTGTGAAACCCATGAATATCCTTTAAATTCAAAAACTATAAACATTTGTAACCTTCAAGTATCAAAGTAAAAAATATAACCTTAAAAAATTCCACTCCCCACCTTGTGTGGAATCCATCTGAATCCTAATCACAAATCCTAAACCAAAACCAAATTCTAAATTCTAAATTCTAAATCTAAATCACAACTCCAAAAATCTAAAAGATCCAAATCCTAAACACAATCCCAAATCCTAATCCAACTTGCAAGTCCTAATTCAACTTACAAAGCAAACCAATTCCCATATACCCAAATCAAGCCCACAACAAAAATCAAGACCTTAAACCCAATCATCCTCCTCAAATCTAAGCTTACTTAAGAATTTAACCTATCTTAAGAATAGCAATCTAAACAACCAATCATAATCAAGTTTCCTTAATCACCTAGACTACCTTAAATATATCAACCTAACAAATCAATCGCCATCCAAGGTGATCCCACAATAATGTGTTCCACTTTTTGGCCAAAATGTGACAATAAAATAAATATTTTTAACTATTCTTTTTACCTTTTATCATTCATGGCAACTAGAATGTTAAGAATTTGAATGATGTGAACTAGTGATTTTTTAGATTTAGGCGTAGATTCTAATTTTATTTTAATTTTAAAAAATTACTTGTGAATTTTTTTACGTAGGTTTTAATAACTTATTTTTTATAGTTAACAATATTTTTTTAAAGTGAAATTTAGTCTATATTGCATGGCATTTTTTACTAAACATGGATAAAATTATAAATTCTTAAACATAGATTGGTAACACCAAGATCTAGTGTATAGATATATTTTTTAACTTTTTGTTGCATATTTTACTTTTATTACTTTTTGAAGTGAGATTAATTATAATTTATCCATAGATTATTCCATATCACATTATTTTTTTCTATATATATCCAAATTAACCTTTTTTTACTAAAAAAAAACATCAATCCCTAGTACATATATATTTTTGAATTTTTTAATCTATTTTACTATGTTTTTGCATGTGGAACAAAGATCTTATTGTTTAGTGAAAAACCTATGTTCACTAGAAGATATAAATTAAATATATTCAAAATTATACTTTTTGGAAAGCTTACTTTGAGGGATACGATCCTATAAATTATCCTATCATGTTGATTCCATTTGCTAGTCCAACCCAAGGTTTAAAATATATAAAAAATTAAGGAAAATATATGAGAACCAGAGAAAAAAAAGGCCCATCCAAGGGCCTTCATTTAAAGGACCTTCAAATGAAGGTATCCAAGGACCCTCATTCAAAGGCCTTTAGCCAACCAAAAATATTGAAATATTTTGTATCCAAATACCTTTATTCAAAGGTCTTAAGCCAACCTAAAAGAAAAATTAAAATATCAACCTATATAAATAGAACATAATGAATTACTAATTATTTAAAAAAAAATGTATGTGTATTTTTGTAATTTTTTGTAGGGAAGAACTTATTTGGTAAAGTGATTACAAAAATTGTGTTTGCACTTTTAAGATTTTTGTAGGACAAACGAATTGGTAAAATAATTTTGGGCATATATTTTACAAAGGAGGAGATGAAAAATAAAAGAATAAGGAAAAATAAGGCTATGCATTCATATTCAACAAAAAGGACAAGAAATTAAATGAAAAAAGGATGCAAAGATATTTCAAATGGAAAGAAGGTGTATATTTTTTAATTTATATAAAAAAATAAAAAATATTAGATCTAATTAATACAAATTAGATTTTTATGTATATCTCCTTTTGGTAAAAATGAATGAAACATAGATGAAGTAATTAAACAAAGATAAAGTAAATTTTAATTTGCATCCAAGAGGCCTATATATTCATTATCCTCTTGTTCTTCCTTTTAATATTTTTGTATGCATGCATCATTTGTCTTGTATGCATGAATTTCCAATGCATGTGCTAAGTTTCACACATGCATGCATTGCTTTTCATGTATGTATGCAACACTTTATTCATGCATGCATAATTTTTTCATGCATCAAAGCTTTTTATTAACTAAAAATACTAAAATAAGAGCATGAATCTTTATCACAACATAACTTGATAATTCCCTCGCTCTACTTTCCCAATTTGTTGTTTTGAACTACCTGTGCACATGGTGGATGTCTCCTTAGGGGTACCCCATGGTCCCTCTATCCCCTCCTGAGCGCTCAGCTTTCTGCACATGCCTTTTCGCCTTCCTTGGGGGTCCCTCCCCCTTTGGAGGATTCTATGGAACTGCCCGTGATTTCTGTCATTCCAAAGTCCAAGGGCTGGAAGGAAGTCTTACTCAACTCTTCCTAAAGTCCTTTTGCTGATAAAACCCAACCTCAATCAAAAATTGTGAATTTTATCTTTGGTATGGAAATATCCCTCCCGGATTCCACCATTGATAGAATAGTTTCATCCATGGAGAACTCTAAACTGGGAAAAAAAATTCATTCTGCCCAACCACTGATATGGTTCGAAGATGGACTACGGCTAAATGGTGCCTAAAAGGTAGTGTTGAAGTTTGTGCTATGGTCGGAGGGTTGTTTCTCTTTGAGTTTACTACTCTTGAAGATTTTCTCTCTGTATTGTCTTTGGGTCCATGGGTTTACGAGAAGCATAGCCTATCTCTTTGTCGTTGGAAGCCTAGTTTTGATCCTACTGTCGATCTTAACAAATCTGCTCCTGTTTGGATTCAACTGTCAGGGCTATCATTGGAATACTAGGACGAGTCTGTATTTCAATGTATTGGTGATTTAATTGGCCACTTCATTACCTTTGAAATCATCACCAGAATGAGGTCTAGGTTATTATTTATTCGCTTCTTTGTTAATATTGATATTAATAAGAATCTACCCAACTCAGTGACTCTGAGTTCTAAATTTGGGTCATGGAACCAACAAGTATGCTATGAGAATGTTGTTGTTTTCTGCCAAAAATGTTCCAAACCAGGGAACCTCATTTTTTACTGCAAATCCTCTATGATAAACCTTCAAAAACCCATTAAATTTTATTCTCTTGTGGATGAGATCACAACCAACTATCCCTTCAAATTTGGGATTTTAAATATTCTTGAATCCCCTGCCAAATTTGTGCCTTGTGATGACCCTGTCACAAACCCCCTTGATACCTCACCCAACAAACCTTCTGATAACCCTCCGTTGACCAAAAATCCCTTGAAAAACCCACCATGTGGTCCTTTAGCCATAGAATTTAAGGAGGCTAAAAATCCCACCTCATATTTACCAAACCTCCTAGTTACCCAAGACCTAACTAAAGATCTAGAACAGGGTAAAACACCTAAACTCATTGTGGACGGAGAATCCTCTGGAGCCTTATTAACAAGCACAATTATCAAATCTTAGACTAACAACCAAATCAATGATGAGGATGGGTGGTTAACTCGAAATAAAAAAGGCATTTTGAACAAAGAAAGTTTGATGCTAGTGTTGAAACCAAACTTGGTAGACCCAACTAGAGATAAACCGGAAATAGAGAAACGACCAAGGAGATAGTTATTGGAAAATAGAGAATGTTGGAAGCGTCCTTAAAGAAGTCATCAAAATGAAAGTTCTTTCCAAGAATATAAGAGGGCTCAACAACCCTCACAAACAATTTTCCCTAAAAAACTATGTTTGGGAACACAAGCTTGATATACTTTTACTACAAGAAGTAAAAATATAAAAAACAAATTTTGAACTCATTGTTAAGAATATTTGGCCTAATGCTCACTTTGCATTTTGTGATGCTGATGGGGCCTCAGGAGGTCTTGTTGTTATGTGGAATCCAAACAGACTAAGTGGATACAAACTATTTCAAACTAAGGATAGCTTGGGGGTTTATTTCACCCATTCTGGGTCTACCTAGATTCTAATCAATATATATGCCCCTAATGTGAGGAATGCTAGGAAAAGTCTATGGCTAGAAATTACTTATTGGATTCAGAATAATAAAGAAGCCCACTAGTTACTTATGGGTGACTTCAACTCTCCTTTATACCCCTCTAAAAATTGTGGGGGTCTTATGGATTATTTCGATAGTATGGTTGACTTGGTTGAGTTACTAAGTACTATTGGATTGGTGGATATTGATTTGTAGGGTCAAAACTATACTTGGACCAACAAGAGATTGGGAGATAACCTTATACAAGTTAGGCTTGACCAATTTTTATTTTCCCCTAACTAGGTTGTCCTCCTTAGCTCCATTTTGCGGGCTCTCCCCCGGACTGTGTTCGACCACAACCCTCTCCTACTCATCTTGAATGAACATTCTATTGTTGGACCCTTCCCTTTCTGTTATGAGATAATGTGGAGCTCATCCGAACTTTAAAAACAAAATTGCTAATTGGTGGAATATCCCTAGTCATGGCTCTCCCATGTTTAGAGTTTTTCAAAAACTTAAGTATATCAAAAATATGGTGAAAGGTTGGAATAAGTGGTTTTTTGGGGGATGTATTCCACCAAAAAAGAGACCTTATTGTAAAAATTAACAAGGCCCAAACTAGAATGGAAAATGGGGATGTTAGTGAATAGACCTGCTAAGAGGAGAAAGGTTATCGCACTGAATGGGACAAAATTCTGAAAAAGAAGAAATATTCTAAAAACAAAAGTTCAGAATTCAATGGTTGAAAGAAGACCACAACTCTTACTTCTTCCACATATTTTCTCTCAAACATAGGAAAAGGAACCACATAAAGAATCTGAAGAATGAATTAGGGGTGGAAGCCACTACTCCTACTCAGATTGGTTAGTTGGCCTCTGGATATTTTCAACAATCCTTATCTAAGCTTGATGTTTTTGCTAACCCTGCTTTTGATGACCACTTATTAGACTTCATCCCCTCAAATTTAACCAACTTGGATAATGTTTCTATCCTCAAGGCTGTCACTCCTGATAAATTCAGGCTAGCAATTTTTAGCATGGAAGCCTTTAAGGCCCCTGGATCTGATGGATTTCCTTCGGCCTTCTTTCAAGAGTATTGGAAAATTGTAGGAGAAGATATTTTCCTTGCTGCCAAGGAATTTTTCAGGTCAAACAAACTTCTAAAATAGTTGAACCATACCTTTTTGGCCCTTATTCCCAAAAATGATGACCCCCAGACCATGGATAACTTTAGGCCCATTAGCTTGTGTAACACCATTTATAAAATCTTCTCTAAAATCCTTGTCAACCGTCTGAAACCTTTTCTTGAAAATATGATTAGTCCTTGTCAAAAAGGCTTTGTCCATGGTCACCACATTATGGATGCTATCATCTCCACACATGAAATCCTTCACTCCATGGATAGATGTATTAGTGTTGGCATTGCTTTCAAACTCGACATTTCCAAAGCCGATGATAAAGTTTAATGGAGCTTTCTTCTCAAAGTGTTAGCTAGGTTTGGCTTCAATCAAACTTTTGTTAATATCACAATCAAACTGTTGTTAATCTCATTCCTGAATGTATATCCATGGTCAAGTATTTTTTTGGTAAATGAGATTCCACATGGCTTTTTAAATGCTAGAAAAGGAATAAGACATGGAGATCCCCTCTCTCCTTATCTCTTTATTATGATTGTTGATGTCCTAAGCCATAATATTTTAAGAATTTTAATAGATGGTACTATTAAAGGAGTCAAACTTGCAACTTCCATTGAACCTTTAGCTATTCAACAATTTGTGGATGACACAATCCTCTTCAGGAAAGCATCGGCGATGGAAGCTAGGAAATGGAAGAATTTTCTAAATAATTATGCTTTTAGCTCGGGTCAATGCATAAACTACAATAAGAGCATTATTTAATTCTTCAACAACCCTCAAGTACTTCAAGACAAAGTGATTGCTATTCTGGGTTGTAAGAGTGCTTCCCTTCCTGCTATGTACCTTGGCCTTCCTCTCATGGTTAAGGAAGTCACCCCTAGCTTTTGGAACTCAATCTTGGAAAAAATGTAGAGGAAATTGGCTGGATAGAAAGGCTCCATCCTTAGTGATGATGGTAAATTACAAATCCTGGCTGCTACTCTTCAAGGGATCCTTGTGTACTTTCTATCCATTTTTAAAATTACTAGATATATCATAGAGAAATTTGAAAGAATACAAAGGAATTTTCTCTAGTTTGGTATGGAGGAAAAGAAGAAGTTGGCTTTGCTAAGTTGGGATACTATTTATCTTCCTAAATCCAATGGTGGTCTTGGTATAAGAAAAATTCAACCTACTAACAAATCCCTTCTTGCGAAGGTTGGTTGGGATTTGCTAAGGAACCAGAAGGACTAGTGTACATTTATGAATGTGAAATACCTCAATAAAACTCCTCTGATAAAATATCTCCCTGATGACCATCCCCGTGGTTCCTTAATTTGTAATAATATCTGTAGGGTCAAAAGGTTGCTACTCTCTGGGTTGAGATGGAAACTCAGTAATGAAAACAAAATAAAGTTCTAGGAGGACCCCTGACTGCTTGAAATACCCCTCAATCAATCCGAATTCATGAATTTGATGGCCCCTGCCTCTAAATTTTTTGGCAATAATATGATGGACTACTTGAATGGACAACATGGTTCTATGAAGTGGAAAATGTTAGAGAGTTTTTCCCTTCACTCTCTGGAGTTAAGGCATCATGATAAGACTCTTCAAGACACTCTCTCTGACTAGAATACCCATTTTCACTTAGGAGGATGAATTCTACTGGACCAAGGAAAGCAAGGGCAATCTCTCGGTCAAGACTGCTTATAGTCTACTATCTCTACAAGGAACTCAAAATAGTGCTTGGAAACATATTTGGAACAAGCAACTTACGCTGAAAATCAACTTCTTTTGGTGGACAACGAATCATAATAGGATCCTCACCTAAGACAACTTAAGAAAAAGGGGATTTCAAATCCCTAACAAATGTAAGCTATGCAAAAATGATGAGGAGTATGTCCCTCACCTGTTACTCCATTGTTCATTTTCTATTGATGTTTGGGAGTCTTCCCTTCAAAAACTGGATATCTATTGGACCATGAATGGTGATATTGAGAGCTTTGTGGATAACTAGCACTATCCCTATTACCACCCTCTACCCAAATAAATTTAGCAACAAGTCCCTCCCATTATCTTTTGGTGTTTATGGAAGGAAAGGAATAATAGGATAATTTGAAATGTTGAAAAAATCCCAAAGGAGGTCTTTTTGTGTTGACTTTAGACTAATTATTGAGAATATATCCTTGTATGTTTGGAAACCTCCAGAAAAAACCCCTCTGCCTTGGAAGTCACTATGGATAACTCTTGGAACAAGACTCTAGATCTCAACACCTTTGACAACTCAAAAGCCTTAGCTAGGCTAAACTCCAAATGGAAACCCCCTTCTGATGGTTTGCACAAACTTAATTTTGATTGTGCTACAAAAGGTAATCTTGGCCCTACTAGCATCGAGGGCATCATCAAAGATCAAAATGGTAGAATGGTTGTTGGATTTTCTAGTGGTATTGGGACTCAAACCTCTATGACAGTAGAGGCAAGAGTGCTTCTAAGTGGAGTCAAAAATTTTGTTAATTAGGTCTAAAGAATCTACACATTTAGGGTGACTCCAAATTTGTGATTGAATCCATCAATAATAAATATCATTAGGGTTAGAATATCAATGATATTTTGATTGATATACAATTCTTTCTCAATTTTTTTGAAAGGATGAAACTATCTCACACCTTTCATGAAGGCAATAATGTTGCAGACTCATTGGCCAATTTGGGATCTTCTTGGGAATCTTCAAAATCTTGGATGAATATTGCAACCTTCCCCTTGAATGTTCAAGGATTTATCCTTGAGGAGCAAAAAAATTTAACCATTTATGATGAAGACCAATATCTCCTTCACAGGCTAGACAACCTATCCTTTCACCCTAGTTATCTATATAATGTGGATAATGAATGATGAGATGGATAGGTATGTTTGGGTGACTAGGATGTGGGTTGAGTTGTATTTTCTACTTAGCTAGATTATCCAAGAGATTAAAGTTCATTCTTGTCATTTGTACGAGGCTCCTCCCAATATTAATAGGTTATTATTATTTTGGAATGTGTGGGCGACTAATATATTTTCTAACCCTTCCAAACCTTTATTTGATCATGGCCTGATAATTATTGCTTCCAATGTCATGATGACTTTTTACTCTATCTTTGCTTGTAATTTCTATGCTAACCTAAGTCCCTTGGAAATTCCTAATCATACATGGGAAGATATCGCCTTAATTAGGCAGGATATGCATATTTTTTATGATGGTTTTTCCTTTGATAAGATTTCAGTTAGCACTGCCCTTCTGCAATTTGAAAAATATTATATATTTCTTACCTTTGTTGCCATTCACTCTACTCTATGTTTGAATATTGGTGGTGACCATGTGAGAACTGAACCAAGCTCCTGCAAAGAATTTTGTTGTGATTTTCTTATTTGGCATATTTGTGTGGAAGGTGGTATAGCTCCTCTAATGGCATGTTTAAATGGCTATGATGAGAAACTTTCATCTCAGTTTGCTAACAATTGGTGTGACAAAAGGGTTACTATGGGAGGTATTTATTTTGAGTTTAGCAAAGATGTTATCGCCAAAGCCACAAGGCTTTCCTGTTCTAGGAAGAAACTTAATAAACACACTAAGGTGCAAGACATGGATAGTTTGCAGACCTTCTTCAAGGAGAATGAATGACCCTCTAAAGTCCATGCAGATTTTGAACAGAGAAAACTTCCTACATCGTGGGACTAGGTTTTCCTAGCTCTTATGATATATATCACCTTAGAAGGTTATTTTAAAGTTTTTTATTTCTATCATTTGCCGCTGCTAAACCATCTCTGCCATAGGCTGCTTATTAGTTTCCCCTTTTTTTCCTTTCATCCCTTGAAAGCTCTGTCAAGGAAACCCTAGAATTTGTAGTTAAGAATCCTAAAAATCCCCCTTTACTTTTCCACTAATGACTTATCCTTCACCTCTACCATTTTCACCTAGCACTTTTCCCTTTGAAACCCATATATGCTATCAAAGTTGAGGATCTTGAGGCTTCTAATCTTTCTCCTTCAAAACCCTCCCCTGATGTTCATGTGGGCTCTAAGAGGGATCTCCCTCCCACTGACAACCAACCATCGGAAGACACTAAACCCAAGCCTCCTACTAAAAAGAAGAAGGGTAGTGTTGGGCTGGCTCAAACTAAGGCCGCTATAGGGATTTGTGAATAAAAGAACACAAATACAAAAATGGAGGAAAAATGCCTACCGAAACCAAAGCTGAACAAAAAAAGGGGAAAAGGGGCATAATCTTCTTTGTCAAGGAACCTCCCACAAAAAATGATGATGATGAAACTAGGTCTAAGGATTCTGAGGAGGAAACTGTGGTGGCCGCAAGCATGGACACGGGGGTAGAACAAGCTAGTGTTTAGAGGTCCAATCGCTTGGATAAACATAGGTCGAAGGTCCTGGTGGATGACATCTCTAGTAACTTGAAGCATGGAAAAGGATGAGATGACAACAAGCATGATACGATCGAGGAAACAAAGGAGTACATGGAGGGACCCAGACACTTCCCGGAGATGAACAGGATGATTTTGGAGGATTCCACCCTAGACTCCTGCAATCATTAGGCTTGGGCTGAAGAGACTAACAAGTCGGATGTTGCAAAGGAGGATGACTCCAATGGCATTCTTTCTCATGTTGGTACCCTGGAAAGAAAGCTTAACAGATTGACCTGGTTCACCGTCAAGGTCATTCATCACTCAGTTGTCACTCTATTGGCAGTGTTGAAGGATGAAGTTAAAAATAATTTTGTTGAATTTGACCCCAACAATAATCTGGCTAGTGAAGATGTGTTTAAATTCCTCATGGAGGAATGGGAGGGTCTTGCTAGGTGATGGGGTGGTTTTTGTTTGTTTTTTGGTGGGTTGTTATTTTATTGTTGTTGTGTTATTTATGTGACCAGTCTATATGTTGTAACTGGATATATTTTCTTATTTTGATTTGATGAACTCTAGCCTGTTGGGATCCTCATGTTAAGGGTACTTCACCTTGTAAATGCAACTTATATTATCAAAAACATAACTTCATTCATTTATTAATTTTTAAATTGTTAAAGCACTAGAATGATAAAATTACTAGTACACCCATATTATTTCTTTCCATCCATTAAGAAACTTAACTTTAGGTAGTAGAGAGGTAAAGAATAAATGATTAATATACATTAAATATGGCTTGCTTTTCAAACATATTCCAGAGAGAGAAATAGAAATATAATTTAGATTTTTCTATTCACCTACATACACCTTCATCCTAGACACACAAGATGATACCATACAAAAGACAAACACTTAAATTCATTTTTTGTTTCTATAAATATACATCAAGTTATTTCTTACACATAGTATACATACATACAAATAGGAGAAACACCTAATTATGACATACACATAAATAATTTTTTCTCTTAATTAATGAGTACATGATAATTTAGAGTGTTGTGTGTTGTTTAAATCCTATCCTAACATCATAAATTTAGTAAAATTAATCCATTAATTATTCATTTTATCCCAAGGGAAACACTCTTATTTCTTATTCACTACATGGGATAATATTGACTATTTCACGCATATTACTTTCAAATTAACAAAAGAACTAGTGTAATGATAGTACACCCATATTATATCTTTCCTTCCATTAAAAAATTGAAGTTTAGGTTGTAAGAAGGTAAAGAATAAATAATTGTTATACATTAAACATGGCTCACTTTTAAAATATATTCAAGAGAGAAATAGAAATGCAACTTAGAGGCTTCTATTCACCTACATACACTTTCATCCTAGACACACAGGATGGTACCATACAAAAGATAAACACTATATTTCATTTTTATTTTAATAAATGTACATCAAGTTCTTTCTCATGCATAGGAGACATACATACAAATAGGAGAAACACCTAGTTATAACATACACATGAAACATTCTATCTCTTAATTAATGAGTATAGGATAAAATTTAGAGTGTCATATATTTAAATTTTGTCCTAACATCATAAAGTTAGTGATATACTCTATTGATTATAAATGCACATCACTAATATACATACAATTAGGAGAAACACCTAGTTATAATATACATATGAAGCATTATTTATCTTCATTAATTATTACATGATAAAATTTAGAGTGTTGGATATTGCTTAACTGTTTTCCTAACATCACAGAGTTAGTAATAGGGTAAGTTCAAAAAGTTTGGGGGCCAAAAAGGGGTCTTAAGTGGCCACTTTTTTTCTTCTGAAATCAGGAAATACTAACCTTGGATGTGAAATTGAGGATATTTACACTCAAAAAAATTACATGCAACAAAAACAAGGATCGAAGTGCTTCGAGTCTACTTTCTAAACTACTATTTTTTATAAAAATGGTAGAGATTAAGGGGTTTAAAAGAGGGAGCCATAGAAGTTAGTGTTATTTTTGTCAAAAAAACATAACATAGCGACTTTTGTGGCTCCCTCAAAAGGTTTTTTTTTTGTATTTTTAAAATTGCTTCAGTGAGAAATTAGCTAACAACATGTAGTTTATGCCCGATTTTTCTGATAATTTTTTAATGAATAATTGATTTTTTACTAATTTTCAAAGTGGACACATCCTGAAAAATAGAATGGTTGGCTACCCTTATAAATTTTGAAAACTAATTGAAAATCAATTTTTTTAATATGTGTAGAATGAAGTCTAGTTTCTAAAAATGTAATTTATTTGAAATTTCAATGAATGGTTAATTTATAACAAAAAAATAACCAAATAGTGTTTTTTGCCAAAAAAAGAACACAAAAATTAAAGATAAAAGGTTTAATTTACATCGTTAAATAGCTAAGAGAGAGCCTAACAATACTTAGGTATTCGATTTGTTCGACCTTGAAACATGTGTAAACCAGACGGTTAGCACAAATGTGATTATGTGAAATCTTGTAGAATATGCAAAATTATGTCTTTGGATGTTGGGAAGGCACTCCAAGCCTTTGGGTTGGTAATCCAAAGAAAATACCAAACCTAAGGCTTGCGGATTCCGAAAGCAATAAATAATGTGAGCGTGTTATAATGTGCTCACGTTATTTCATGGTTTTGACATATTTTTTGTGTTTGTGCTCAAGAGTTGCCTAAGTAAGACATGATACGAGCACGTTATAACGGGCTTGTATTATGTCTTGCTTTGTGTTAAATTCTAGTCTATTAAATGTATGTATATATATTTGTATGTATGTATGTATGTCTATATGTCTGTCTGTATGTAAGATTGTATGTACATATGCATTTATGCTTGTATGTATGTATTTATGAATGTATGTATGTATGTATTCCTATATATGTATGTATGCTTATATATATGTATGCATGTATGTATTTAGAGGGAGGGAGAATTTTAAGAGAGAGAGTTTTCTAGGTAGGGTGGGAGGGAGAGAGGTAGTGAGAGAGAGAGACCTGAGAGAGGGAGAGGGGGTGGGAGGGAGAGACTTGAGAGAGAGGGAGTGGGAGAGAAGGGGCTGATGAGAGGACTTATCTAGAGGGTGGGAGAGATAGGAGGGAGAGAGAGATAGGGGGTGGAGGAGAGATACCCAGAGAGAGGAGAGAGAAAGAGGAGAGGAGGAGAGAGAGAGAGAGAGAG